>CM048826.1:23670336-24130365 GCA_026586065.1 Dioscorea zingiberensis
AAATTTTTTCTTTGTCAAAAATAAATCCGAGTGGGATGTCGAGCGAAGTGGGAGATTCCCGGACGGATATTGTTTGTGAGGAGATGGCGAAGAAGAAGAGATTCTTCTTAAGTCAATGGCGGGCTATCCAAAGTTTATATGGATGAGTTCTTGACCAAGGAAAACCTCGTTAAATGTCGTTTAATAGTATCTGCTGGTAGGATTTATTCATGTGTCTATCTTAGTTTGATCTTGAATCGCGACATCTAACATGATTCGGAATTTGATTTTGCAGAAAGTCCGATGGAGGATGAAGACTTGAGCTACGTTAAGGGCCTCCTGGCTTCCTATGAAGGTGAAGTCCATCCGCCCTTACCTCGTGGGCGGAAGAAGAAGGAAGCGGCCTCTAGTAAGGGTATTGATACCTCCAAAGAGGAGAAAAAAAAGAGGAAGAGAAAAGAGGTCGACTCTTCCAAGAAAGGGGGCAAAAGCGACCACGTTACAGGGTCCTCACGGGAGAGGAGGACCAAGAGGAAGAATTTCGAGGACGCGTCGGGTCCCGGAATTATGATTGAACAGGTGAGTTCGCCTGTGGAAGAGGCTCGCCCAGCTTTATCGCCAATTTCCGAAGGGCCCTCTTCTAGCAAACTAGAAGATATCCTCCTTAAGGAGGTAAGGATTTACTTCTTAAGGATATCATTGTTCTGCAATAGTTTTTGAACTTAGGTTTTGTTTTATAGGCGGAGGTAGGAGAAGCGGCTCTCTTGGGTAAACTGAGGGTGGCAGACTCAGTTTTAAGAGGACCGGCAACTCAAGGGAAGGAGTTGCCCTCTGAAGACATCCCTTTTCGGGATGCTGCTTCCGTGAAAAATGTTTTGATGGCCATGCGGCCCGAACAGCTCTCCACTAAGCTGCGGGGAGCCGGGAGGGAAGAGGCCACTCGCCAGCTTTTCCGATTGGCCATGCTGGTAAGGACCGTTCTCACATTTCTCTTCTTCCTAAACTTGGTATCGTTTATAACTCCTTTGCTATTTCATAGACTGCGCATTGGGCGGATCGAGTCGGCAATCTTTGTCAAGAGGACTTGGCAAAGATGGAAGCGAGTAGGGCAGAGTTTGCCCAGCTAAACTCTAAGGTGGAGGCCTTGGAGGAAAAAGAAAAGAAGCAGCTCGCTATTATCCATGCTTTTGAGAAGGATAAAGCCGAAGCGGCTTCAACGATTAGCCGTCATAGAAAAGAGAAAAATGACTTAGCGGCCAAGTGGCGAGTTCGAGGCTCTCTTGATCGCTAAGGAGGATATCAAAAGACTTGGGGCGATTCTAGCGGTTTGAAGAAGGAACTTAAATCTGCTTTCAAGATGGCCTTGGCGCCCAATGGAATCGAAGTTGAAAGTTGCGGAACTTCGCCCCCATTCAAGTTGAGTTAGAGGAACTCAAGGGGGGGCGTCATACCCTCAAGGAAGACTTGGCTTCCAGACAGAGGACCCCTAAATCAGACTCGCAAGAAATGAAAGTCCTAATTGGACGGGCGGATAGATTAGAGAAAGAGGTCGCTCGGCTTAGGCTTAAAGCTAAAGAAGGGGCCACCGCATTTATTCTATAGTCTGGTGGGTCACCATGTTCCTCCTATGGACGTTTTATCTATGGGGCTTCTTTGGAGTCTTGAAGAAATTTATGGAGCTAAAGAATTGCAACTTATAAAGACTCCAGATAGTCTCTTGTCGGCCCCTTCCGAACCTCCAACCCTTAAGTTCCCCAAGCGATGACCACCTTATAGTCCTGGGGTTCTTAGGAATTTTTGAGGGGGATATGCTACCGTAAATACCTAGTTACTTTTGAAATTTTAATTTCAACTCATATATGGAATGAAACACAAACCTTTTTTTTTTGGTGAAGATTTATTTCCGAAAGTGATGGTTTAAACCATTTTACGTAAGTCCTTCGTCATAAGGCTCCTTTTTTCTCCCTTCTTACCTAATTGGCTTGTAAGTCGAGGCTTCCTAGCTTGAGTTCTTCTTTCTTTATCCCATCCAGGACTTTGGTTTTGTTGGAGTAAAGATCGCTTGCTTTTGTAAATGAGATTGCTGCCCCTCATACTTCGATCTGGATTTCTGCCCTTGTTCTGCGATGAGAGTTATCGCTTATCCTTGTAAAGGGATAATTCCTACTCATCTTTTAGCAACTGGGACTTTTCACCTCATTTTTGTAGAGAGGGTTTAAGCTTTATTTCCATGGAAATATTTAGGAGACGATTACTGTGATTCACTGAGCATAGCGCAGCAAGTGTTGATGAAATGGACGCTTTTGAAGCCTTTTATCTATATTCACCGGAGAATAGGTGCCTCAGTTTCTGACAATTTTACAGATGACATAAGGGCCTTCCCAATTGAGTAGTTAGCTTCCTGCTCGAGTTTTGTTTCCCAGGAAACTTCGCTTTCTCTTAAGTGACTTAGGTCACCGATTTGGAAGAAGACTCTTTTTACCCTTGTGTCATAGAACCTTTTTTACTCTTCAAGCGAGTAGGCGATTTATTTGTTTCATGCCTTCTCTTCGCTCTTCAAGTAAATCAAGCTCCGCTCGGCCGATTCTTCATCATTTTCTTACCTGGATGCAGAAAATTCCACGTCCAGAGAGTAGGCACCCCACATCAGTAGTGGATGATAGCCTACAACCTATAGGGTGCAGGGAGAGAATGGAGTTTCTTCCTCTGTAGGGTTCTTTGTGGTTGTCCTGTGTAAGTTTCCGTGAGGACGCTTCGAATTTCTTCAACTCCAGCTTAGTTCCTTTTGTTTAGAGACCCTCGTGTTTTGAGAGCTTGGAGCAAGGTGCAATTGGATTACCTCTACCCCCGCCTTGGCTTGGGGATTTGTCACCAAAGTTAATGCTCGATTCAATTCCGGAAGCTCACGAGCGTAAGCTTTGAAAAGCCTTGTTATCAAATTGTCGCCCATTATCGAAATGAAGGCGACTGTGAATTCTCAATCGACAGATAACCGCCCGCCACAAGATTCCTGGGCAAAGCTTTCTCCGTGGATTTTGGCCAAGGGCTCCAACTTCTACCCATTTGCAAAAGTAATCGATAGCCACTCATCAAAAAATCCCGCTTCATTGTCGAGTTGACGCTGGGGAAATGGTCCTAGGAGATCAACTCCCGTATAGCAAATGGGCGAGGGCTAACACCATTACGGAGCAAGTGTTGGTGGTCGCTCTTTGAATCTTGGAATGTCGCTATGGCGGTGTGCATCAGCATTTTCGCGAGAACGCCAATCGCATCTCGAAAGTTAATGCTGGCGGCTTGAATAGCCCCCTGTCGCAGGATTCCTTTGTAACTTAAGCTGCTTTGCCTCCTATATGTCCTCCAATACCTTCATGAATTTCTTGAAGGATATAGTTTGCTTCTCGTTCGGGACGCGATAAAACGTAGGCGAAGTTAGCGGAAGGCGATGATAGGACCCTCTTGTATAGATTTTCGCTAATCGACTTGTGTATTGAGCTGGATTTGTAAGAGATCCGTCACGCCGCGTCTTGCTTGGATGGTATAGGTCCACCCTCGCAGGGGTAGTTTCACTTCGATCCACCCAACTTGACTTCTTCTCCCGTATTTTGTACCTCTCCTTCTAATCCCTCAATAGTTTTTGTAGGAAGTGTATTATTGTAGGTTAAAGGAAGATTTTCCCCGTGACGCTACTGGGCGCAAAGTGATGGTTTTTAGATAAAAGCGCCCCCTTCTCTTCATTTTACGTCCGAAGCGATTTTTTCAATATGGAAATGAGCCGGGCGAATGAGGGGACTATCTTCTTTACCGCTTTGCTTGGTATTTGATCATGTTCTCCTCCTTGCTTCAAAGTTGCCCACATGTATGGCTAATCCACTAGCCGTGGAGTCCTAATATATACATGTAGTATGCGTTGAATTCCGAAGCTCCTCCGCCAAAACGTTAATCCTCGCTGCATGAGGGCCTTCATACCTCGGCCTCATTGCTGCTGGTTGCTCTAATTGAAACTTAAAGAATCAAGCAATTTTCCATTTGAAGGAGAATAAAGGACTGTGCTTCCAAGACCGATCTTTCTTCTTCTTTGATCCATCCAACATATAAGGACCATGGGGCGCTAGGGTTTTCTTCTCTCGGATATTCCTCGTGCGAACTTCATCCTTATTTGTGGGAATGGTCAATTCCACAATAAAATCCGCTGAACTTGAGCCTTGATTGTCGCCGTTGGGGTTTATAGGTGAGATCAAACTCCACCCCTAACTCTATTACCCACTTGGCTAGACGTCCTAATTTTTGAAGTTATGGAGGGGATTTGCTTTAAGGGCTGATCCGGCAACACCGTGAATCTCTTGGTGCGCTTTGAAAGTAAGGCCTCTAATCTTCGTATGCGGATGTAATGAGGGCGAAAGCCAATTTTTTCAAGTGGTAGATATCTTTGATTCCGCGATCAAGCTAAGGATCTTACTTGTGTAATAGACTCCGGCTTCTCAACTCCCTCTATCTTCCCCTCGCGCACGTCAGACCGACCGCCGGTGAGGGAAAGGGCCAAATTTAAGTGGTAGATATAGAGCTCTTCCCCTACTTGTGGCTTAGCTAACAATGTGACCAGTGATCGGAGATAATCTTTAAGCTCTTGAAAGGCTTTCTCACATTCTTCTTCCGCTCCACTCCATTTCTGATTGCGCTTTTCGCAAGTAGCTTCTGGAAGAAAGTGGGAGGTTTTTCTCTCGGCTTTAGAGATAAATCTCCCCTGTGAGTCGCTTAGGGCGCCCATTAAGCCGTTGCCAGATCTCTTTTGGAGGCTTTTGGGTGATCCCATATCGGCGAAGGATGGCTTTGACCTTTTCCTGACTCGGCTTCTATTCCTCTTTTGGCCGTCGGGCAGTGATAAATCCGGAGAAATTTCCTCGACCTGGACGCCAAAAGTAATAACTTGTTCGGATTTCTAATCGCAGATATTGTAAGTTTGAAGCGGTTTAATCGAAAGGCTTCTCCCTTGTAAATCCGCGATGTTCGGCTTTTCTAGCCTCTTCACCTCGTGATGTCATCCACATAAGCTTCCACATTTCCTCGCCAAGGATCTGCTCTTTGAAAACCGTGATTCATGAAAATGCTCTCTATAAGGTTCCTCCGCGCATTTTTTAAACCGAATCTGCGATTACCTTATAGCAATAAGTTCCCTGCATTTGTAATGAAGAATGTTTTTTCCTCATATCATCTTTGGCCATTCGGATTTGATTGTAGCCCTAAAAGGCATCTAAAAAACTCTCGAGATTTCAGCGCCCCTACCGTGGAACTCTAAATCCAAGCCATCAATCAAGGTAGAGGGAATGGAATCCTTGGGACAAGCTTTATTTAGATCCGTGAAATCTACACACATCCCTCCATTCTTCTCCGGGTACTGGCTTTTTTACTAGGAACCACATTACTGGCCAACTATTCTTGATAGTACACTTCTGATAAACCCGCCTTTTAAAAAGCGGTTCTTCGATACTTCTTCTTCTCGTGGCCTTTCTCAGCTTCTCTCACACGATGCTGGAATTTCTCCGCTTCGTTGGATCGTGATGTGCTTGAACGACCGTCGATCTATGTTGAGGTGGTGTTCAGCACCGGCGACGATCACGTTTTCGCTGCATATCTTCCGGAAGGAATTCAGCGAAGCAGATTCGAATTGGTCCTGTAGAACCACTATGAGATTTTCTTGTTGCATTGTTGTCGATCTACACCAACTGCGATCCGTATCGCTCCATCCTAGTCTGCGTGAATCGTGAAGCAAATTCTTCAAACGGGTGTGGGCCGTAAGCTCCTCATCTTCCCGCTCGGCAATTTTGTTGATCAACACGGCTTCCCAAATTTTGTTTTGCCTCTGCCTAAAGCTTTTCCCTTAAGGGTTGCAACATAACATCAGCTTGGTACCAAGGGTTAATCTCCTCTTACCTCTCCACTACCACTCTCAGTGAAAATTTGAGGAGAAGATGGTAAGTAGAAATTACGGCCTTCAAGGCGTTGAGGGTTGGCCTGCCAAGAATAACGTTGTAACTTGAAGCACAACGCATGACTAGAAAATTTGTTGTTACTGTTGATGATCTGGGCGACTTCCCTACTCTAACTGGCAAGGAAATCATTCCTTCTGGCTGTATCACCCCTCCGGAAAATCCTATTAAGGATGACTTCACCGGAAGCAAATTATCTGCATCATATCTCATTCGTTCAAAGGCACTCCAAAAGAGAATGTCAACCGAGCTCCCAATCGCTTCTAGTCAACTCTCTTCATTTGGAAACAGTGAAACCATGATGGCAATGACTAAGGCGTCATCATGGGGGTGGCGTAACCCTCACGACGCCATTATCATAGAAAATGATGGGAGTCAGAGGTCGCGATCTTCTTTGTGGTGTTTCGCTTTCCCCGCTAGCCCTACCTATTCGTGCATAGCTTTTCCAGAGGCTGGAGCTTTCACCACCACACCTGACCACCACTAATAAATCCCACCATCTCCCTTTTTCTTCTTCTTCGGTTGTGACGCCGCTCCTCTTGGATATCAATATTGATGTCATCGCCCAATTGCCCCCTTCTAATGATATCTTTAATGGCTTTCATCAAATGGGTACATTTTTCAGTGTTATGTCCTCTAGTTTGATGAAACTTGCAATATCTTTTACTATTCTTTTGTCGTTCGGGATTCCTTGCAGGTTTTGTCCATGTCAAAAGTTGTTGATCTTGGACTTGCATGAGAATGTGGCTTCTGGTTTGATTTAGTGGGGTATGGTGGTCGATCTCATTACCACAATTTTTCTTCTTTTGAAGATTCTCTAGGTTGCAAACATATGTCAGCCGAGGGCGTGTTGAGGTTTCCCCTGCCCTCCCTTACTATCCCTACGCGGCCCGCTTTCTTCTCAGACCGGGGCCCTTTGTTGACATTTTGATGGGCTTTTCCTTCCGGAGTTCGATAGGGGCTCGCCGAGCCTCCTTCCCAACCCGTAGATAAATTTCGCATCGTAATTGATGTATTTTCTCAAGCATGGATCATGAGGGCGGGGATGGTTTTTGGCGGATCTAAGGTGAGGGAAAAACGAAAAGGGGATTCTAGCAAACCCTCCATCAGGAAGGTTACAGTCATGCGTGGAATAAGATCCGCAACTTTTGCCGCTTCATCTATGAAGCGGTTTAAATAGGCTTGGAGTGTTTCCCCCCCTTGTTGCTTAACACGCTAGTATGGGTAGATGGAGTTTCTTTTGCTTTGAGTAATTAGCAAAATAAGCTAGAAAGTTATCCGCTAGAATCTTGAAAAGAAGGAATTGTGCTAGACGGAAGATCAACAAACCAAAAGTCTGGGTGCGCTTTTCCCTCTAAAGTATGGCGAAAAGCTCGGCAGACATACGAAGGCCGGTAATTCTTAAAGAAGCATCTTCGATCGGAAAGACTTCAAGTGGCGAGACGGATCAGCTTTTGCCCTCGTGATGCAATCATTGCCGGTGGTCGAAACCGTCGTGAACTTGTTCTTCCAATATCTCCTTGATGAAAGGCGAAAGCATATGTTAAGAACATGCCGCTCGGATTTCTTGTTTCCCATGAAGGATCCCGCTGCCGTGTTCTTCTCTCATTTACGCTTGGAACAGTATGGGCTATTCCGCTCAGTCCTTGTCCGGCCCGCTCTCGTGATGTCATTCGGGCTTCTTGTGGAAGCTTGTTCTCGACGTCAACCGAGGTGGGTTCCAAGTCGCGAGAAGGCGCTCTCTCTTCATTTCCATGAGTGCTGGTCCTTGTCTCCCTCCGCTTTGAATCGGGTGGTATCGTTGGCACACTTGGTGGAATTTGTGTGGGAGGAACTAGTGGATGAGTTAAAGCATGAAATGCCTTTGAGCTAACCGCTCCAATTGTTGCACGCATGTTAAGGTAAAACTCCTCCTGATGGGTTCTTGGTGCTTGGACGGAGGATTTTCCGATGGAGGTAAGATAGGTGGATTATTCAACGGAATCTTCTCGCGGTCCCTGACTTCGCCAGCTCTTCGTGGTTACTTGGTGCTCATTGTTCTTGGATCCGCTTTGACCTTTTGGTAGTAATTATTTGGCTTTTATAAGGGTCCCTACCTGACGCCAAACCGTGTTGATGCCAAAAACCGGGTCCACCTCACTCTTTACGCGTGGCCTCTGATCTCGTCTCAAACTCTTTAACAAACAAATTGAAATTTATAGTTGGTGTGGACGCTTACTTCAACTTCTGAATGAGGAACACGGAGAGTGCTTTAGAAATCCGTTCGGAATTATCTTAGCTTTCCTATAAGAGGGAGAAAAGAGTGATCGGAATTGGGCCTTTCTACCCATTCAAATTCATGCTTAAGTCGAAAACCTCGTAGAAATGCGTAGTTTTACACATGAGTCACTTTTATCATGATTTTTTCCGATCCTCCTCCTTCTCTATTATCACTCTTCTCTTTATAGCAACTTAAAGGCGTTTAGGGAAGGCTGTGGAGCAAGGCATGAATGAGAAAATATCTTCTAAGGCAGTAAGAAAATATCTCTACTAAGGCGGTAAGAAAATATCCCATTTCTACCGTAGGTGCTACGAGGTAAGTAGAAAATATCTACCTACCGTGTAGGTACTACGCGGTGTAAGTAGAAAATATCCACCAATCGGGCAGAGGCAAGTGGATAAGATCTACTTATCAGAGAGGCGTTTAGATACGCTCTTACCCAGATGGCCACCACCTTCTTGCTTTTTTTTTAATTCCGACGGACTTTTTGTAGGGGTGAGCCCTCTTTATTTGCCGGACGGAATTATATAATGAACTTGGTGGTGACTGACCATCTTGTGGCCAAGCGAAATGTAGCCCTCTGTACGACAGGTAGCCATTTAGGCAGGCGACACGTGTTTTACCAAATATTTCCGTAACAATATGAATAAATGTTTAATTTTATTTGGTTAAAGTTATGAATTAATATATGAATTTGATAAATAGTTGGTTTGATGTTTTAATAGTATGACCGTATAAGTAATTGATTTCATAGATGGATATATGTAATATATGAGCAAAGGTTTTTGGGCCCACGCTGAAACCATGCTCATAGATGGCATTCAACTTTTGTTCAAAATGGAAGGCAATGATTCGAAAGATGGATATTAGTTTTGAATTAATATATATATATATATATATATATATATATATATATATATATATATATATATATATATATATATGCATGGCGTACCATTAATGTGTGGGGTAGAGTTTTCTTTTGTGAATTTAAAACGTGTCCATGCACGAAGTTGTATCATTGTGGAGCTATCAATGGCCAAGTGATTAGGATTTAAAATAACAAAAATCAATCTAACGTTGCCAGGCAAGGAATGATGGAATGATGGTTGAATGTTTATTTGTTGAAACAAAACGCATGATAAGGTGCTTATCTCCCTCCGGCCAAATGAAAGCACGCATTACCGTCAGCCTTTATCCTCTCTCGCCAAATTTATGAAAAGTGATTTCAACCTAAGACAAGCATTATCCCATCTTGTCTTTAGTCCGGCTACTCACATCGGCCAGCCACCACCATCGCCAGAGACCGTAGAGAGGCATCTACAGGAGCCACGCGAAAGTGTTTGAAGAGTCAGGAGGCGTTGCCGGGACTCTTTCCGGCCGATTGACGAATCTCCTCACGCATTTCTGTGAAGCTTCTCTATGTTCCCTCGGGGTTTGGAGTTCAATCTTGCATGCATGGGTTTGGGTTCTTCGCTATTCATGCTTGGGTCTCAAGTGAGGGTTATGAGAGAGAGGTTATCGCTTATACATGAATGAGTATTAGCATGAGAAGGAAGAGGGTTCATTCACTTGAGTTTCGCTTTGTTCTCTTAAAGCTATGCAATGTACAAATTATGAAGAGTTTAAGTAGAAGCTTTCTTAGTGTTTGGAACCCTCGATAAGCATGTGTAGTGTAGGGTTGTTACATGAATTATAGGAATAGTAATTTATAGAGTTCATGAATGAATGATAACATGGGATAAAAGAGGATGAGGGCTTGATGATTTGGGTGTTACCAAGTTGGGTTATCGAGGGTTTGACTCATAGTGAGTGGGACTTGGATTCTCTATGGTTTTGTTTAGATGTTGTACAATTGCATGCAAAGGTTCAGAGGATAATCCATTAATGTAGAGATTGGATATAACTATGGTTGTATATGTATGTATGGGAGGGTATAACCTAGGAAATGAATGTATACCGTTGGTTTCTCGCTCTTCATAAAACTTTGGTAGCTCTTAAGGTGCCCAGGTATAGTCACGTGGGGGGTGAAGGTTATCAGTTGGATTTCCTTTAGTATCTTATGTATGTGGGTCTGATTTTGTATAATTAATTAGTGGATGGTTGGCCGAGTCAAGTTAAAAAATGTGGCCTGGGATAATAATTTAGGTTCGCTTAGATGATTAAGAGAGATGAACCTGTTCTTTTAAAACCCAACCGCTTCAAATGAGTTGGTTTAAGTTGCTAAGTGGTTAGGTTGGGTTTATTTTCGCAATCAAACCGAGTTGAGTGAATGGGTTGGATTAGATCTGTTTATAATTAAATCAATCTGGTTGAAGTTAGTTAGGTTGATGGAATTTAATAGTTGGGTTCAAGTAGATTAATAAACTAATTCAATGGATATAGTTTTGGACTAGCCAAGCCAGTTGGGCCCAATTGATTTTAAAATAGGGCATTGGGTCTATTCTAACTAAGTTATGATTAGCCAAATAAGTAAAATAAGAAATAGAAAGAGAAAAGAATAAAAATATTCGTTGGTGGTGGGAATAGAAACCAACACCTCTATAACCAAGTATTGGGCCTTAACCACTAGAGTACACTAGCCTTTAGTGATGGATGGGTTTCAGACAAGGCCCACTAGATTGTGAAGACCCAATAGCGGACCATTCACGTGCATATAGGGATAATACATAATTGCCATTGTTAATATAGATTTTATTACCAGGTATCTAAGATAGATTGTGAAGACCCTCCATGAGGGAATTTTTGTGTGAGTTCAAATTTATCTCAAATTGAGTGTAAGTTACCTACGCCTAGATTCCCACCCATCATTGGGTTTTCTTTGTTTTCGCTTGTTGCTACTTCTTTTAGCATGTTTTGTTGAGCTTCATATTGTGTATACATGCACGTACCTATTTTTGCTTGCTTTCCTTCCTTATATGTGCATAGTTGTTGTGAGCTAGAGATAGAGTTTTATTCATTGTTTGTTATGCTCGTTGATCATGCTGCCTGTGACCGACACTTGACCATGGGCACATGGTCTTGTGTGCTGGCCGGGTAAGTGTGCTCCGGACGGGTTCGCTTTTACTTGCCTGATGGAGCAAATGCTCAAGTGGGAGCCGCCTGTATCGAGGACACCCTAGTGTTCTCGATAGTTCCGCGGGAGGAAGGATACTCGCGTACCCAACCTCGTTAGTGGATTCGATACACGGACCATGTTGACATCGTAAGAAAGGTGGCGCTTACCGACGCATTGACCGAGGTCGATTCCGTGAGAGGTCCGGTGCCTGACCGAAAGTTTGTTGATCTTGATTCTTGGAATTCGCTCCTAACCGAGGGCCAAATTATCGCTTAGACTAGGAGTCTTTTCTTTGTTATTTCTCATAGACTCCTAGGGTTTTGATTAAAGCGTAGGCCCCGCTATTGTTTGACTTATAAATTATTGATTTCTGATTATATTTATCTGATGGCTTCATTGTGATCCCTACTTGAACTTCTATCGAGCTTTCCTTTGAAGCTCATTCTTCCGCCTTCCTTTTCTTTTCGTGTTTAAAGGAATAGTGGATACAAATTCGTGAGCCGCGTAGAGGTTTGAGGACCCTCAAATCTTTTAGTGAGAAACATTGAGAAACAGTGTATTTTATTTAGAACCCTTGTATGTCCATAGCTGTTGGTTTTAAGTTTTAATTTCGCTGTGTAACTCATTGTTATTATTGGAAATTTTGTTATCTGTTCTTAAAGGCCAGAAGAACTGGTAGTGTGATTCACCCATGCATATGAATTACTCAAAGGATGCACTGTGTTTTGACTATTATGCAATGAAAGATTTAAGCTTCAATCAAGGCTCAAAGAATCCATAAATTCTAATCCTTTGAGGCTTTTTACATAACATGAAACAATCCTATAATAGCACACTCCAACCCACTCATACTCACTCTCTCTCTTGCAAGTTCTACCACTCTTGTCTGTATTCCCACAGAGTTCATAATTTTGTATATATATATATATACCTAAACACTCACATTCATACCACACTTAGAGGTTAAGTGTGCTCTCATGACCCCATTTCCGAACTAGGTTTGTTGAGAGTCTCCTCCAATCCCAAGGACGCATGTAACAAGCCTCTTTGCAAACCTCTTCAATTGTCTCCCTTCTAAACCATGCACCATCCTCTCTGTGGTCCCTCATGCATGTAAGTGAGTAACTGAAATAAAATTGAAAGGAGGGTGACGAACGCAACTCACCGGTAGTTTACTTTCCTCTTCTTGGGTCCTAAGGTAGGCTTTCCAAGTTCCTCAGCAGGTGTGTGTCAGCTTTCAATGGCCCGTGCCGAGGTTCCCTGCATGAGCGTAGGGTGGTCGGGGTTAAGTTCATAAGGGCGGCAGTTGGCTCAGCTCAAGCTCCTCTCTTTCCCTCTTGCTCTCTCTTCTCCAATGGAAGTGAAACCGAGGATTGGCAAAAGAAGGAGCCAACTTTCCTTATATGATGAAGGATAACGTAATTTGGGCCTTCGATGCCACAGTTGAAAGATGGGACATGACGCTACCCGCCCTTCTTTTCGCCCGGCGACGAGTGCGGAGGTAAGCGCGCTCGAGTCGATGCTCTTACCATCGGCGCCGCACCTAGTAAATGGGAGTAGCTTGGCTAGTGATGTTAAATCGCACTCGGATCCAAGTTGAGATCCGATGGATGATGGCGAGGCTAGCAAGGGCATCACGCTTTGTCTTGGGATTGGGCCACACCACCTGATGAACGGTTTGTTTGCGCCTTCAACTATTTACGCTTTGTCACGCTGCTTTTCCCTCCAACCGACATCAGTTTTAATATCAGCCATGAGATCATAATCATAGACTATAACCATTCAATCCCAGCCTATTGAATGGAGAAAGAAAACCTATCACGCTTGGCATTTTCCACATTGAGCATTATGCCACTATGCTCCTCTATTTCCATGAATTCACATGTAAGTTTTGTGTTTACTCATCCGCTTTGTATATATTTTACTAGGCTTATCAAAGCCATTGATCCATTCTCATCTTAAATCCAAGCTACTCAAATCTAAAACCATTTGGAAGTTCAATGGAATATGATTCCATTTAATAACAAAATATATCACGTGCTTCCCTTTATTAATATATGAAAGTCCATATATTCATCCCATTTTCTTTCCATATATCCCTTTATTAATGCTTGACATTTTGCAATATAGACCAAGACTATATTCAATATTCATCCCCTATATT
Organism: Dioscorea zingiberensis; assembly: GCA_026586065.1. Taxonomy (NCBI): domain Eukaryota; kingdom Viridiplantae; phylum Streptophyta; class Magnoliopsida; order Dioscoreales; family Dioscoreaceae; genus Dioscorea; species Dioscorea zingiberensis. The sequence goes on from CM048826.1 coordinate 23,683,782, forward strand.
TATATATATATTAGTCACACATCTTGGGCTCATGCATGAAATAATGGTTGGCTTGCAATAAAACCCAAAGTTCTTTTGAGTTTACATGCAAGTCTATCTCAAGCACATTCCATGCAATGACACCTTTGCCTCAACTTAGGGAGATTGATTAATCAAATTTAATTAAGTTAAATCCAAATTTAAGGAATTAATTAACTACAACATAATCATGGGGAATTAAACATTTCATTAAGTCATAAAATACATAGCATTTACAGAATAGATGGGACATATCATGGAGAGCCAACCCTTGAACAACAAGTCTTCAATCCCGTAAGCAACCAACTTTCAACCTCGTGAGCAAATGAAGCTATGCCTTGATGATTTCCATCGAAAAGGAGGGTTATGCTTTTAAGAAAGGGAGAAGAGATGGGACATATCATGGAGAGCCAACCCGTGGAGCAACTAGTCTTCAATCCCGCGAAAGCAACCAATCTTTAATCCCGTGGAGCAAACCAACCTTCAACCTCGTGGAGCAAACCACCATGCCTTTATGATTTCCATAAGAACACATAGATGAGAGCTCTCGCCAACTCCTTATTGTCTTCCTTCTTCTCCAAGATAATGCCTAAAGTCCTAAGTTTACAACCATCTGTGGAGCTAATACACCCTCTCTCTCTCTCTCTCCCTCTCTCTTTCTCTCTCCCAAATTCTTAGATTTGAGGTTGCTTTCACCTTGTTAGCTTCTTCAAACCAGTCCTTTCTTACTCCACAACCTGCCCTGAACTGAGGATAAGGCTTTGAGGGAAATAAGGGGAGAAGAGACCAGAGAACAAGAATGGTGAAAGTCTATTGTCATTTCCAGGAAGCGCAGCTCTGATGGTTTGGAGATTGGAGTGAAGAAGAGCCAGCTCAAATCCCCATTGCTTCACCTATCTTCAACTATAATTAATTGGAGAAGCACTGCACTTTCTCTTCACCTTAAGCCTTGCGTGACCAGTTAGTGAAACCAAACTTTTATTGGTTATAGATTTGAATATCTGCTGCTCCATTAAATGGTCATGAGAGAGCTAAAATGTTAAGAAGTGTGGCAGCAAATTTGCATGCCTAGATACTAAAGGAGAGTCTTCTCATAGTAATCCCCCATTCCCTTCCATGGATAAGTGATAAACTTATATACTCAAGCTAATCTATGTTGAATATGCAATATTGAATTCTCTGCTTCCTTGATATGTTACAGATCATGCTATTGAAGCTACTAAGTTAGCATGTTAAATAACATATATAATATAATTCTTAAGGAATTCCCTTTGAAACTCTGATATGCTAATGGTCTGACTTGGATTCGAGGAGTTAATAAATCTATTTCACTCCAAATTTCAGCTATGTCTAATGCATTGTTATAGTTAATTCATAATGTCATGAACATGGGGTTAATCGTTCTCCCACATTTCAAATGTGTTGAATGATGGCATTCATGAACCTATGGTACATCAATATGATTAATTTGACCATCTGATGGGCATAAGGTGGCATTTCATCCATTTGAAGATAATTTTCACCATCTCAGAAATATGATAGCTGAACATACAAGTACTATGTTAGATTATTTGAGGAAATATAATTGTTATTGTAAATAGATGTAAGGTTTTGCTTCTCTCCTATACAAACCATCAAACCCTTATTTCTCTCTCTCATCTCATTTACCCAATCACACTCCTTTTATTTTTATTTTGGTTCTCACCCTACTCTCTTTAAATATACTCTCTAATTTAAAAATTTTTAATCTTCAAGAATGGCGTAAAAGATCACTTGTTTTGGTTTACTACAATCATTCAATCACTACAAAATGAGGATATTGTCATATTTTTCTCCGACAATCAAGCTTGTTTTTATGTAGAAAATGACATCTCTTTAGAAAATTTAAAGGGAATCATTGAAGAAAATATAGAAATTGTAGCCGGTCAAAAAGTTTCACACATCAAATACCGGCTACCTATTTCTTCAAAGCCATGACAAGATTTCCATATCTGGATATTCAAATTACGTGAATGATCGAAATATTCGATGATTTTCACTACCACCAAACGCTTCCTCATATTCAAGTTATAGAATTATACGCCAAGCTTGGTATTGCAACTTCCACCGTAGTTCTTTTCCTCAACATGAAATCAAGAGATATAACAACATTCAACATAATATAAGATGGGAGACGACTTCATCCGCGACAACCAACAATGAACTACCAATAAATTTGGTGAATATAGGAGATCCAAAGTTGGGATAACCACGATGGTGAAGAATAGTGAAGCAAGTGTCAAGATGCATGGCATAGAAAGCTTAGACATTAGATGCATAGCGCTTCTTTCTAGAGCATTTACAAGCTTTAACGTGGATAATTCACAGGAAGGGATATGTTTTATATCTAATCGCCATGAGTCTATCAAAGGAGCATTTAGACCAATTAGTCACCTGGATGAATCCTCCTTATGCCTACCATGTTTATTGCATTATATATATCTCTACAAACTTCATGCGCCCTGCTCAAAAATAAAGAAATGCAAACGTAATAGTTGTTAACATTGGTAAGTTGTCAATTTAAATTTTAGTAATCTAAGCGCATATTGTTATTATGTTTTAAAGTTGTTTCACCTTTCTTATGGTTATTAATGTAGGTTATTCAAAAACTACTTCTGATTTTAACTACTGGTACGGCTTACTTCGAGAGTACAATATAGAGGCAACGAGGTGGTTAGATAATATACAACGGGAGAAATGGGCTCAAGCCTTCGACAGCGAAGGTCGAAGGTATGGTCATATGACTACCAACCTCGTCGAATGTGTTAATTAAGTGCTAAAGGGGACAAGGAACCTTCCTATAAAAGCTTTGGTTAAGCCAACTTACTTTCGACTAGCTGAGTTGTTTGTAAGGAAAGGTGTAGAAGCACAAGCCTCGATCGCATCGTCAAATATTCTCTAAAGTACTAATGAAGATAATTCAAGAAAACCAACAAGCAAAGATGCAACATATCTATGTTCATCAATTTGATAGTGAAGAAAATTCTTTCATGGTAGATGAAATGTCACCACCATAATGCGGTGGTATAGCTGATACTTACCGCATAGATTTGAGAGCATGATGGTGATTGTGGCGGGTTTCAAACACTTCTTTTTCCTTGTCACCATGTTCTTGCAACATGCGCATACATTCATCTATATTGGCAGGAATACGTGGACAATGTTTATAGGCTTGAGACTTTTTGTAATGTATACCATAAAGAATTTCAGCCAATGTCAAACGAGAGCTACTGGAACCCCTATAATGGTCCACGTCTATGTCCTGATCTTACAATGAGAAGACCATCCACAGGGCACCCAAAATCTATAAGGATTCGTAATGAACTGGACATAAGGGAAAGTGGTCAGCCAAAGCGTTGTGGTTTATGTCAAAATGAAGGTCATAGTCATTGAAATTGTCCTAATGTAGCTGGTCCAAGTAGTCCGTCATAATGTAGCTTAAACATTATAATTATTGCAAACTTTTTATAATATATGTAATTGCTACCTTATTTTGGTAAATTATAATAATTATAAAATATTATAATATCACATTTTGTTCTAAATGGCAAGAGACTTGCTCAACAAAAGCTTAAAACTCCGGCAAATATTGGGATCAAAGAGTGCGAACAAAATGAAGATGGGCGTGGCAAAGACGATGAGACCGGATGTGGCGAAGATGACGCGGCCAAAAAATAATTAATTAATTAATTAATTAATTAATTAATTTACCAAAAGCCTCTTGACCTAGCGGTACTACTACCTAATTTAAAAAAATTAATTAATTATTATTTTATTATTTTTTATAACTGTTGAAGTTCTCCATTGCCTTGAGATCAAGAATTAACACTTATTAGGTATTAATGGGCAAGAATTACTTAAAATCACATGATTAGTGTACATGGAATTGATATAAAAACATGATCAATTGAACGCTTAATTATCACTCTAGATTGTCCCGTTTCTTGTTCCTTTTGCTCAAGATACCAATTTACCTATTCAATCACAAAATCATACCCAAAGGAGCACAAAATCGATGCTAGGAAAATGGTATAAGCGCATGTAAATATAGTAAAAATATATGTATAATCATGCACCTATCAGTAAACTGCAGAATATCTGCAGTAATACTTTTCTTTTCCTCCGGGCACTGCAGATGAAAAACTATAAATTCTGAATTAAAGAACATTGCCAGATTTTCGCCGGATTGAATTATGCCGCAAACCTTCAAATGCTTTTGAACATTTTATGGTCTTGTGCTTCCTAATGCTCCCCAAACATGAATGAAACTCTACACAAGAGGGAATTCAAGTGTTTATTTACAAGTACAAATAATGAAACTAACACTATACTAGAATGTAAACTCAAGTAAGGAAAAGTAAGCAAAAGTTTAGAAATTTCGAATTCGCCCCAAGCAACTCTATGTTTATAGTCTTTAGCTAGACTCAATTCCATCCTCATTCGTGATACGGGGAGGATAAGGTCCTTCCCACTTCTCCTTGGCATTCTCTGAGGTAGGTGAACCCGTTTGATTCCACAGAGGTTGTGAACAACCTCCCGGATATGTGTGTGACTTGGATTCTGCATCCATCCATACTGTGCAGGGTGTTGCATCTAAACTCTCTCCTCCACTCCTTTGAGTGGAGCTTTTTGCAAGAAGACAATTATTTATTAGCCAGGTTTTTTTTTATGAGGACCTTGTACCTCTAGTTCAGTAAAAGCAATCATGTCAATGATAGAGAAGAAAGGGCCAGCTTCAGCAAAAGCTAACTTATTGAATACTTGTGCTCATCTCTCTACTTCAAGGTAACATCTCCCTTAGGCTAATCAAACAAGGCTCCCTCGGTGAGTTAAAATTATCGATAAAATATAATTGGGATATCCTTATCCGCTTGTAGTCCAACACAATGAAGCTAGCGGGGTAAATGAATTGGTCGATCCTCACTAGGACATCCTCCACAACTCCACTTGGTTGGCAATAAACCTATCAACGAGTTGGAGGGTGACCGTGGTTGGTTTAATAACCTTGGCCTGTAGCTACTACACACAAGCAGAATGGGATCAATAATAATGTGATTGAATGTGGTATAGAGGTGGTAAGACTCTTACCTCCTGTGACTTTGTTTAATACTGTCACTCCCCGAACCCGGGACCCGAGCCTCGGCGCACGCGACAGACGCCGCGTGCTTATAGGGTCGCCCCTAAAAGTACGCAAGGCTAAGTAACACAAGCAGATAATTAAAATAGAGTTAAAATTATTAATCAGCGGAAGAAAATGTAAAAGGTTATACAAAGGCCCTATACAGGTCCCGAATAAAAATACAACTCTCACTCAGAAAGGAATAGAGGTCCGCAGACCTCAGCTCGAAATATCCCCGACGCTGCTAGGCTGTCCCGCGGAAGCTCCCTCCTGAGTCCCGCTCCTAGCTACTCGTAAGGTCCTCGTCTAGTCCCGACCTACTCCTCATTGTCACCTGAGAAGACATCCATCAAGTGCATGAGCCAAAGAAAGGCCCAGTAGGATCGCAAATAAATCAATAAAGGTGGCGAAGGCCACTAGCAAAGAACAGAATAAAACAAGTGTAAGTTCGCAATAGTAACAACATCACAAGCAAATACAAGTCTCGGGAATGTGGATAAATCCACAGATGTACTAAATCTCTGGCATATATGATACTAAGATGTCTACGACATCAACGACATCATCGGTATCGTCTTCAGTCAACGCCGGATAATGCTATAGCAAACATGTGCACATGGTCAGAAAATGCCGCCTCGACCGGTGCCAAAGGCCGATATTATACGCCTCTCCGCCGGCATCACCATGGAGCATCAAGTGCTCGCGGGCCGATATTATACACGCCGGCATCCGTCCATGTATCATGCCCGAAAATAAGAGATTTCTAGTACAAATACCTAACAACAGTATACATATATATCCAAGGCAAAGAATATCTTGAATATATAATGATCGCTGACCTCATCGAGATCGAAGCCAATACGTATCTAAGGAGTAAACTCTACTCACATACGATAAGAAAACATGATAGCAACAATCTCCTCGAGATATAAAGCCGATATATATGAGGAAACCCATCTCAATATATATTGGGAACCTCTCGAGGAAATAAGAGCACAAGATCAAGGTAGGGTAGGAGGAAGGAATACTCACAAACCTCCTCAGTGCGAGAGCCTACCCGCTAGAAGCAAATGACAAGGTGGTAGGAGGAAGGAATACTCAAACCGAGTATTAACAGACCGAAAGGTAGCAATATCAGAAAGCTCAAGCAAAGCATAAATAGAAAATCACACTCAAAGCAGAGCAAATCTGATCAGAGTATACAATTTAAACAATGCAGCAAGCATAACCTGTCGACAGACGAGTAGGTATCAAAAGATGGACTCCAACATCCATCTAGCACAACAACAACAGGAATCAATAGAATATTATGAGTTAGAAATACTCACAAAGACTCCACGCCACATCCTACCTTATTCGCCTGTGACCTACCTGTGTCCTAGCCTTCCACTCGTGTCCTCACCACCTCACCACGCCCTAAACATGGTAAATGTTCGCCACACAACATTTCATATCAAAAGGAATGCATTACATGCATTAAATCACCCTACTTGTGAATTTACCAAATGTTGTCTTTAAATTCATAACCAATGGATCCGGTCTTAGACACGCGTCTTAATTCATTTTTATTAGTTTAAATATACCCCTAACTATCGGGACGATCGGAATCGAATTCCGAGTCTTTTTGAAAATATTGATGTTTTAGTTCACTCTTTATTCTACTGCTACAGTAACTAAGGAAATCCCTAAATTACAACATTAAATTGAAGCTCGAAAACTTCTTCATTTCTCCCCAAACTTCCAGTAAATTTAGTTTCCAATATTATCTTTCATTTCCCCCATAATTGCGCTCATTATCACCTCTACATAGCCCCTAAAAAAATGAAACAAAGTCCATGTTCTGCAGTGCTACAGTAATTTCTGCATTTTTTCATTCCTTGGAGTTAAACTCTTTACAATGTTTTGCAATTGATCACACCTACTCTTAATCCAAGGAAGTGTGAAAACAATCCCAAAATACTCAACACCTTCCATCCTATTATTTGGTAATTAAAATGCTTTGAAGACATACTAATTCAATAGCAACAAAATTCATGTCATTACTCTAAGCATGCTTGCTAGCATCCTTATACTACAGCATGCTTATTTCCATCACCAGCATAGAAGAAGGCTCTAACATGCTCTCCTTAAAGGATTTAATAACTAATCATGGTGTGATTAAGCTACTAAATAAAACCGACGAAATTTCGACCGAGTCTCCTTTGTTTATAGGGCTTTAGGTTTTATACAAGCATTCCCCATTCAATACATGAATTTAAAATCATACAATATAGTTAACAATTAATTCATTTTACAACATCCATTTCAACCCACAAATCTCTTCATGGCATTTTAACAAACACTTTGTAGGCATTTTAAATTCCTAAAATAACATGATAGTTTTACTTCTTAAGCTTTACATTTTAATCATACTTGAAAACCATTAATCAAGTAATTAATATGTATGAGTTCTATGCAAATTTCGGCGGCATCTCCCCTATTAATCGGGCCCCGAAAATATACAAACATACACATACTCAACAACAATCTATCCATACATCCATGCAATTTAAATATCATGCCCCAAATACCTTTTAATGCCCTAATTCCATAAATCTTAAGATCTTCATGAAGTTCATGTAATACCAATTTCATAAGACAAGAGTAGACCTTGTCGGTGTTCGAATCGCCGGGGTTAGGCTGGTCCAAAGGTGGCCGAGATCTGGCCGGCAATGGGGGACAAGGATGGGGCGCAGCCGGTCAACAAGGGACGGCCGGACAAGGTAGCGACGCAGCAAGGCTGCAGCCATGGGTAGCACGGCGGCGCGGCGAGAGAAGCTTCGGCGGCGGCTCGTGTAGTCGCGCAGAGGAATAGTGGGGCGGACAGGTGCCCAAGGGGGGCTGGTGGCGGCGTACCAGCGACTCCACGCAGCAGGCGCTCAGGCCGAGAGGCCGAGGCGGCCAAGAGTCAGCCGGACGCCACCACCCGCAGGGCTTATGGGGCAACAGTGGAAGGCGGATGCCATTCATACAAGACGGGCAAGTGTCAGCGCGCGTGGCCACGCCAGTATGAGGGTCTCCGACGGGCTTCGGCCACGGTAGGTTATGAAAGCACGAGGCCGTGGCAGCAGCGCAAGTAGGGGCACGGCGAAGTTCGGGCCATGAAAGAAAGGAGAAGAGCAATGAAATGAAAAGCCCAAAGATTTTGATTTTCCTCTTTCACCTAGGTTTGCCTATCTTATAAGTATATGTATATATTATAATAGATAATTTTAAATATTCAATTGAATCCTATCTATTCAATTTAACTTCAAACTTTTTTATTTAATTTAACTTATCATTTCCTTATTGTCACATCATCCTTTAATTATTATTATCTTTCAATAATTCATCGACTTAGATCCAAAATTCCTGGATCCATAATCCCAAAGTGTCACGCACAGCATCAGAGCCTCATGGGATTTTTCCCCATACCGCACTGCATCCAGCTTTTTCCTGACTTTTCACCGCATTTGGTCTACTTTAATGACTCTAACTTTTGTCCGTATCCTAATTAATCAATCTAATTAATTAACACTCAAGAAATTCTCCCAAAATTTCTTCGCTATCAGATTAAATTTCCATTTTAATATATTATGGGAATAATAAATAAAAATTATGATTCAATTTTAATATATTATGGGAATAATAAATAAAAATTCATTTATTTCGTATGAAGTTTTACAAATACACTATCTACCTACATGCATACATGAAAAGGGGTAATAGTATAAAAAGGGTCCAAGCATGCATGCATGGGTGTTTATTGATGGGTTAGTGCATGGGTTACTAAATGTGTTAAGGTATATGTTTAGAGTTTTGGTTTGGCTTTCAGACTTAGTTTTACTAAGTAGATGAGTGCATACATGGAAATCTGCATAGAAGTCCTGTTGATGGACATGATTTAGTTTCCATTTTAATGAGCTTTAATGCCACTGAGTGAATGTTGGGTGGTTGTTAGCGGGCTCTGGCCCAATTAGTAATATTAGAAAAATATCGGCCAATGGGTTACATTTTGCATATAATGGTGTTAAGTGGTTGGACTTAACTGGGACCTAGAATGGATTTGGGCGCATGACACACTATTAAATAAGAGGTGATTCTGCTTATGACAACATATTGATACAAATCATATCATCAGATACCGCATAGAGCGTAAAGACATATCAGGAAGGCTATCTTAGGATTTAAGATTGCCTCGAGATATGTGTTCTCGATGCTATCTTGAAATCTATGTTCTTGGTCCGCCTCGGGATTTGATACAACCAAATAACATCACATTTATCTATTTATTTATTTATTTTATGAAATCTTAATCCAATCAAGACTAGGATTCATATATTTAAATTTTTTATTTAGATTAGAATTTTGGTTTTATCAGGATTGGGAAATATATATTTTATATATAAACAGTCTAATAATCTCGATTTAGATAGTGGATGCATATACATGATTTGAAATGAGTTGAGCCGAGCTATCTTTGTGTACGTTCTTGTTCTTCCTAATTATTTCTTTGTGTTGTATGATGCTTTAAACCAAACAAAGGAGCAGTTCTTGTGATTACAATGACCACAATTGCATCCAGTGATCTCTGTTTACATTACGTGAGTGATTTACATAGGAAGTTATATTAGTAAAGTAGAATAAGAAAAAAATTTAAATTAGTAATATATATATATATATGTATTTTTTTGTTTTCAAATAATTGATTTTATTTAATATAAACTGGAAGTCATATTAGAAAAGTAGAATAAGAAAAAAAAATAAATTATTTTATTTTAAAAAATTTTTAAAACATAGCCCAACCGTTAATTTTTTTTTTCAGTTGGGATTTTTGCAGAAAATCTAGACTTAATTCAGTTAATAGATCGATGCCTACCTCTATTTATATAAATTAAAACCCTCTTTAATCTAGGGAAGTACTTGCACGGTGGACATATTTTTCCTTGTAAAGAAACGAAATAAACATTTATATGCCTGATCATTAATTTTGGTTTATCGTCAGCTTCGCATTGGAAATGGGGAAACAAAAAAGCAACGGCGGGAGAGAGAGCTCTCGGAGGGGGAGAAGACCTTCAGAATCCGAATCCGAAACCGCGTCCAATCACGCTGCCAAGGCGGAGTAGGAGCTCTCCTTCTCGGTTGAGAAGCTGGCGCAGCAGCTCCCACCGCCATCGCCGTGACTCATCCTATTCCGTGTCCGATGACGACAACAATGACAAGCATAAGAAGAAGTCGTCAGCGAGGGAGATCACGGAGGAGGAGATAATGGAGTATATGACCAAGAAAGCCCAGAAGAAGGCAATTGATCATGGGTTCTTGTTTAGTTTTCTAGGGTTTCCGTTTTAGAGTATTTTTATTTTATTTTATTATTTGTGTTTACTTTCAGGCTTTGGTGGTAGCAAAGAAGCTAAAATCTCAAAGCATTTCGTTATTCCAATGATTCAAACCCCTTTGGTGATTCCAATCTCACTGAAAAGTAAGTTTGGAAGTTTTACATTTTGTTTCTATTGATTATAATGAGTGCTATAAAGTTCTAGAATGCTTGAGTTTCTTAGCACTAATTCTTATGGTATTGGTTTTCAGTAGTTGTCCAAGTGATGCTTTGAAATTCAACATAGGTGTAGTTGTGTGTTCTATTTGTTTGATGTGAAAATGATGTTCATATCAAAACACCAGAGGTAGAAGAATGATATAAACTGAAAAATAAAATGTATCTTAATATATGTATATCCATATATTTTATACATCGGCCCTCATCCTCCTTTGTTTGGGTCTGACAGTATTATTAGTTTGATTGATGTGGAGAGGATGATTACAGCAAAAGAAAATCAAAAGTTTTAGAAAACATTTATTCTATGTTAGAATAGTTGTTTCTTCATATCATCTGCAATGATAAGATAAATGGTGATACTATTACTCCTAGTCCAGTATTTAGTTGCAATTGAGAGGAAATTGTATATAACTCTGAACACTGTAGTCATAGCTCAGCTAAATCAGATATAGTGTAATATTAGGAGCCATAATGCTAAGTTGCATGAGTAATAACTAATTTGGTCATTCCCATCTCCCCTATGCATTTTGAACTTGTTCATGAAATTTTTCTGTATACCAAAACTAATCTTGTTCTTGGTTCTGCCACTTCTAGCCAAGATTGTGCACTAAAAGAAAAGAATGTCTAGAGCAAGGATAGTTGAGTTGGTAGGGGTTGGAAGATGAGTTCTTGGTTCCATTCATCGTCCCCATATAAGCCAAGATTGATATTAATTGCTTGGAAGATAAGTTGGTGGTGGAAAAAAAGGTTAGTTGGTATTTCATGTGATTAATTGAATTCCAATTTAAATATTTTGCTTAAGAGGAGGATTGGAGAAAACCGTTTCAGCAATCTCATAAAACATAATCCTATTTATACTGAATACAATTAACCACCTTTTGATCAACAAATGCTCTGCTTCACTAACTTTTATCTATCTGATTTCTTTTTGAATATGTGCATAAGTGAGGTGGGAAGGCCCATGAAACTACATATATAGAATTACTTTGAAATATTATTGCCCTTGTGTAAAAAAATTTCTTCTCTTTATGACACTACATTTCTTCTAGCATTTAAATTGAATAAAAATCATGATACAAAAAGGGAAGTCACAAAATCTTAGTTTTCATCCCTTACAATACTGAATACTTTCTTGGTAGGAGTCCTATCCTTAATTTCATCATAAGAGCCTATGTTAAGGTAGATCCATCCATTGTTAATTGTTAGGAGCTAATCATAATCATGTTGTTCATGAACTTTATGCTTGGGGATTGGAGTTTTATAGCAACAAAAGGTTCAGTTGGACTATCCATAAAGTTGTATAATCCAAAGAGAAAATATTTCGGATCATAAGTAGGAATTATGAAATTCTAAATCTATCATGGTGATGCCAAATCATTTTAAGGTCATTGTGCAAAGGAATATTGCATATGGGTCCTTTCAAATTTCATCCTTGGCCATGCAGAGGGGGAGGCCAAGGAAAATGATCCCATAGGGGAACTCATCTAATCACCTGTCCTTGAATCATGGTTTGAGGGTGAAACCCTCAGTGCATCAGGGTGTCTATACAACTTTAACTAGAGGTACATGCATATGCACAGATACAAATATATGGAACTGGAAAAAGGTTATCTATTTTTTTGATTGCATCTCTGACGGATGTAAGCTTTTGTAGATGGACGGTGCATCTCTTTGATTTGTTGATCTCTATGTTTTTGATTCTTTTCATATCTTTTGGTGTGGAAACCTTAGATTCACTTTACGGCAACAAAATCAAATGCCTCTGATCTAATTTTTGGGGAATATAAAAAGGATTCAAGGAAAAGATTTATGTAATCGTCCTTTTATTTTAAATGGAACTTTAAATTGTAGGTTCCTGAGATGATAACCTCTAGATTTGATGATCATAATAAGAACACTAGTACTTTATGGTAGTTGTGTAATATTTTATGTTATAAGTTCCTGCATAGAATAATCCTGAATTTCAAGTAATAGGCGTTCAATGATAATAATAATGATAAATATAAGAAAAATAGGTCCTATGAAGTAGGCAAGCTAGACCACCTGCAATTCTGGTGATTTTATTAGATCATGGCACTGCCCTTTTGTTCTTGAAAATATAAGAAGATTGATTTGCTAGTGTTTTTGTCACGCCCCGAACCCGGGTCCCGGGCCTCGGCGCACGCGACAGACGCCGCGTGCTTATAGGGTCACTCCTAGAAGCACGCAAGGCTAAGTACACTAGCAGATAATTAACACAGAGTTTAAATTAATAATCAGCGGAAGAAAATATAAATAAGGTTTTATACAAAACCCTAGCAGGTTCTGAATGACAACTCTCACTCAGAAAGGAATAGAGGCCTGCAAACCTACGCTCAACATATCCCCATCGCTGCTAGGCTGTCCTGCGGAAGCTCTCTCCTGAGTTCAGCTCCTAGCTACTCGTAAGGTCCTCGTCTAGTCCCGAGCCTACTCCTCATTGTCACCTGAGAAAAACATCCATCGAGTGCATGAGTCAAAGAAAGGCCCAGTAGGATCGCATAAACAATAAAAGAGGCGGAAGCCGTAATCAAAGAACAGAATAAAGCAAGTACAAATATGCAAGTGCAACATCATCACAAGCAATCAACAAGTAACGGGAAAGTGGATAAATCCACAGATGTACTCAATCTTTGGCATATGTGATACTAAGATGTCTACGACATCAACGACACCATCGGCATCGTCTTCGGCCTAAGCCGGACTGCGCTATAGCATACATGTGCACATGGTCAGAAAATGTCGCTCTCTGACTGAGCCAGGTGGCCAGATATTATACGCCCTCTGCCGGGGCATCCGTCCGATGGAGCATCAAGTGCTCGTGGCCAGATATTATACGCCCTCTGTCGGGGCATCCGTCCGATGGAGCACCAAGTGCTAGTGGCCAGATATTATACGCTCTCTGCCAGGGCATCCGTCCGATGTATCATGCCTGAAAGTAAGAGATTGATAGTACTAATACCTAACAACAGGTATACATATATATCCAAGGCAACAACATCTTGAATATATAATGATCAGTGACCTCATCGAGATCGAAAGCCAATACGTATCTAAGGAGTAAACTCTACTCAAATACGCATACGAAAACATGAAAGCAACAATCTCCTCGAGATATAAAACCGATACATATGAGGAAAACCATCTCGAATATGTATTGGGAACCTCTCGAGGAAATAAGAGCACGAAATCAAAGTAGGGTAGGAGGAAGGAATACTCAAACCGAGTATCAACTGATGGAGCAGAGCAATATCAGAAAGCTCAAGCATAGCAGAAATAGAAAATCACACTCAAAGCAGAGCAAATCTGTTCAGAGTATACAACTTAAGCAATGCACAAATAGGATGTCAATGAACTGCTATGGAGTACCACCCCCCTTGACCATCCCAGGTGCAAGTAGGATGCTAGAGTTTACTCCACTGGCCATATGCCATAGAGTATCACTCCCACTGGCCATATGCCATGGAGTACCACCTCCTAGCCATCCCACAATAACACAAGAAGAATGTAAAGGTACTCCTCAAAGCGTATCATATCGTAACATACAAGCTCAAACAAGTGCAGCAAGCATAACATGTCAACAGACAGAGCAGGTATCAAAAGATGGACTCCAACATCCATCTAGCACAACAACAACAGAAATCAATAGAATACTATGAGTTAGAAACACTCACAGCACCCGTGCGATATCCTACCTTTTTCGCTCTTGGGCCTACTCGGGCCCGATCCTCCTAGTCTGGTCCTAGACCGCCTCACCACGTCCTAAACATGGTAAATGTTCATCATATAACATTTCATAACAATTTGAATGCATTACATGCATTTAATTACCCTAATCGTGAGTTTACAGAAAAGTCGGCTTTTTAATTTATAACCGATGGATCCGAGCTCTTAGACACCTGCCCGCACCATTTTTTATTAGTTTAAACATACTCCCGAACTATCGGGACGATCGGAATCGAATTCCGAGTCTTTTTGAAAACATTGAAGTTCTTATTCCACAATTTCATTACAGCTACAGTAACTAACTAAATCATGAAATTGAACTCTCAAATCGAAGCCCAAAATCTTTACTATTCCTTCCCAAACTTTCAATACATTATCTTCCCAATATACACTTTCATTTTGATCAAAAATTGGGGTTCGTTACCATCACCCCATAGCTCATTTAAAAGAACCAAGTCCAATGTCCTGCAGTGCTACAGTAATTCCTGCATTTTACAAATCAGAAATGCATGTATTTCTGTTCCTAAGTGAGTTCAACAATTAACTCACAACACCAATATAGAAATAAAGAAGTCTACACTCATCAAAGAACTAGATTCTTTAATCATAGCCAACACACAACATAACCCATCTATCATTTGTCCAAGCTAGGCCCAAGATATAGTTCATCTTGACAGATGGATTGTAAGTTGTAACCTTACAACAATTCCTTAAATTCCTTTTGAAGAAAACATACCAAACATTTAATTGCAAATAAATGATGCAAACCATAAATCAAGAACCGCATTCTTTTACTACTTAAACTGATGACAATTATGTAGGTAAGGCTACTTTTGCTATATTATAGCACATATGGAACAACATGTTGTAGGTGGTCAAAACAATGATAAATCACTGAAGAATTCTGTTCACTACCAATATGTGACTATAATTAACTATTGATCAAAACCACGAGATTTGAGCATTTCCAAGCCTTAACCCTAAAGATGTTTCTTGAAAATGTAATGGAGATTAAAGAAAAGCACTTTTCTATGCAAATCAAGCCATGAAATAATCTAGTTGCCAACAACCTTCATAGACAAGAAACTGATTTAAGAACATATCCTCTCCAGGAAATTATCCATTGCTAATAGTAAACTTTATGTTGTTCCCTTGATACCAAGGTTTATACATAATTTCCATAACTTATATGTTCATCAATTCATACACAAGCATGGCCATCAATTAATCCTCAATCTTAGCCTTATCAATGACATGCCATCTCTATTAATCACGTATTGCAAAGATTTACTCTGCTAAAACCTAGAAGCATGAAAATATGATATCTAGGATTTAATTAGGGTATTAACTCCTATAATTTTCATGAAAATTAGGCGGCACCTCTCCTAATTATAGGGCCCCGAAATTAATACAATCATGCAACCAATCTATCCATTACACATGGATTTTATAATCAATACAACACTTATACATGACATTCAATTTACATGTCTCTCTACAACACATGCATACGATCATTCCACCAAATCAACTTTAGAAGTTAAATCCTTCATCAACATACATTCCATGGCATCAAGCTTAACAGCTTACAATCGTGGAGTGATGACGGGCTGCAGGCCGCAAGTCGGCGACGGCGCGGGTTGCACGCTGCAGTGGAAGAGCTACAAGTGGTCGCTGCTGACGCTGCAGCGGTGTCGCGACGGGCGCTCACCGTAGCGGCCGCATCGGCGCGCGACGGTGCCGCGCAAGGCGCGCTGCTGCTGTAAAGACGCACGCCGCACAAGATACAAGACGCTGACGCTGCTAGCCAAGGCGGTGGCCGCGCTAGGCGCTGGCCGGGGACTTGCCGGCACCGGCGGCGCGGCGTCGATGGCGGGCCAGGGCGCTGGTCGACGCCGTGGGTAGAGGCGCGGGCAAGAGGGTCGAGAGAGAGAGATGAGAAAGAGGCTTCCCTGATTTCAATTGAATCCAATTGAAATAAAAACCTAAGTCCCCTTCTATGTACTTTCATAGATGTATATTTTAATATTAGACTACATTATTCATTTCCCATGATTGAACTTATCCTCATGGGCTTAAATTATTTAATCAACTTATAATCTAAATTATTTCCCTTTTACACCAGTGTCACGAGCGTACTGTAATCTAACGGGGTGTGTAATTAATTTGGATTAATTAGCATTTAATTAATCCGGTTTGATTAATACTAAAAATTTTTCCCGAAGCTCCATCGCTTACTATATTAAATTTTCATTTAATAAATCTGGGAAAATAAATAATATTCTTATTTATTTTGAGGCGGGTTTTACAGTTTTATTTTTATTTTTTTTTATTTTTATTTTTTTATTGGATGATTGATGGCAATCAATGTTTATCAATAACCCCATTTTGATCGGTTCTTAGCAAAGAATATATTAGTGGAAGGTATGATATCAATGATAATTGTGGCATACATAAATTTTTCAAGTTTGCTCTTTTTTAGAACCTCTTTGTTAAAATACAAGTCGAAACAGGTGTTAATATGAATCTGTCTGATAATATATGAAAACCTTATTGTTTCTTTATGTGTGTATCTTCATATGTTTAGGTTAATGGTATTGTCTCTCCTTTCTAAATGTCATCTAGCCTATCACTAGCTTATATTATCAGCTGTAAAAAGCTATTTTAATTAACTGTTATGAACATAATTGACCTTGTATTCATAGAATGTGTAACTTGAGAAAGAGGATTGCAGATGCAAAGAGTTGCTAATTGGGTTACAATATCGTTGAGCATTAAATGGAACATCAACTCAAATAAATTTTTTACGCTCAAGAGTGGTTAGAAGGCATTGGTTTTGCCTGTGAATGTATTGAAGTTTGTCTTTTTACCATATATTAGCAGTTAATGCAAAGTTGTTTTGTATTTTTTTTTTTTTTTTTTTTGGTTAATAGCTTGTATTTCCTTCTATGAGTTGCCAGGTTTGTGTGGCGTAAAAAGATAGAACGTGACATTTCCCAAGGGCAGCCTGTAGAAATGTCTGTCAAAGCTGAGAAAAAGAGACAGAGAGAGAGAATGGTATGCTATTATAGTTGAATTATGCAAGCGATGAGTGTAAGGTTGTGGTTTGGTGAGTGGGTATGCATGATAAACCACCAGCCAGCACTCGGACACATTTCTATTTCAACCTGTTAGTCTAAGACTTAAACAGAAAAAGTTTTCTTGTGTTGTTATGAGTTGTGAATCAAAAAGTTCAAGAATATCTTCTGTTTATGGTCTTTTTTTTTATTAACCCTTATGTTTTCATATTGTTCTAATTTCAAAGTGGGCAACAAGCTTTGATAAGATTTGATAGTAAAAGAAAATCTCTATCCCCTTGATGAAGTTTTCTCAAGAAACTTTTTCCCCCTATAACTAGCCAAATATTTTCATTACAAATCTTTAATTATGATGAATGCATTTTGACTTATCATTGTTATGGAGCATGATAAGCGTTCAAATGAGCATATTTACATACCATATATATACTTATTTTCATGACAAACGCAATGATTTGTAGCCTGCCGGTACTTAAAATGTTTCATATTTTGTAAACAGGGCATAAATAGGCCACCTCGACGAAAAGGAAGCATTTATCAACAAAATGAAGACCAAACGAAGACATTTTGAAGTAAATAGGGGGTGAACGGCCTTGTGAACGGCCGTTCACACCTGGGCACAAAGGCTGGCACAAAGAGAGTGTGAACGACCTTGTGAATGGCCGTTCAGCGGCCGGTTCAGAGCAAGCTGTGAGGTGAACGGGATGATGAACGGCCGGTTGACTAGCCGGTTCGTAATGTGTCGCGGAGTCGAATCTGACCGATGAATGTGCCGCTCACGAGGCCTTTCATCGTAACTTGTGCAGTTTCATGAGCCCAATCAAGGGCAACGTTGTAATTTTTGTAGTGGAGCCCTCATTCATGGGTATAAATAGTTAAGTCTGAGAGTTTTGAGAGGGGTTGGCTTGGGAGAGTGGCTAGAGGAGAGATTAGGCTTGGGGGTCATCTCCCCAAATCTTAAGAGTAGAGAACCCTTGGAGTTGCAAGCATTGGAGGTAATGGTGTTCTCCATTAACCTTTCATTGTTTTATAAGCTTTTCCATTTTGGTTTGAGTTCCCCTCTCATGGGGAACTAATCTATTGGTACTTGGGTATGTTGAACTTTTGGATTGAGCATTAATAGCATTGAATGTTTATGATGATTTGTTGGTACCTTCTTGAATGTCTAATGAATGTTATGTATTGATTGTAATTTCATCACTAAAAATTACTTGTGTGCAATACAAGGGCTAGAGCTAGCGCCTCCTTGTATTAGGAACTTGCTTCATTAGAGAGATTCATGAGTACACCGAGGAATCGGGTACTAGAAGGGCAAACGACTCTTTTATACGAATTCACCCCCATGATTCTTCCAATATAGATAAATTTCCTTGAGCCTCATATCAAGTCCTAGGAGACTAGTCATCCAACCACCTTGGAAGAGGGGTTGGGTGTAATTTAGGAATTATCCCTTGAGCTTCATATCAAGTCCTAGGAGACTAGTTATCCAACCACCTTGGAAGAGGGATTGGATATAATTTAGGGACTATTGGCACAAGAAATACCAACGTTGATTCATAAACATCTTTGCTCATCTTTAGAATTGAAATCCAAAAGGGATACATACCCAAGTATCCTCTCTTGCCATTGATTCACCCCAAATCAATTCTCAATTTTCAGTTCTTATTTGCAATCCTTTGTAGCTCCTTAGTTTTGAAAACCAAAACCCCCCAAATTACCATTTCGACTAGGTTAGTAAAGCTTGGTTTACACTTAGCAATCTCTATTCCTTGTGGGTTCGACATCCGACTTCTATAGTCCACTTTATTACTTGATCACGACCCGTATACTTGCGGAAACACAAACCCATCAAGTTTTTGGCGCCGTTGCCGGGGAGTAGGATTGCTAGTTAGACTAGGATTTTATTAATTTAGTCTCTTATTTTCTTGTTTGCTTTTTCTTCTTTTATTCTATTTTATTTTGATCCTTTGGATACTCATTTTTCGTCTTATCTCTTCGTGCGAGGAATCGTTGCATGACCCGAAGGAACCCCAAGGGTCTACTGGAAAGAGATAGTGAGATTGACAGAACCTTTCACCGACGCTTGAGAGGATTAGAAGGTTCATCGCTGGATCCTTCTTCTGAAGCAGAAAACTCAGTCACAATTGAGATCGGCACAGAAACCGAAGTAGTACCCATTATGGCCGAAAGAAGGCGTACATTAGCTGATTATGAGCGATCTCAATATACTGGAGAAGAATTCAGCATCCACCCCCCAAATGTTAATATCAACACCTTTGAGATCAAAGGAAGCACAATGCATATGCTTCAAAATTCAGCTCAATTTGATGGAAGGCCAGATGAAGACCCTCATGCACACATCGCAAAGTTCCTTCAAATTTGTAGTATTTCTAAGCCAGATGGAGTCACCGATGAAGCCATTCGATTGCGACTCTTTCTATGGAGTCTACGAGGAGGGGCCTATAGTTGGCTCACGTCGCTCCCATCGGGTTCCATCCGTTCTTGGGCTGATATGCTAGAGAAATTCCTGGGCCGCTACTTCCCACCAAGCAAGGCCGCAAAGCTTCGATCTGACATCAATGCCTTCAGGCAGAATGGGGGTGAAACATTTTCTGAAGCCTATGAAAGGTTCAGGGAACTACTTCGTCGTTGCCCTCAAAGATGGTTTAGATGCTTGTAGCAAGGTCCGCACCTTCTACAATGGATTAGACAATGCCAATAGAGTCTTGGTGGATTGTGCTGCAGGAGGTTCATTAAGCAACAAGTACCCCGAGGAAGCAGAAAAGATCTTCGAAGACATGGCTGGAAATGAGGCCCATTGGTCCACAAGGGATAAGCAAGTTAAGCTCGTGGGATCAGTAGAAGGCCCTCCGTCTATAGACACTTTCCTTGCTGAGAAAATGGACACCTTGTCAAAACAAATTGACCGCCTAACCGCGGGTGGTGCTTCCCATGTTGGTAGTAGCTCGGGTCCGGTTGCAGTTATGTTTTGCACTACTTGTGGAGGAGGCCACGAGCCATCAAATTGTCCGATCTCTTATGCTGAAACATCACCTATGGAGCAAGTCAAATACATGGGGAACCAACAGAGAATGCCAAATAATCAGAATCGACCGCAAAACCTAATGTGGAACAACCCGGCGCTTTCATATGGGAACCCCCAAGCGGGACAATATCCACCCGGTTTTCAGCCGATACCAAGGCCACCGCAAGAAAAGAAATCTATCTTCGAAGAGACCGTGATGAAGTACATGCAAGAGACTAATGCCGCGATCAGAAATCTCCAAGCAGCATTTCAGGGATTGGAGAACCAGGTGGGGCAATTAGCAAAGGAGGTCTCAAGAAGGCCACAAGGCACCCTCCCGGGAAACACGGAGGTAAACCCCCGGGAGCATTGCAAGGCCATCTCTTTGAGAAGTGGCAGGGAAGTGCAGTCGCCCATTGCATCACTGCTGATTGAAAGTACTGTGGAGGTTGAAGAAGCTGAGCCCCAACAAAACTCAACAGGAAAGCCAGTAGAGAAAGAGAAAGGGGTAGATCAAACACCCCAAAGTACATATCAACCCCAAATTCCATATCCGGAGCGGCTTAGAAAGGACAAGGAAGATGCTCAATTCACAAAATTCATGAGCACAATCAAACAGCTGCACATCAGCCTACCGTTGGTGGAGGTCCTTGCCCAAATGCCAAAGTATGCTAAATTTATGAAGGAACTAGTTTCCAACAAAAGGAAACTAGAGGATGCAGGTGCTGTCACATTGAATGCTCAATGTTCTGCAATATTGCAACATGAGCTGCCCAAGAAGCTAAAGGATCCAGGGAGCTTCGTAGTCCCCTGTACACTTGGTGAAGGTGTTGTGAAAAAGGCATTAGCAGACTCTGGTGCAAGCATAAATGTAATGCCTTACAAATTGTACATGCAATTAGGGCTTGCAGCCCCAAAACCAACGGGGATGACACTTCAACTAGCCGATAGATCAGTAAAACGACCAAAGGGGCTAGCTGAAGATGTGCTGATTCAGATCAATCAATTTGTATTCCCGGCTGATTTTGTCCTTCTAGATGTTGATGATAATGTGGATGTCCCGATTATACTCGGTCGCCCCTTTTTGGCTACAGCTCAAGCCTTGGAAGACCACGCTCATGGAAGATTGGCACTCTGGTGGGGACCAAGAAGTGGTTTTCAAGTCACTGAAGCCATGCGACACACAATGGATCACGATGACACCTCTTATAGTGTCGATGAAGTTGACAAGATCACAACCGACTGTTTGGAGGACTTTTTACATACTGATCCAGCATTTCAATGTTTGGAGGAACTTGACGAACAACATGAAGAGCTCATGAATGTTGGCACTATCTCAACTCAACCTCCAAAGTGGTCACGAAAGACAAAGTGGAAGGAGCTGAAACTCATTGCCGGTGGCTATGTATGGAGAAGAAAAAGGGTACCCCCTAATTCCTCAACTCACCCACTAAATGAAGGTGACCCTGGTATGAATTCTCACACTTGCTCCATATATGATAATTTGGGAAAGATTCTATTTGGTAAGTGTTTTTATAAAAATACTGATGGATGCCTCTTCACATATGACCCCCCATAGGTAAAATTAGGGTACGTCAGGCTCGTGACGATAAACAAGCGCTTCTTGGGAGGCAACCCAAGTCGAAAATTTCTTTTCAATCTTGTCTCTTTGTGTTATTTGCTTTATAATGATAGAACTCATGAGATCTATTGACATTAAATTCCTTTGTCCGCATTTGCATCATTAGACTCCTAATGCTAGGTATGCACTAATGTTGTGTTCAAAATTTGGGCCTTATGGAACCAGTGAGTTTGATTTAAACAATACCTATCTCTGTACTGGATAGTGAACGGCCGTTCACTGGCCCGTTCACATGGTGGTTGGCAATACTACAATACTGTTCTGCAAACATTCTAAATGAATTTTTTTCTCAAATGGCTAGTTTTTGCAGGCAAACCTGAAATACCAACCTTTTGCTCAGTACACCATGTCCCAACTCAACTTGCGCATCAGGGTTCCACTACTTCTTCCTCACCTACATTTCCAAGTTGCAGCTCCTTCCACACCACCTCGTGCGGAAGGTCCACGCCCGTGCATCGAAGATGATGAGGAGGAAGGCCGCGATTCTTTGAAACTCACCCACGCATTCACTCTCTTGACCGTTCACACGGCGACAACCACACGAGCCCAAGCAATCAGAAGCGCCGATCTTGAACCCTTCGCCTAAGGCCACACCAAAGATCCATGAGCAACTACATACGGATCATTGAGATTTATTGTTAATGTAACTCCTTTTTCGCTTGTTTATCTCCTGCACTATGTCATCTCCTTTCGATCTATCCCTCCTCTCTCACTCTATTTTGCAGATACTCATGATGGAACACCCCGGCAAAAGCTTTCATGTATAAACCAAATTGCAACACCATCCACCAAATATAACCGGAGAAGTTTCAGTTTGCCCTCCTCTTTGTTATTATTGCATACTACACACCTTTCTATTTAATTGTGTACATTGAGGACAATGTACGATTTTAAGTGTGGGGATGGGTAGCTCCCTTCCATTGATAAATTCATTGCAAAACTCTAAGTGTGGGGATAGGGAGCTAATTATTTGAAGCATGTTTGACATGGACCTATGATGGCACTATTCGGAAATGCAATGTTTCACTCTACTTTTTGTTCACCATTTTAGTACCCAAATTTTTTTTAGAATTCTCCTACGACACACCATGGACATCTAGAGATTACATTCATGAAATTCAAAAGCTCTAGTCATAATAGATAACCCACTACCATGTTTTGTTGACTTTAATTGCTAAGCATTATTCTCAATGGCTCCAAGAGGATCTCGTGGCACTAGTTTAGCTTCCGACCCTTCATAATTCAACTTAGTGGACAAGTTAGAGAAAAATAAAACAAGATGTACATAGTAGTTGAGTCATTAGGAGCAATAAAGACAATGCTCCGCTACTTGTTGTGATGAAGTAGCTTAGGGTCCCTGGCCCCTAATCAGGTGTTCCTTAATTCAAAAATCACTTCTAAGTATGAGCACATCTAGGTAGAGTTGTAACCCTCTAAGTACCCGTGTTACGGTGCCTAACAAAGACATGTGCATCCTGAAGAAAAGAGGACTTACACTCTACACTGATCTTTAGCACGGGAAAGTCGGATCTATTAGAGATGCCCTACCCGATTAAAAAAAAACTTCTCGAACTTGTCCACCATTTTCTCCATAAAGGGTTGGTTAGCATAAAACTTAGGGCCTCAAGGACTCTCTAGAGTCCATTGAGGGAATGCTTGTCTTGCTAAGACTCTAGAACATGGTATGTGGAGTGAAAACACTCATCTAGAGCCGCGATGACATTATACAAACTCTAAGTCCCGGTGTGAAAGTAGGAGAATACACACACTTCGATGGTGAACTTGGGATAGAGCAGATTCATTACTATTATAGCCGGAGGTTGAACACTTATCATCTCTTTTTACTTGTACTTTCATTGTCTTGTTTGCTTGAGGACAAGCAAATGCTTAAGTGTGGGGATATTTGATAAGCTGCTCAAATGAGCATATTTACATACCATATATATACTTATTTTCATGACAAACGAATGATTTGTAGCTGCTTCGCACTTAAAATGCTTCATATTTTGTAAACAGGGCATAAATAGGCCACCCCGACGAAAAGGAAGCATTTATCAACAAAATGAAGACCAAACGAAGACATTTTGAAGTAAATAGGCGGTGAACGGCCTTGTGAACGGCCGTTCACACCTGGGCACAAAGGCTGGCACAAAGAGAGTGTGAACGGCCTTGTGAATGGCCGTTCAGCGGCCGGTTCAGAGCAAGCTGTGAGGTGAACGGGATGATGAACGGTCGGTTGACTAGCCGGTTCGTAATGTGAGCGAGTCGAATTTGACTGATGAACAGGCCGTTCACGAGGCCGTTCATCGTAACTTTTGCAGTTTCATGAGCCCAATCAAGGGCAACGTTGTAATTTTTGTAGTGGAGCCCTAATTCATGGGTATAAATAGTTAAGTATGAGAGTTTAGAGAGGGGTTGGCTTGGGAGAGAGGCTAGAGGAGAGATTAGGGCTTGGGGGGTCATCTCCCCCAAATCTTAAGAGTAGAGAACCCTTGGAGTTGCAAGCATTGGAGGTAATGGTGTTCTCCATTAACCTTTCATTGTTTTGTAAGCTTTTCCATTTTGGTTTGAGTTCCCCTCTCATGGGGAACTAATCTATTGGTACTTGGGTATGTTGAACTTTTGGATTGAGCATTAATAGCATTGAATGTTTATGATGATTTGTTGGTACCTTCTTGAATGTCTAATGAATGTTATGTATTGATTGTAATTTCATCACTAGAAATTACTTGTGTGCAATACTAGGGCTAGAGCTAGCGCCTCCTTGTATTAGGAACTTGCTTCATTAGAGAGATTCATGAGTACACCAAGGAATCGGGTACTAGAAGGGCGAACGACTCTTTCATACGAATTCACCCCCATGATTCTTCCAATATAGATAAATTTCCTTGAGCCTCATATCAAGTCCTAGGAGACTAGTCATCCAACCACCTTGGAAGAGGGGTTGGGTGTAATTTATGAATTATCCCTTGAGTTTCATATCAAGTCCTAAGAGACTAGTTATCCAACCACCTTGGAAGAGGGATTGGATATAATTTAGGGACTATTGGCACAAGAAATACCAACGTTGATTCATAAACATCTTTGCTCATCTTTAGAATTGAAATCCAAAAGGGATACATACCCAAGTATCCTCTCTTGCCATTGATTCACCCCAAATCAATTCTCAATTTTCAGTTCTTATTTGCAATCCTTTGTAGCTCCTTAGTTTTGAAAACCAAAACCCCCCAAATTACCATTTAGACTAGGTTAGTAACGCTTGGTTTACACTTGGTAATCTCTATTCCTTGTGGGTTCGACATCCGACTTCCATAGTCCACTTTATTACTTGATCACGACCCGTATACTTGCGGAAACACATCCCATCAGAGCACCATTAATTTATATTAGATTCTTGATGCAGATGTGATGGATTATATTTTCTTTAGGACCTTATGTTAGTATTTATTATCTTGAGTTATGTTAGTAGTCATTATTTTAGGTAGTAGTCACTAGTCATTATGTTTAGTCATAGGGTTATTTATGTCTTTCATCTTTATAGGGTTCTCTATATAAACCCTTGCTATGGAGTATATAGTGGTAGTTTTGGATTATTAATTAAATGCATCTTTAATGCATCAATTCTTCAGTGCTTTGTCCCATATCTTGTTATATTCAACAGTCAATAAATAGTTGCACAGTTAGTTTGTAATGACTTTAATCACTTTTCAATATGTGTATTTTTTTTCTTTCCTGTTTTGAGGATGTAGTGTTTCTCTATTTGAATGACACCTAATTAGACCTGGGTGGAATTGGGATAATGTGAGAGCCTCTTGATTCCTATTTAAATGTCTATTTTTATTTTGAATGTGTTTGCAATTTGTAAAAGATCTCTTAATTAAATAAGTATCAAGCTTTCCAAAAAGTTTTACAATTGAATTTGCATTGGCAATTGCAAAATATTGTGCTTTGCTGGCTATCTGAAGATAACAATATATTTCACCATGGGACACTCTATAAAAGCTGTCATATTTGCTAGTCAGGCTAGATCGAGTTAGATCATATGCAGTTGATCTTTCTGCTACCAATACTCTTCCACTCAAGCTATTAGGTGGCGTTTGGTTCGAGATATGAGATATGACCACGGTAATGTGATATGCCTGGGAATGTAGTCGGGAATGTTATATGCCTGGGAATGTTGTGGTAATGTGATATGACCATGTTTGGTTTATGTTTAGTTGGTCAAGGTAATCAACTTAGTAATGTTCCAAATTTCCCAAAATACCCTTCTATATAAAATTTTGAGTAAATTTAAATTAAAATTAAAATTAAAATTAATGAAATTTTAATATCAAAAATTAATTATGATACATTTTTCTGAAATAAACTTGCATCTAAAATTTTGATCAAATATCAAATAATAATAATAATAATAATAGTAATTAGTAATAATAAATAATAATTAATATTAATTATTATTATTATTATTATGGTAAAAGGATGGAGGGCAAAATGTGGATCCACATTACCATCAACTTGGTAATGTGGATAGACACCTATTTTGGTGGTAATCCATATTACCACCGATGTGGTAATGTGGAGTAAATTGGTAATGTGGATTACCAACTTATTCCCACTGTCATTTTTGCCAAACGTGGTAATGTTTTTACATTACCACCTCATTCCTGGGAATGTGAAAACATTACCCCTAACCAAACACCCCCTTAAGGTTTTTTATCCATGGTTTGGCTAGGCTATCCTTTTAAATACGCACTGTTTATTTTTTTCTGAGATGGCTAGTGATAAAAATCATTGCACTGAGAACTTGTTTTATTAAAACTTATTAGTAAAATATTTCATAGGGTTAATTTTTTTTTACCCACCTGAACAATGTTACTTTTTCGATTCGGCACCTTGACTTTTTTTTTATTAAAAAACAGCCGCAACTTTTTATAAATCTCAAAATAATACCTCCGTTATCATCCCATGTAACACCGTGAGATTAAGACTCCAAATTTTTCATTAACCCTATTTAACTCTATTATAACTACTCTATTATAATAATAATATTATTATTATGATATTATAACCCAACCCAACCTTTCTCTCTCTCTGGCTGCTGATCGCTACCGTCAGCGAAGCCCTACTTGCCCTGAAGAGCCGATGTGACGGGGAGCTCTGTGTTAGCGTTTGGGCAGCCGACAAGAAGGACATCGCCGGTTGGGTCACCGTTGCAAATGTCGTTTGCTATCTCTGCTCGGAGAGTAACATCTCCTCCACCCTCGCCCTCGGCCGACTCGGGTGTCCGCACTCCTCCCTAACGACTCTGCTCTTGTTTGCCGTCTTGAGCCCAATTCCAGGTTCGCGTTCTTTTTCGCCTGATTTTCCTAGTTTTATTTTCTCTATTCTTTGTTTCAATTGGTTGGATCTTTGAATCGGAAAATTAGGGCTATTTTTCCGATTCTTCTTCTTTTCTTAGAGTTTTCGTTGTTGTTTTTCTAATTAATTGCAAGGATTTGTTTGAAATCTCGAAGTTTCTGATCGGATCTTGACATTTGCAGTATCTTGGATGCGTTGGACGCAATCCTCGACAGTGCACAGACCCTGGTGGTCCCCATACGCAAGCTCACCGCCGGCGGGGGAGGCGAGTTCTATTGGTTGACACAAGAGAACCTGATCCGCAACTTCCTCAACTCCATTGCCGCCATCTCGTCGATCGCAGCACTCCCCGTCGCCTCGCTCGACGTCGTCCGCTCCGACTTCCTCGCCATCCGTCACCGCGATCCCGCTTTCTCTGCCCTCCTCCTCCTCCGCCGCGCGATCTCCACCTTAACATCCGTCGTCGTCGTCACCGACGACGGCAAGCTCATCGACGCGTTGACCAGTTGGTGAGGGTCGTGAGGAGAGAGAGAAGGGTTGGGGTTGGGTTTAATATCATAATAATAATATTATAATAGAGTTAAATAGGATTAATGAAAAATTTAGAGACTTAATCTCACGGTGTTACATGGGATGATAACGGAGGTATCATTTTGAGATTTATAAAAAGTTGCGGCTGTTTTTTAATAAAAAAAATGTTAAGGTGCCGAATCGAAAAAACAACATTGTTCAGGTGGGTAAAAAAAAATTAACCCCATATATATATATATATATATTATCATTTTGCAAACTACAAAGCCAAAATTGTGTTTCCATGCTCAAACTTTTCTTGGATACCAACCTTTAGTTTCTTGCTATTATAAATCATGGTTTAAATTGTCAAAGTTTTAGGGAAATATGACATTAGGTCTGTGCAATACTACTTAACTATCAACCATATATCTGCTTGGTAGGTCTAGTACTGAATCTTTGTGATGTATGTACTGTGGCTCATGCTAGCACGAGACAAACACTTATTAGATAGCAACAAAGTTGCCTCTTTATCTTAAAAAACAGTTGTTCTGCAGCAATCCAAAACACTAGGTATCACTTTTACGTATAATATATGATTGTAACACTAATAATTTTCAGAATATGCATTATAGAATTGAATAGTCCTCTTATACATTAAGGCATATAAGAAAACATGGAATTTTATCAAGGGCATTAGTGCATATCAGCAAAAAAAGCCTATTGAATTCTGGAAGTTATGCAATGCATTTTTATCATTCTCACTAGACATGGCTCTGCACATAAGAAATGCTTATTGTAAAGCCTTTTCCTCTTGTTTGGCACTGATTTACCTTTTATTTTGTAGCATGTACTCTGTTGCTTGATTCTAAAATTGTCAATTTGTGAATTTTGACCTATGATATAGTGTTTTAATAGGTACATGGTATATTGTGCTTATATTTTAATGCAGGAGGAGATTGAAAAAGTTAAGAAGAGGAGAGAGGAAAGAGCACTTGAAAAGGCAAGACATGAGGAAGAAATGGTAGGTTTATTAATTTAATGGCTTTTCCTACTTGTTGATCTATTTGAACAATAATTTTGGCGTATACATTTGACTAAATTATTATGGAAAAATTATGGCTTTGTCTTAAGTTATGACATGGCTAAGTATTTGGTTGCAGGCGTTGCTAGCTAGAGAACGTGCCAAGGCTGAATTTCAGGATTGGGAAAAGAAAGAAGAAGAGGTTTGTTGCTGGATACCTAAATATGGAATATTAAGATTAAAGCATTCTTGAGTCCATTGTTTTTCTCTGCTTCTAGTCCTCTAATGCATATAGGGTGCTTCTATTTTTTTTTTCTTTTTTGGTTGCCTAACTATCATTGTTAACAACAATACTTACTACTCTCTTTTTGTTCAACAGTTCCACTTTGACCAAAGCAAAGTCAGATCAGAGATTAGACTACGCGAGGGTCGCACAAAACCTATCGATATTCTATCCAATAATCTGAATGGTTCATTTGACTTTGATATCGAGATAAATGAACCATACTTGGTATTTAAGGTAAATATGCCTCTTTAAGATTGCATACAATGGCTTACACATTGTTAAATGGTAGACTTTTTACAGTGCTGTCTCCTAAAAGTGGCTATTACAATTTCTTCATTATTTTGGCTACATATCTTAAAATCTTGATTGAATAATTACTGTTTGTTGGAGCCTAAACTTTTATGAGAACCCTGCTAGACAATCTAATTTTTGATGGTTCTAACCATTACACAATGCTCAGAAGTCATGGAATAATTTTATGAACTAATTGTGCTGAAACTAGCAATTGGGCTCTAAATTTGTTAATCGCAAAATTTGCCCCCAACTTGAGTTCAGCAGAATTTTAAAATCATATGCTGGGCTACTATTATTTAGTGTTTATCTCTATATTAACTTTAAGAGTGAATGTTTGGAATATGTTGTAGTGATTTGTATTTTCGTCGAAGACCAAAGTTCATTATAAAATGGTCCAGCAAATTGAATCACACAATTTAGAATTTTCTCTGACTAGCCAACTTAGTCAAATGGAGACTACAAACTCATTATAGAAAATGTGAATTGGTCACAGTTCCTTGTGCCCCAAAATCCAACCTGAATGGAAATGTTGAAATGTTTCTGTGCTGTGCTTTAGATAGAACCCTGTTAAATAATTTCTTATTATCTATGTAAATCGTAGATTTATGACCAACAAAGACCTAACAGACCTCTTTTACTAATTCAACTTATGTTTATATCGACTTTGTTATTGTTTATGTGCATAACATTATATTCTTATGGCTGGCAGATGTATTTAGGATAAAGGACAGTTTAGCCCCTTTTCTTTCAAAGATGCCAAAACAAGCTTCTTTCAAAGATGCCAAAACCCCCTTTACTCTTTGGAAAACATAGAAGTCCCCTGAGTTTGATCAGAAAATATGACCATACCCTTTTCATTTTCTTTTACATAATTTGTGTATAATAAACTATTACAGACATAGACAATTCATGCTGTTATGTGAACACTAAGTAACAAGTAGCCAATTAAGAAATGAAAAGGGTTAGTGTATTTTCTGAACAAACTCGGTTTTCCTAGGTTTCCTTTGCTTTATTGTTAATTACATGTTGTTTTTTAAGTGACTAACATTCAACTAATGCTTAATTATTAATGTTTTGCTTGCTGGCATTTTGATGTGTACATATAGGGACTAACTGTTAAGGAACTTGAAGAGCTCCATGACGACATCAAAATGCATCTTGATTTGGACAGAGCAACTCCAACACATATTGAGTTTTGGGAGGTCATTATGCTACCTTTTAATTAGGACCTTACATTCATTTGTTTATTTTTTTTTCCCTACATTTTTGGCGAATTAAATGCATGCATCTAATCAGCAAAAGAACTTTCAAATTTCAGTGTTATCAACGTGCAGCGAAGCTTAAAATTTGCATTATTAACTGTAAAGATGTTGTAGCGCCTTTCAGAATAGGATGACATTAAACAAATGTTTAATCATTTTATTAGGTTTTTTTTTATTTGGTGAATTGACATAAATAGCAATTCATTCCAAGCAATAAAAATAGCCATGCTGTATTTTATCACTTTGATCTTCATAGCTATAATCACTAGAAAGTGTTCAGGCTATTTTTATTGCTTGGAACTTCATAGCTATAATCACTAGAAAATGTTCATGAGGCAGATTTTCTGAGTCATTAGGTAGATATCCATCGCATGGTTTTCTTGTCACATGGGGATGATTAGAAATGATCTAAATCTTGATGGTATGTGCCTCAAATCCTCTAACTTGTACAATTTATAGTAAGGAATAAAAGCCTAGGTCATGTACTGTCATGAATTTCTAGTTCCTAATCTCTCTTTACTAATCTCTCTTTTCTTCTTATTTGAATTAAAATAATTTCAATTAGGCACTGATGACAGTTTGTAACTGGGAACTTGCTGAGGCTCGGAGAAGAGAGGCACTTGATCGAGCTCGAGTTCGTGGTGAGGAACCTCCGGCTGAGATTCTGGCTGAAGAAAGAGGTTTACATTCAAGCATTGAAGCGGACGTAAAACTACTTTTGCAAGCGAAGTCATCAAATGAGTTAGAGACGATGCATAGGCAAATTGAGTCAGAAATGCGGTCAGGCACTGCGAAAGTGGTGGAATACTGGGAAGCTGTTCTTAAACGCCTTCAAATATACAAGGCAAAGGTATATTTAACCTAACCATCCAAGCTCAATATGCTTGAAGTAGAAAAGGATTAGGTCATTCGTTTAGCAATTGTTTCTTTTACCAGAGATTTCTAGAACATACATGGTATAATTATTGAGGCTAACAAAACCAATTCATAATGTGCTGCATTAACTGTCTACTCCTTTTAGTCTTTTATACAGCATTGGCCAGCTCATGTTTTACAAATTGTGAATTATATGACATGGAAAAAGAAATCAGGAAAACATTTATTAGTTTTGAATTAGAATTTGGATATCAGTGAACAATTTCTACAGTTCATATATTCTTTGACCAATAAATGTTCTTGGATGGAGATAGCAAACTCAAATAAGGAAAGGCAAAGGTTGAGGAACAATATATTAAATAAAATGCTATAATGTTTTATAATTTTATAAAGCTAACAATTAAATTCCCGTCTTCTAGTGAAAAATGCAGTGGTAAGTGTAGGTATGTGTTCATAGATTGAGAACTCTAATTGGAAAAGCTCAAAATGGGAGAAGGTTTTCATTGGCACTTGGTCGTCCGTTCATCCCTTCTGCACTTCTAGTCCTATCCTCATCCATCTTTCCACATTGTGTTGCTTCTGTTTAATGTTCGTTTTTTTTCAATGAAGGTCCAAGTACATTCTTCATGCATCAGAATTTCTCTCTTGTTTTCATATATTAGATTAGAGTTGGTATAATATGTTTGTATATTAGACTATAAACTAATAATATAGGAAGGATTAAATTATCTTAGATTTTCTTGAGTGCCTTATTTTAACTTTTTAATTCTATCGATCCTCTTTTTATAGTTAGATTTTTTTAAAATAAGTTATGGTGTTGTTGACATATCTTTTGGCTTTTGCTTGTTTTGGTCGTGTTTATGTAAATTATACATGCTTTTTAGATTTTATATTTAATTTAAATTTTGTATTGAAGATATAAATCTTTCCAAATTTCTAGGGTTGCCTATGTGATAAAATATTTTTCATCATTTTTATATTAAATCTGCAATGTTAAGTAAAAAAGTTCTATATCCATATTTTGTAGTAAAAAGATATAGATTTTGAATGTATCTGGCTGTTTTAATCGACTCATGTCAATGAGGTGACAAATAAAAATTCTTGAATTTCTGTGTATTTTACCAATATTCTCATGTAAACCAAATATAGTGACACACCCATGCATAATATTAAGTTTGTGTTACTTTAGTCATCTGCATCTTTGACATTGGTGATAGCTTGCTGTTGGAAATGTTTGAAACTAGTTAAATTAGTGCTTCTAAGCATTTATGTTGTTTCAAAGTTATCCTTTTCAATATTGAATAATTCAAAAGAGCAAGTTCAGACAAACAATCACTAGTCTTTGTCTGATAATTTGCTTCATCATTGATTTTTTTACTGAAGCTATTATTATATATTCAGAATATGAATTCAGTAAAAATGACATGGATGCTTTGCTCTCACAATCACTCCTAGAAAAACCTAAGCTCCTTGGGCTTGTTTTAACACAGGTAAGGATCCTTCCTTCTGTCTTGTATCATGTGTTTTGAATTATAAAAACTCAACTTTTGCTTAGGTTTTTCTACGAATGCTCAAGAGGGTTTTCTTTGACTTCAAATATTTTATTGTGACAACAATATTTAATTTTAGTTGTATAATTGAGATTATTATCCTTAGTGTTATTTTATTTGCTGTAGTAGTAATAGTCAGAAGTTGTAAGTAACTCGTCAGTTCAATATATGTGATACAGGCACGTTTGAAGGAAATTCATGCAAGTCTTCTAAGGAAGCATCTCCAGCATCTAGAGCAACCTGTGGATACAAAACAAGAGGAAATAACTGATGAGCCAGACCTGAAAGAGGAAGATATAGTAGATCACTTTGAGGGTATGATTTTCTCCATCTACACCAGATCAAATGATGTATCCTTGTATGACATTGATCTTGTTTGCATGAATAGATGCTGAAGTCTACTCACCTGAACCTGCCATGCTGATGCTAAAGTTGAACTTGAAGAGGAGCCTGGTTCATTTTCACCAGAACTTTTGCATGGTGATGAAGATGAAGGTGCAATTGATCCTGAGGAGGATCGTGCCGAGCTGGTAATAATTGATTGCTTCTATTTAACTTGTGCTATAATTCCTGGTAGCCTTTTATATTTGGATATTTGGTGTATCATGCTATAAACTAATTTCGCTGGTTTTTTTTTTAGTTTTATTAGGGCCCTTGGCATTCTTTACATGCTACTACCATCTTTTGACTGAAGATGTTAGACATGGTTCTTGTTACAATTTGGCTCCGCAGAAATGTTGTTCTATTTGGACTAAAAAATGATATTGCTATTTCTGGAGGCAATTACAAAATGGCAATCAAATCCTGTAATCATTGCTAGGGACCGAGAGGAAGGATTACGCAATTCATTTTGACAGATTAGTTGTGGAAATAGAAGTGGTTACAGTCATGACACTTGTTTTTTTTTTTTTTCATAAAAGTGGATGTCATTATATTTAGTTTCCTAGTCAGCTACTGCATTGGTCTAATTAGAGGTTTTATCAGGCAATACCATTAATTCTATAATATCTTGGGTTCATTTCCTAAAGAGTAGGCTGTCAGTCATAGTCTCTTAACTTAAATTCTTTCGCTGATTCATTTTTCTTTATTTGTTTTTTTTTTTACAAAGGATTGTAGGAACTGACATTACTTGATAAATCAGTTTTGTTAAATGATGCTTATCAGTGATGACTCATCTTGGGAAATTAATAGGACCGAAAACGTGAAGCTGTAGTGGTAGAGCAGCAAAGAAGGATTCAGGAAGCAATGACAGCGAAGGCAGCTACTCCTGAAGAAAGCTTGGAATTGAAAGCAATGAAAGCAATGGGGGCTATGGAGGAAGGTGATGCAGTATTTGGTTCCGGATCTGAAGTAAATCTAGATTCACAGGTTTGTTTACTCTTTGCCATGTTGGAATGGATTACAAATGGAATTCTTGCATATAATTGTTGTGTTCAATGAAAATCTTCTCTAGTCTGACACGGCTAATTGTCTGTTGTGCTTGTTATAGGTGTATTGGTGGCATGATAAATACCGTCCGAGAAAGCCAAAATACTTCAATCGGGTTCATACAGGATATGAATGGAATAAGTACAACCAGACACATTATGATCATGACAATCCACCACCAAAAATCGTGCAAGGTTACAAATTCAATATATTTTATCCTGACCTAGTGGATAAATCCAAGGCTCCTTCATACACTGTTGAGAAGGATGGGAGCAACGGGGAGACTTGCATTATCAGATTCCACGCTGGGCCTCCCTATGAGGACATTGTAAGCATTGTTTACTTGGAAGTTTATGCTCACCTTTTTTTTTTAAACTCACCTTTGCGCAATTGCCCTCTCTATCTATTCATCTTTTCATCTACATATATATATATATTTTTTTAAACAGGCATTTCGGATCGTTAACAAAGAGTGGGAGTACTCACACAAGAAGGGTTTCAAATGCACATTTGAACGTGGCATTCTCCATGTATATTTCAACTTCAAACGTTACCGCTATCGCAGGTAAATGCTGACCATAGGGGAATTGCAGGTGAAGGTTCCATGTATCATTCAGGAGTGCTTTTGTTCCCCATATGCATCTCAATTCTGGTGGACTTCTCTGCCGACTTATTGTGAACAATTGAGCATTGGGTGCAAAATTCACATTTTCAAGTAGAATGTTTGAGGGTAATTAACATGACCATTATGTAAATTTTACTGTAAAATTGTGTAGCTACCAGCTTAGGCATTCATATAGTTTAAGTTCAAGGTATTTTCTGGATGCCGTGAGTGATGGTGATGTGCAGAAGGTAACTGATGCATGCTTATAAGTACATGTATGTTATTATGTGGCTGAAACAGTGGCTTGTGTTATTTTCTTTTTTTGGCTATATGAGCTAGGCGGTCAGCGCCGCTTCGCTAAATATTGCCCCGGGCGTGTATCGGCGCGGGATCGAGCCCCAGTCGCACTGGAATATTGGTTTCTATAACCTCCACGTGCCCGGGAAAGCTCGCCTCACACCGAAACCCTCAGCACATCCTCGAACCCGGGTGGGTGTCAAGGAGCGCGACCGGTTTTGCCGCTAGACTGAGATGTCTTTGGCTGAAACAGTGGCTTGTGTTATTGTAAGCATGCTTGTGGAGGCTTTGGATAGCTTTTTCAGTAGATGAAAATTTATCCTGAACTAATTTTCCATGATTTAGCATTTAAATTGACTAAAAAAAGATATGAATTGTTAATTCCAGACAACTTTAATTTAAAAACCTTGTGAATTCTTATATATATAAAAGTGTTAGAGTCGGGCAGCCGGCCCAGGGGGGTCGGTTTTTGGGCTTTTAAATAATTTTAAGGTTTTTGGTGTTAGAGTGGGTTGGTTGGACTCTAACACCTCTTCTAAGTGAAAGGATAAATGGTAACAAAGTTGTATAAAAATGGACATGTTAGCTTATTTTTCAATGATCTTTCTATCCGTACAGTTGGAAATCCTTTAAACATGTTTCAGGGGGCAAATGGGAGGGGACTGTGAATGCATAATGCATTCGACCTCCTATTATCATGTATAAATATATATATATAGACACATGCCATATCTTTACATGATCAGGTCGGGTCTCGGGCGGCCCGGGGCCAGGCCCGATATCACAAGAGATATGGTAGGTCAACCGCAAGTACGGCCGACCGCACCACATCACCCCTATATATATATATATATATATGTATACTGTCATGTTACATGGAGGCTGGCCGCAAATGCGGCCGGCCCACTCTAACAGCCAAAACCGAACTTGAAAAAAAAATAGTAAAAGCCCAAAACCCAACCCATCCCATGGATGAGTGATAGAGTGGGCCGGCCGCAAATCCGGCCGTCCTCACTCTATCATTCTTTTATATATATATATATATATATATATATATATATATATATATATATATATATATATATATATATATATATAGTTTTACATATATATATATGTAGGTATATATTCAGGTAAGATAATATAATAACTATCTATATATATATATATATATAATAATTATAAAAAATTTATAGATAAATACTAATGGATATATATATTTAACATTAAATTTTAAATATATATATATATATATATATATATATATATATATATATACATATAGGGTCAGGATCATGGGACACTATTTTGACACACCATTTGACATCCTTTTTCATTCATTGGCTTGCATAGTATTTTAACCAAATCCAACCGTATGGATGGAAAGAACATTGAAAAATAAGCAAGCATGTCAATTTTCATATAATTTAGGAACTTGTAGGGTCTTCATCTTAACGGGTGAAATTTTATACGGTTGGAATTTCACCATTTAATATTTTTCGATGTTCTTTTCATCCATACGGTTGGATTTGGTTAAAATACTGTCCAAATCAATGAATGAAGAAGGATATCAAATGTGTGTCAAAATAGTGTGTCCCATGATCCTAACCCATATATATATAATATTTAATATGATGATTGCTTTTAGTTTATTTTTAATATTCCGATGATTAATTTTAGTATTAAAACCACTAATGGCCCCCAGGAGGTGTTTGTTTTGCCCGCTTAAATTGAAAATGTTAATTTTTGAACTAAATTACATAACTAGTAGTTTTAGCCCTGTTAGTAGTGGCCTTTTTGGGTTTGTTTGTCACCATTTAATCTAATATTTATTAATAATGATGATTAATTAGCACTGATTAATTAAAAAAAAAAAAATCTAAAATGACCATTTTATTTTCAAACGTTTGTTGGATCAAAGCGTTAAAATAATGTAGTTTGGAGTCATAAGGTACACTTTTTCACGTAAGCGACTCAAAATGAATAATGATCCCCACTACAAGGGCTCGTAGAGGCTTTTATCATAAATTTTATTATTCTCAATTTCAAGTTTTCCGAGGATCAATTTAATGATTCTTTGGTCGGATATGTTAGGGGAATATATTTGAATTAGTATTGATTTAAGAGAATTACTTGGATTCCTTTGATAAAGTTTTTTTTATTGTTTTTTCACATGAGAGTAAGTAATTTTGTGTTTATTTAATTTTAAATCCCAATTGGCAAACGCCCCATCTTGATGTCAAGGATAAAAATATGATTTCGTTATCAATGAGATGGGGCTAAATGTTGCTTTGGTGCTTGCTGAAATCTCTTCGTCCTTTGGGGCTTGGGTGGGAACTTTAGCAGTGAATTTTTTTACTGCATTTTGGTGCGTTCTAGCATACTTCGGGTTTGAATTTGGTATGCTATTGGATAGGTAATATCGTAGATTGTGTCCTCGGAGATGTGGGCAACCGGTTCAGTTTTTTTTTTTTTTTTTTTTGTTTTTTTTTTGTTTTTGTTTTTGTTTTTTTTTTCATGAGCAATAAACGCCCCCCGAAAGATCAGTCAAATAGGACGTGCACAAGGGCTCGATTCACCCCGGGTTTCACACAGTGTAGCTTATTTTATCGTCCGAAGGTTTTCACACAATATGTACTTATTTTACCGTCCCATCTACTACGAGCTAACAAGGAGAAGACTTGCGTGCTTGTGTGGACTACTCCACTGGGTGACTCACGCCCTGCGCCCTCACCTCACTCCAGCGGGGATTTGACCCCAGAACTTTCATAGGCCAAATCTCTTATGCAAGGGACCTACGTCGCTAGACCAAGAGGTCTTTGGCCCGGCTCAACCTTTTCGCCATTTGACTTTTTAAGTGGTTTAAATTTGAAAAATAAATTCAATCGGGTAGCAGCCGCTTTCGGCAAATTGGTGTTGTATTGCCTAATTCATGATGTCCTCAAATTAGCTGATTCTATCTAGGAAGCAATTAGAGAAATATGTGTTATATATAGATAATCATCGTCTTATCAATCGTTGGCCTAATGTACCATTGTCGTCTATAGGCTTAGGCTTTGCCAAAAGTGTGATGCAAACTTTGGATCTCGATTAGAAATAATCGATATGGGAACCCATGGAGTTTAATTATTTCATCAACATACAATTTCGCCAATTGTTCTTTAGTAAAGGTAACCTTGATAGATAGAAAGTGAGTACACTTTGTCAATTTGTCCATAATCACCCAAATAAAACCATTATGTGTATGGGGAAACTCTAACAAAATCCATTCAGATCTTCTCCCACTTCTACTCTGGAATCTCCAAAAGTTGCAATAATACTTCTAGGCTCCAACGCTTTGCTTTGATTTGTTTACAACTCAAACACCTTGCTACAAACTTTGCTATGTCCCTTTTCATTCATTGCCACTATTAATTCTCCTTTATGCCAAACGAATGCTCCAGCTCAATGAATTGGATGAGTTCAGGATGCATGTGTACAGAAATGACAAGCTATACAAGAAGAAGGTAAAAAAGTGGCACGATCATAGAATTATCCATCGAGAGTGTGAACCTGGTCAGCAAATATTGCTATTCAATTCACGCCTAAAACTTTTTACGGGTAAACTGAAATCTAGGTGGTCGGGCCCCTTTGAAATCTCTAAAGTTTACACTAACTGTGCCATAGAACTGGAGGATGAGCGTAGGGGCACCACATTTTTGGTGAATGGGCAATGACTGAAACCATACCGGGGGGAACATTTCGAGAGAAACAAGGTTGTTGTGATGCTTGATGATGGGACTGAAGTCTAGCTAGGGACTATAAACCTAGCGCTGCTTGGGAGAGAACCCAAGTCCAATATGCTTTTGCTTCACTTTTTAGTTACGTTTTACATTTCTAGAGTAGCGTGCTAGTTTCGTATTTTTGTGAATAACTATTCATTCCCTCTTGTGTAAAGTATTGAGCAACTTTGGTGGAGCATCAAAGGAGCAAAGCACTCACGCCATCCATAGTGGATGTAGAGGTTTGGGCACAAATTAATGGTCAATTCGACGCGATCTGGTAATGCTTTTTTGAGATTCAAATTTAAGACTTATAGTTGTGCGCCGGCAGCGCGCATAGATTGAGGTAGGTGTATGTGTAAAACCCGTCCCGAAATAAATAAGAAATTTTCCTAGAATTTATTAAATGGAAATTTAATATGGTAAGCAAAGAAATTTTGGAAAATTATTAAGTACTAATTAATCCAGATTAATTAAGTGTTAATTAATCCAGATTAATTATTGAGGAAAAACAGACAAATATTCAAATCCCTGGAAAGGTGGATATGGTCGGTGTCTGAGATAGCCCCGTGATTCCACAGTATGCCCATGATGAAGGAATTTACTAAAAGTCGATATTCTCTGATCTGGTTTGACGAGAGATAGACCCCGTGATATTACAGTGCACCCGTACCACTGGAATCATTGGCCCGTGATTTCACAGATTTGGGTCGAGGCACGAGGACAATGAATTATCACCGTAGACCCCGGCATGAAATAATTCA
This sequence comes from Dioscorea zingiberensis, assembly GCA_026586065.1. Lineage (NCBI taxonomy): Eukaryota > Viridiplantae > Streptophyta > Magnoliopsida > Dioscoreales > Dioscoreaceae > Dioscorea > Dioscorea zingiberensis. The sequence goes on from CM048826.1 coordinate 23,724,032, forward strand.
AAGACCGGTGATATAACAATAATCATGTGAGGCAATAGAGCACATGTGATCATATAGTAAAGTGAATTAAATAATTATTTTAATATATATAAGTTCAGACTTAGGGCAAAGAATCAAAATCGAATTTGATTCTCACCGAGCCTTCTGCTCTCCCACTCTTCTTCACCTATCTCGATCTCCCCTTACCCGCGCCCACCTCATCTCCGGCGAGCCACCTGCCGACGCCACCCCGCAACCCCAGCCCACGCTTGCACGCATCGGAGTTCGCCTTCTTCCCCTTCAAGACACGCACTGCACTCGCAGGGAGACGCTTGTCCCCCACCGCCGATCCGACGCCTCAACCGCGTGAGCTCCGCAAGGCCCCACGCCGCTCCGTCTGGCAGCGCCCCCTCAGCTACTGGCCGCTTCTTGCGCCCCGCAGCCGCCTAAGCACTGCGCGCAGCGAATCGAGGCCGCCTCATACTGCCGTCCGGCCCCGTCGCCGCCACATATCGTGCAATTCCTCCGGCCGCCACCCTCTCCGCTTCACGGCCACCGCTCACCAAAGCCGGATCCTCTATCTCTCGTGATCCAGCCGTCACCTCACAAAATTCAATTTTAAAAGATCCGACAAATCAAGAGCTATGCCGCTGAATTTGACCCTTCTCCGACGAAGATTGAGCGCCAATGGCCCCCTTTCTCCGGTGAGCAATTCTATACATCGGGTGGCAAAGGGTGATCAACTAGAGGCCATTTGGCCAAGAATTTTGCATAAGAGGATTGATTCACTTGCATGGGATTATAGGGCTGTGGAATGAAAGTAATTAAAGGTAAAATTAAAGGGGTTTAGCATGACTTATGATTTGATAAACTTCATGAAAGAATTAGGGATGAAATGTGAGTTGTATGTTTGTATAAGCTTTGATGCTTAGTGATGTATAAAGTATGAAATCCATGTGTAATGGATACTCTAGTGTGTTTGATTGGATAATTTCGGGTCCCGATAAATAGGGGAGGTGCCGCCGAAATTTCTTTGAAAATACATGCTTAACTCTCTATGAACTTAATAGTGTTTAAGTGTTGAAAGAAAGTATATTAGAAGCCCTAATTCATGGTTAAGGATGGAGATGTGTACATCTCGTATTACGTATAAATTAATATCTTTGTATTAATTATCCATGTTGAAGACATAGAATTCATGATAAGTAAAGTGATGTCTAAGAGAGGGATCTTAAGCCCATTGGAGAACTCTTGAGGGGTTCGATTTCATACATTGTGCTAGAAAAGATAAATATTTCATATTCTCTTGATTGGTCGTTTATCGACCCTTGTTGAACGTATAAGTTACTTAGAAAAGAATACGATTTTTGTATTCATATATATAGATATGAAGTATTATGAAACTTAAAGTTTCAATCCATCTACTAGATCCAGATTCGGACGCGTGAAACGCGACGAGGATCAGGGATTTGCTTCTAGCCAGGTAGGCTCTCGCACGGGTTCTGTGAGTATTTCTAACTCATAGTATTCTATTGATTTCTGTTGTTGTTGTGCTAGACATGTTATGCTTGCTGCATTTGTTTGAGCCTGTATGTTTTGACATGATCTGCTTTGAGGGAGTACCCTTTGACATTCTTCTTGTGTTGTTGTGGGATGGCCAGGGGGGTGGTACTCCATGGCATATGGCCAGTGGGAGTGATACTCTATGGCATATGGCCAATGGAGTACCCTCTGGTATTCTAATTGCACCTGGGATGGTCAGGAGGGGTGGTACTCTATAGTAGTTGTCGATATTCTATTTGTGCATTGGTTGAGTTGTATACTATAATCGGATCTGATTTGCTCTGACTGTGATACCTTGGTTAACTACATTTCTTGACTTTCTGTACTGGCTTTACGCCTTCCATAAGTTGTACGCCTTCCTTATGTTGTACGATCCTACTGGGCCTTTCTTTGGCTCTGAAGGCTCTCGCATAGAGGTTGTGAGTATTCCTTCCTTCTACCTTGCTTATGATTTTTTGCTTTTATTTCCGTGAGATGTTTCCAATACATATTCTAGTTGAGTATCCTCATATATGTTAACTTTATATCTCGAGGAGATATTTTTTTCATGTTTTCATGTACGTATTTGAGTTGAGTCGCTTCTTAAATACGTATTGGCTTCCGATCTCGAGGAGATTACTGATTATTGTATATTCGAGATGTTGCTACTTTGGATATATATGAATACCTGTTGTTAGGTATTCGTACTAGCAATCTCTTACGTATAGGCATGATATATCGGACGGAGACTCAGTCAGAGAGTATATTTTCTCGCCATGTATACATGATTGATATAGCGCTATCCGGCGTAGACCGGAGACGATATCTGGAGGATATCGTATGATACTGGAGGTATTATAGTATCATATATGCTAGGAGATTGAGTACATCTGTGAATTTATTCACATTCCAGAGACCTGTTATTTGCGTGTGATTTTGTTTCACTTGCATATTTGTACTTGCTTTATTCTATTCTTTGGTTATGGCTTTCGCCACATTTAATGCTTTTCTAGCGATCCTATTGGGCCTTTTCTTTGGCTCATGCACTTGATTGATGTTTTCTCAGGTGACGATGAGGAGTAGGGTCGGACCTAGACGAGGACTTACCGAGTAGCTGACTCGAACTTGTTATATTTCTCTTGAGGTTTGCGTACCTCCTTTAATTTGTGTGTGTATGTGAGACTTGTATTCTCTTTGTTGTATGGACTACTAGTGGTGACTTGGATAGATCCTTGTATGGGTCTTGTAGATCCTAGTATTGTACTTGTATGGAGTTGTGTAAACTCCCTTCTTTTTTATATAAATTTCGTTGTTTTATCTATCTCTGGATATTGATTATTGTACAGGATATCTGAGGCCCTGCCCCTGGATGGGGACTCGTCCCTGTTTGGGTGCGGCCGGTCTGTTCACGTGCCCGGGCCGGGTTCAAGGCGTGACAGATTTAAGTGATATTGACCGTTCAAGTCACCCTTGTGACAACATAAAACTTTTCTCAATTTTCATAAGTCATGCTACCAAGACAACCTCGCCGACCTTGCAAGCGGACGGAGATCCCTCCCCCGGAGATTATGCATGATTCTGATGAGGAGGGCTAGCAGGCGTCGGCTCCAAAGACTGGTGCACCTCCGGACCCTATGGCTGGGGGTTATCCTGGATATGCAGCAGGAGATACCCCGGCTACGCAGCAGAAGGATACCCGGTTACACAGCAGGGCTGTATCCTGGACCCCGCAGCTGGAGGGTACCCTAGCCGTCTACTGGAGGATACCCTGGACCTGCAGTTCGTGGATACCCTGGTCCGTCTTCTGGAGGATACCCTTGGCCTGCAGCTGGTGGATACCCTGGCCCATCTACTAGAGGATACCCCGGTCCCGCACCTGGATGATATCCTGGCCCCGCACCGGGAGGATATCTTGGCCCCGCACTAGGAGGCTTTCTTGATCCTGCACCATTGACTGGTTTGATGCGGCAGATGTTGTTTATGATGTGCGATCAGCGCGACCAGCGCCAGCAGTGACATACCCCACCTCCATACCCATCTACAACAGCAGATCACAGCGTACTGCCTTGGCCGAGTTCAGGAGGCACAGACCGCCACCCTTCGAGGGGGGTACAAACCCGGCAGTGGCAGTGCAGTGGATAGATGAGATAGAGGCTACTTTCCTAGTTATGCAGAGCCCGGAGGGAGATATGGTGAGATTGGCTACTTACATGTTGAGGGGCCAAGCTAGAAGCTGGTACAGGGCAGAAGTATAGAACCAAGGTGAAGAAGCTTTTCAGACCTGGGATCAATTCAAGGATGCCTTCTTCAACAAGTACTTTTCAAAGAAGCGGGCAAGCACGTATAACTTCGTGAGTTCTGAATCTGAAACAAGGGACTATGACTGTTGATGAGTATGAGGCTGAGTTTGAGCGACTATCCAGGTTTGCTCCTGCTCTGGTGGCAGATAAGCTATTCATGGCCCGCCAATTTGTTAGTGGCCTAAAGAGTAGTCTCAGGCGAAGTGTGACATCTTCTTTGAGACGACCCTTCCATGAGTTAGTGGAGATAGCCAAGGATAATGAGATCGCTTGGCAGGAGACCCAAGAGCCCCACAAGGCGAGGAAGCGAGGCGATGGGCAGAGCAAAGAACACTAGGAAGAGTGAGTCTTTCCGGGGCAGCTCTGGACGTTCCAAGAGCGAGCGCAGGTCATGGCCATATGGCAGATCACAAACATCCTCATCATCCGGGTCTAGAAGCAGGGGATTGTTAGGGAGTAGCTCCCGTCTACCTTATTGCGGCCGTTGTGGAGGCACACATGCTAGAGAGCAGTGTTGGCACACGGTAGACATGTGCTTCCAATGTGGTAGTACTGAGCACTTCAAGGCGGATTGCCCTATCGACCAGACCGGATTACAAAGAGGAGATAGGGCTCAGATAGCACCAGACAGACCCCCATAGTCATCCAGAGGGTCACGACACACTACCACACCAGGCCGAGGCCAGAGAGGAGGTTCTAGAGGCAGGTAGGGGAAAGGGAAGGCGTTAGATCTACTTTCTCCATCCAACGGACCAGTTACCCAAGGTTGGGTTTACAACCTGACCAAGGAGGATGCTCAGGCCTCCTATGATGTAGTAGCAGGTACTATCTCTATTTGCTCTTATTATGCTTGTACACTATTTGATCTTGGGGGCGACACATTCTTTCGTGTCCACTTCATTTGCCCGGAGGAACAATTTGTATGTAACTAAACTATCACAAGACCTGTGCATCGATGCCCCGGTGAGAGCGATGAGGATCGTGAATAGGTTGGCACCAGGATGCTTAGTAGAGATCGAGGGTCATGGACTCGCTGCCTACCTACACTTGTTGGAGATACACGACTACGATGTCATCCTCGGCATGGATTGGCTCCTCAGCCTACGCAATGTTGGACTGCAGAAGGAAGAGAGTATACTTCCGAATTCAAGACTACGAAGAGTTCGTCTTCAAAGTCAGCAAGGGTTATACACTAGCTCATGAGATATCTACACTTTGAGCCCGAAAGCTGATTAACAGGGGCCGCATTGGGTTTCTGGCATCTATAACAGAGGCAAGGGATGCTCAGTATGCGGTGGCGCAAATTCCCGTAGTCCGAGACTTTCCCGATGTGTTCCCAGACGACTTACCATGACTGCCTCCGGAAAAGGAAGTGGAATTTGGCATCGACCTGGCTCCAGGAATGGCATCCATATCTAGAGCCCCACACCGAATATCCCCTGTCGAGCTGAAGGAATTGAAGCAACAACTTGAAGAACTTTTGGAGAAAGGTTTCATTCGGCATAGCATGTCGCCTTGGGGAGTCCCGGTACTATTTTTTTAGAAGAAAGATGGAACGATGAGATTGTGTATCGACTACCGTGAACTCAACAAGGTTACAATCAAGAACAAGTATCCTTTACCGAGGATTGATGATCTGATGGACTAGTTACAGGGAGCACAGGTTTTCTACAAGATCGACTTGAGATCTGGGTACTATCAGGTACGGATCCGGGGTGAGGATGTCCCGAAGAGTGCCTTTCGTACGAGGTATGGGAACTATAAGTTTCTAGTAATGCCGTTTGGGCTTACCAACGCCGCGACAGTGTTTATGGACTTGATGAACAGTATATTCTGACGTTACTTGGATCGGTTAGTAGTTGTCTTCATCGACGATATTATGATCTACTCAAAGAACAAGAAGTTATATGCGAAACACTTGAGGCTAGTGCTTGAGACGCTGAGATACAAAGAGTTGTAAGCCAAATTCTCCAAGTGTGACTTCTGGCTGAACAGCGTGGCTTTCTTGGGTTATGTCATCAGAGGAGATAGAGTTTCTGTGGACCCCAAGAAGATTGAAGAAGTAGTGGATTAGAGTAGACCGAGCACCGTCAGAGAGATCAGGAGCTTTCTCGGATTAGCTTGCTACTAGATTAGGTTTGTAGAGCGGTTTTCTCTTCTGGAATTACCCATGACCAGGCAAACCCAGAAGGGTACTCCTTTTATCTGGACGGAGGACTGCGAGTAGAGTTTTATGGAAATAAAGACTCGATTAGTATCTGCACCTGTCTTGGCCCTACCCGAGCGTGGGTGCGGATACGTGATCTACAGCGATGCTTGCAAGACAGGACTAGGGTGCGTTCTTATGCAGAATGGGCGGGTCATTGCCTATGCTTCGAGGCAATTGAAGTCGCATGAGGAGAACTACACCACACATGACCTGGAGTTGGCGACTATAGTCTTTGCCTTGAAGATTTGGCGCCACTTCCTCTACGGCGTGCCATGTGAAGTGTATACAAACCATAAAAGTCTGAAATACATATTCACACAAAAAGAGCTGAAAAAGAGGCAGAGACGCTAGCTGGAGGTTATCAAAGACTATGACCTCAGTATTTATTACCACCCGGGCAAGGCTAATGTGGTGGCTAATGCATTGAGCAGGAAGGTCAATTATGGAACAGTTGTAAATCTTACTGAGCAAGTACCTCTTCTAGAGGAGATGGGGAGACTGGAGGTGGAAGTGATCGAGCCGAGCTCGGAGGTGAGCATGGCTAGTTTGTGTATCCAACCGAATTTGTTGGAGAGGATCAAGGTAGTCCAGCTACAGGATCCTGAATTATCGAAACAATGGAAGAAAATTCAGCGGGGCATACAAACTGAATTTCTTGTACATGAGGATGGTACTCTGAGATGAGAGAATCGTGTCTGTGTGCCCGACGTCCCTGAGCTAAAGAGGGACATTTTAGAGGAAGCCCACTACTCTAGCTACACAATCCACCCTTGGGGCACTAAGATGTACAGGAGACTGAAGACTACCATATGGTAGGTCAACAGAAAGTGGGAGATAGCCGAATTTGTGGCCCATTGCCTTACCTGCTAGCAGGTAAAGACAGAGCACCAGGAGCCGGCTGGACTGTTGTAGCCCCTACCTATACTTGAATGGAAGTGAGAACAGATCACGATGGACTTCGTGAGAGGCTTACCTCGATCTCAAAAGGGGAATGAAGCTGCATGGGTGATCATTAACAGACTGACCAAGTCACCACATTTCTTGGCGTTGAGACCTAGGATGAGTCGGGCTCGATTGGCTAAGTTATACATGGACAAGATTGTCTGTCTACACGGCATACCAGTGACGATCACATCTGATCGAGACCCTAGATTGGTCTCAGCATTCTGGGAGAGTCTACATGCAGCTTTGGGTACCCGATTGATCTTTAACACTGCTTTTCATCCTTAGATGGATGGTTAATCGGAGAGAATAATCCATATCTTGGAAGATTTGTTAAGAGCATGTGCCCTTGACTTCACCGATTCATGGGATGAACACTTGACAATAGCAGAGTTCTATAACAACAGTTACCAAGCGAGCATCTCGATGGCACCCTATGAGGCTCTGTATGGGGGACCATGCCGATCTCCTATAGTTTGGAACGATGTGGGAGACTGTAAGTTTGAAGGACCCGATGAAGTATGGAAAGCAAAAGAACAAGTAAAGATCATTAGGGAAAGACAGAGGATAGCTCAGAGCCGTCAAAAGAGCTATGCTGATAAACGCCGCTTTGCAGTGGAGTTTCAGGTGGGTGATAAATTACTTCTGAAAGTATCACCCATGAAGGGTATAATGAGATTTGGAAACCGCTGGAAGCTTAGCCTGTGTTACGTTGGACCCTTCGAGATATTGGAACGGGTTGGAGCAGTGGCAAATCAGTTGGCTCTACCTCCAGACTTGGCTCAAGTTCACCCATCTCAGATCATAGAGTATGAACCGGTGGAACTCCAGCAGGATCTGTCTTATGAGGAGTGGCCAGTAGACATACAGGACTACAAGGAGCTACAATCGAGGAATTGAACTATTTCTTTAGTCAAAGTAAGATGGAACAACCACACTGGTGGTGAAGCTACTTGGGAGCGCGAAGCTGATATGAAGGAGCACTACCCTGACTTGTTTAAGTGATCCCTGATGTGAGTTTAGGGGACTAAACACCTATAAGGTGGGGGGGGGGGGGGTTAATTGTAAAACCCGCCCTGAAATAAAAAAGAAAATTTCCCAGAATTTATTAAATGGAAATTTAATATGGTAAGCGAAGAAATTTTGGAAAATTATTAAGTACTAATTAATTTAGATTAATTAAGTGTTAATTAATCCAGATTAATTATTGAGAAAAAACAAAAAAAAATATTCAAATCCTGGGAAAGGTAGATCTGGTCGGGGACTGAGACAACCCCGTGATGCCACAGTATACCGTGACGAAGGAATTGACTAAAAGCCGATATTCTCGGATCTGGTCTGATGAGAGGCAGTCCCCGTGATATTACAGTGCACCCGTGCCACTGGAATCATTGACAAGGGATTTCGCGGATCTGGGTCGGGGTACGAGGATAATGAATTATCACAAAGGACCCCGGTATGAAATAATTCAAGGATCCGTGATGTAACAGTAATCATGTGAGGTAATAGAGCACATGTGATTATATAGTAAAGTGAATTAAATAATTATTTTAATATATATAAGTTCAGACTTAGGGCAAAGAATCAAAATCGAATTTGATTCTCACCAAGCCTTCTGCTCTCCCACTCTTCTTCACCTATCTCGATCTCCCCTTACCCGCGCCCACCTCATCTCCGGCGAGCCACCGGCTGGCGTTGCCCCGCAACCCCAGCCCACTCCTGCACAAGCGGAGCTCCATCCTTACCCTTCGCGCACACGCGCGGGAGGTGCGTCGTCCCTCCACCGGCAAAATCCGAAGCCTCCACCGCGAGCCCTCGCCGGTTTCGTCCGCAGTGGCGCCCCCTTCGCGCCTGGCCGCCCTTGCACGCTCCACAGCCGGCCTGAGCGCCTATGTGCGTGAGCAGCCACCGCTCGGCGCGACTGAGCACCATACGGTGTCGCCACCTGTCCGACCATTCCCCTGGCTGCGCCGCCCTTTCCCAGCTGCCCGACGGCCAACCTGCAAACCAGTTCTGGGTAGATCCCTGTATCTCTTAGATTCAGCAGCCACCTCGCACCTCCGACGAATAGATCTGACAGTCCAAAGAGCTACGCCGCTGAATTCCACTCTTCTCCGACGAAGATCGAGCGCCGATAGCTCCCTTTCTCGGGTGAGCAATTCTATACGTCGGGTGGCCGAGGGAGATCAATTTGAGGCCAATTGGCCAAGAATTTTGCATAAGAGGATTGATTCATTTGCATGAGATCGTAGGGCTGTGGAATGAAAGTAATTAAAGGAAAAATTAAAGGGGGTTAGCATGATTTCTGATTTGATAATCTTCATGAAAGAATTAGGGATGAAATGTGAGTTGTATGTTTGTATAAGCTTTGATGCTTAGTGATGTATAAAGTATGAAATCCATGTGTAATGGATACTCTAGTGTGTTTGATTGGATAATTTCGGGTCCCGATAAATAGGGGAGGTGCCGCCGAAATTTCTTTGAAAATACATGCTTAACTCTCTATGAACTTAATAGTGTTTAAGTGTTGAAAGAAAGTATATTAGAAGCCCTAATTCATGGTTAAGGATGGAGATGTATACATCTCGTATTACGTATAAATTAATATCTTCGTATTAATTATCCATGTTGAAGACATAGAATTCATGATAAGTAAAGTGATGTCTAAGAGAGGGATCTTAAGCCCATTGGAGAACTCTTGAGGGGTTCGATTTCATACATTGTGCTAGAAAAGATAAATATTTCGTATTCTCTTGATTGGTCGTTTACAGACCCTTGTTGAACATATAAGTTACTTAGAAAAGAATATGATTTATGTATTCATATATATTGAAACTGAAAGTTGCAATCCATCTACTAGATCCCGATTCGGACGCGTGAGACACGACGATGATCAGAGATTTGCTTCTAGGCAGGTAGGCTCTCGCACGGGTTCTGTGAGTATTTCTAACTCATAGTATTCTATTGATTTCAGTTGTTGTTGTGCTAGACATGTTATGCTTGCTGCATTTGTTTGAGCTTGTATGTTTTGACATGATCTGATTTGAGGGAGTACCCTTTGACATTCTTCTTGTGTTGTTGTGGGATGGCCAGGGGGGTGGTACTCCATGGCATATGACCAGTGGGAGTGATACTCTATGGCCTATGGCTAGTGGAGTACCCTTTGGTATTCTACTTGCACCTGGGATGGTCAGGGAGGTGGTACTCTATAGCAGTTGTCGATATTCTATTTGTGCATTTCTTGAGTTATATACTTTGATAAGATCTGATTTGCTTTGACTGTGATACCTTGGTTATCTACATTTCTTGACATTTTGTATTGGATTTACGCCTTCCTTATGTTGTGCGATCCTACTGGGCCTTTCTTTGGCTCAGTAGGCTCTCGCACAGGGGTTGTGAGTATTCCTTCCTTCCTACCTTGCTTATGATTTTGTCCTTTTATTTCCTTGAGATGTTTCCAATATATATTCGAGTTGAGTACCCTCATATGTGTTGGCTTTATATCTCGAGGAGATAATTTTTTTTTCATGTTTTCATGTACGTATTTGAGTTGAGTCGCTTCTTAAATACGTATTGGCTTCCGATCTCGAGGAGATTACTGATTATTGTTTATTCGAGATGTTGCTGCTTTGGATATATATGAATACCTATTGTTAGGTATTCGTGCTAGCAATCTCTTACGTATAGGCATGATACATCGGACGGAGACTCAGTCAGAGAGTGTATTTTCTCGCCATGTATACATGACTGATATAGCGCTATCCGGCGTAGACCGAAGACGATATCTGGAGGATATCGTATGATACTGGAGGTATCAAAATATCATATATGCCAGGAGATTGAGTACATCTGTGAATTTATTCACATTCCAGAGACTTGTTATGTGCGTGTGATTTTGTTTCACTTGTATATTTGTACTTGCTTTATTCTATTCTTTGCTTATGGATTTCGCCACATTTATTTCTTTTCTAGCGATCCTACTGGGACTTTTCTTTGGCTCATGCACTTGATTGAAGTTTTCTCAAGTAAAGACGAGGAGTAGGGTCGGGCCTAGATGGAGACTTACCAAGTAGTTGACTCGAACTTGTTATATTTCTCTTGAGGTCTGCGTACCTCCTTTCATTTGTGTGTGTATGTGAGACTTATATTTTATTTGTTGTATGGACTACTAGTGGTGACTTGGATAGATCCTTGTATGGGTCGTGTAGACCCTAGTATTGTACTTGTATGGAGTTGTGTAAACTCCCTTCTTCTTTCTTATATAAATTCAGTTGTTTTATTTATCTCTGGTTATTGATTTTTGTACAGGATCTATGAGGCCTCATGCTTGGATTGGGAGTCGTCCCCGTTTGGGTACGGATGGTTTGTCCACGTGCCCTAGCCGGGTGCGGGGCATAACAGATTGTCTACAGAATTTTTGTAGCAAGCGTCGCGATATCCTATAAATATGTTACGACGATAGTTCTAGAACTAAGAACCAAAATTCTCTGGGAATAAACCTCATGACGTTATCAAACCACATCACGTCGTTCTCACTAGTCCTTTAACACAAATACTCTGATTGTATACGTCATAATGCTATTTCAAAATCTGGGTGGAAATCAGTAGAACATCACGATGTCCACATCGTGTGTCGCGACGTTATTTCTGATTTAGGTTAAAAGAGGGGGGCCAGTTGCGACTTGTCCTACCTTATCTTTTCTATTCCATGTGGCACCACTAGTAATTAGCAAGTCCCCACTTCTCTCTTGCCGTATTTCTTGAATCTTAGGCCTCTAATCACCTCGGTAAGCATCTCTACCTACGTTTCTATGGTTTTCACCGTTCTTATTTTAGGAAATGTGATGGCACATGGTATATTTGTATTATTTTTGTGTTCCCTATCTTTGGGATGTGATTGAGGCCTATCGAAGGCTTTTTGATACCAATTTTACTAGGGGAAACTCTGCTTAATTTTTGTGTAATTTCTTTACTTAGAAAATAATCCGGCTAAGGTTCGCTTTTATGGGGACTTCTTAAATAATTCGGCTAGTGTTCACTTTGTGTGTGTGTGTGTGTGTGTGTGTGTGTGTGTGTGTGTGTGTGTGTGGGTGTGGGTGTGTGTGTGGGTGTGGGTGTGTGTGTGTGTGTGTGTGTGTGTGTGTGTGTGTGTGTGTGTGTGTGTGTGGTGGTTGGGGGTAAGTGATGCAGTTGCTCTACTTCTCGCCTATTTCTGTATCACCTTAGTTACACCTAAGTTACTCTTCCCTCTATTGATTATCGAAATGCTGTTCTCGCAGATCATACCACCAAAGCCTGACACGAAGAGGGTACGGGGTCACCTCACATGGGATGAGCAGTATGAGACCGGCCACCCCCATCAGCGGACACTTCCTACTCTACCACACACATGACAAGGAGCACTCCTCTTCCTGCTGACTCACAACGCATCACACCCCTCGAGGCCGTGGTGCACGTGCTCCGCCGTGATCAACTCACAACCCTCTAAAAAATTCAAGTGCTCTGTCAGCAACTTTACCTGGCGATGTTGCTCATCTAGTTCCTCAGTGCACGGATGGCCGTTGATGTGGACCCTCCCCTACCACCTCCTCCTGCAGCCCCTGGTTTGGACCTTCGGGCCCTTGATGCCCCCCACCGTCCATATGGAAGTGCCTTTCCACTCTTCTATCTCTTCCCACCCTTTGTTTTGTGGAATCATCAGGGGCAATGATCTTGTTTAGTTTGGGGGGCTGGGGTAGTTTATTTTGATGTCGTATTGTGTTTGAGTTCATTATAGTTAAACTCTTTTCTTATGCGTTATATACATTATCAGTTTCAATTATTGTTGAGCAAATCATAAGAATGTGGAAAGATTATATATATATATATATATATATATATATATATATATATAGCTTGACTTGTATAAGGCCGGCCGGATTACTGTTCATTTAAGGTCGCCTCATTTTGAGGTAGTTGGAGAATTTTTTTTTTTTTTTTTAAATCCCACCATATGGATGGAAAGAACATCGAAAAATAAGCTAGCATGTCAATTTTCATACAATTTGGGAACTTGTAGGGTCTTCATCTTAACGGGTGAAAATTTATAGAAATCTTATCGGTTCAAAATTTCACACTTTAAGATGAAGACCCTACAAGTTCCTAAATTGTATGAAAATTGACATGCCAGCTATTTTTTGATGTTCTTTCCATCTATACGGTTGGATTTCCTTAAAACACTGTGCAAGTGGGTTAAAATGGGGTGACCACACTTGTACAATGCTACGGCCGGCCGTATAGTAACACGATTGTATATATATATATATATTATTTTTGCATGCACAGTACACATTTACATACCTTGTGCAGAATTAAAGTGGTTAGTCTCCAAATTTATAAGGCATATGACACTGGCAATACAAGAGAGCTGAACTTGTCAAACTATAGGAAGATCACACTTGTATATATACTTGTGCCACTAGAATCTTTTTTCAAATTTCACGAATGACCTTAGTTTTGTCTAGGTTGTATAGAAACATATATACACTAGGGAATAGGAATAGGGAATAAACCTCATGGTAGTTGAGTAGCACTTGACACATATGGAGGTACATAGAAACCAGGGGTACAAGTGAGCTTTAATTAAAATATATGTGTGTAAATATATAGTTTAACAAATGTGCTCCTAGTTGAATAAAGAGAGCACCATAAGAGAGAGCAATAGCCTGCCTCGGGAGTAGGGTTTTCTCTCCTAGTAGAGAGTTGCAAAAAACTCGACTGTGTAGATTTATGCTTCTAATCCTATTCCCTCTTGTATGTACTTATTTGTGTGATCTACACTTTGACTAAGGGCATTACAATGATAGAGTTCTAAGGCACAACGTGGGTATTTATTATTGGTTGGTACTTGTGTTTGACATTTTTAGCTGATCATTTATAGTGTCATAATGCATCTCTGATCATTAGCAATGAATACTCAACCCAAAAATAAATTGAACTTTTGAGCTATTTTCTTTGTTATTTTTCTTGTTAATTTCTTGAGGACAAGTAATAGTTCAAGTTTGGGGTATGTTAGCTCTCATAAGAGAGCTAATTGAGTAGGCATATACTTCATGTTTAGGACCAAATTATGGAGATTAGAGCAAGTATTGTATGCTTTTGGTCTTGAAATATGTTAATTGGCCACCTTAGTTGCTATACTTGATTCATTCATATTTTCTATATGTTTTGTATCCATAGAGGCTAAATCAAGTGAAATTTATATGTATCAAGTGACACCACACATAGATCAAAGGGTTAGTGAAGAACGTGAGTGTAGATCACCTGGAGAGAAACTAAGGCAAAACGTAGCGACGTCACACATGGATGTAACGACGTAAAAGATTAGAAGATTTAGCAAAATACGAGGAGATTCTAGACGTTGCGATATTGTCAAGACAGGTCACGACGTAAAAAATCAAGAGAACTTCTAGATTTCTTAAACCTTTTAAAACATCGCGACGCTCCAAAGGATATCATGACATAAATTATCAGATGAGGAAGTAGGAATTCCCAGGATTTCTCGAACGTCGCAACGTCCTTCAGGAGCGTCGCGACGTAAATTATAGGACAAAATCCCAAAATTTGCATGCTTTTATGAACATTGCGAATTTCTTTCGGACGTCATGACGTTATTACTGGGGTTATAAAAGGAAGCAAAATCTTAGGGTTTAGGCACCTTAACCACCTTGACAAGTGCCTGGCGAGCAGAGGTGACGATTCGGGGGTGTTCTTCATCTTTTGAAGATGGGTTCAGCTCAACACAAGAGGGGGAAACTTATGAGGGGGAAACTTATGCTTATCATTTTTTAGTGTTAATTCCTCTTTTGTAACTAGAAAATTGATTATTTTCTAATTTACATCCTCTTGCATCCTTTGATTGTAATGTTAGCTTAAACATCTATCCAAAGGTTGTATGGACCTATTGACTTGAAATCTATATTATCCTATGTTTTTCTTGATTAAGTTGCTTAGGGATGTGCCTATGACTAATACTATCTTTAATATGTGCCAGGAGATGACGACAAATCTTGGCTTCAGATGTATAGCAATATGTGTGCGGGAGTCATATTAGCATCGTAGGGTGAAAGCCTGACATGACAACCCGAAATATTATGGCATAGGGATATGCTCATATGATCCATGGTCAGGGCTTAGTATAGGGGTTACTAACATCTCACTCGACCCATAGAGATATGTGGAAGAGATAGTAGGTGTATTCTCTAGTGAATGAAAATTATTATCGGTGCTTCAACACTTGAAGTCCCCTACAGGCCAATGAATAGCCCTTGTTCATAGCAACACTATCATTGTAAAACATAAGAGAAAATATCTGCACAAGTCAATAGAGTCATAAAACCCTAGAAGCTTATCATCTAGAGAAGAACCTTAGCAACCTTTGTTATTTTACTTTGTATTCTTAGGATTTAGCTAATCTCCATCTATTTGATTAGCTGACTTTTGAGCAAATTAGTAAGCTAGTGATCACTTAGACCTAGATAACCATTCCCTATTGATTCAACATGGTACTTATCAGAATTTTATTACCTACGACCACGTACAGTTGTGTGCGGAGGCTGTGCTTGCACTCATAGCTTGGTTGTTAAAATTTAGCACTCTCCCTAATATTGTGAGACATTTGGTTTTGTATAATCCATATTCTTAATGCTTTCGTGATCTAGAGATCTTTAGATTGTTTTGGATCTCTAGTTGAACTTGGCAAAGGGAAGCTAGGATAAGCCAAGGATTATACAATGGGTGTTCAATTGCATGTTATATCATGAAGTAATTAGATTGTGTGTTAGGAATACACTCATGAGTGATCCATAGTCATAATTAGGGCTTGTCTTTCAACATTCATGAACTATTTAATTCTCATTGACATATAGAGAATTCTGATTAATGGACATGTTTTTAAGTGGTCCAAAAGGCATTTGAGAATAGATTAGACCCCTAGAATAGAAATTTGATTCATTCATTTATTCAAGTAAGAGAGAGGGATATTTATTTTTTGTAACGCCTTGAAAATTTCCATGATTTAATAAATTATTTTCTGGAGAAAATAATGGGATTAATTAACACGTAATTAGATTAATTATTATAACAAACTTAATTAAGGAAAATCAGGAAGATTATTTAACTAAGTCCAAAATGACAACCATTTGGGCCGAGAAGGCCGTATTTGGGCCAGGCCAAAATTGGACATGGAATAGTCGGAGATAGACTAGAGAGATTATTACGGCTGACTAATTAGAGGAATTAATAAGAGTTAATTAATCTCAATTAATTGGTTGGAAATACGGGACAAAAGTACGAGTCCCGATAAGTAGGATTGGCGGGTCAAAAGCCGGAAGACCGGGATCTCAGTCGGATGCGTAGTGCAACCCGTGAAAGTACAGTAGGGTCCGTGATTTCGGAAAAGACTTAAAGAATGAATAAATTACCAAATAATAAAATATTAAATAATAAATTAAGCGTTAGATCCGCAAAATGCGAATCTGGTCGGGGGAAAAGCTAACTCTTGTGCTTGTACAGTTTAAAGGGGATGTTAAATTAAAACATATTCATTTCTTTTTTTTAATTAATTAGGTTAATTCTTGTTGCTTTATAAGAGAGGAAAGGGAGAGAGAGAGAGAGAGAAAGAACCCTCATTGCTCTCTCCCCCTCACGACCTCACCATCGCCTTCTTCGATCGGAGTTTAACGCGCGCGTGCCCTCGATCCGACCCGGCATCTGCATCACCGGCGGTCACTCACCCCTTTCCCTCTTTTCTTCTCTCTTCTCCGGCTGACGAGCCCTCGACAGTCCGCTGGGCTCAGCGGTCCGACGCGCCACACGAGCGCCGACGAGTAGCTCGCTCCACTCCGCCCCTGCGTGCCTTTGTTCCGGCCTGTTCGCAACCCGACACCGGCCGGTATCCCTCTTCCGGCCATCCTCCGGCCCACGCGCACGCCTACACACGGACAAAGCTCCGGCTTTCGCTTCGCCCGGCGAAGCCACCACGGCCAGCCTGGCCACCCTTCCAACGAACTGAAGCCCAAGGTTGGCCCACTGTTGCCTTCGACCTGCAGCCCTACATCGGCAAATAGGCAAATTTTTCTCCAAGTAAATCCCTAAGAATGAATTCGGGAAATTATAAATTGATGCATGACTTAAGTATAATTAGGGGCTGATGACAAGGGATTTAGAATGTTGAATGTAATGAAGTAAAGTTATGTGAAAGTGGCTAATGCATGTATAATTTCGGGGCCCTCCAAATAGAGGAGGTGCTGCCGAATTTTCGTAGAAAGTCTTAGGTATTTTAGTTGATTAACCTTTTATGATCATGCATAACACTCGAGTTCTTTGAACATGATAGTAGCTATTCGATAGTTAACAATGATTGGAGTTAATTCTTTCAAATAAAGGCTAGTTCGTATTACCATTTTGGAGAAATATGAAATTTATGCTAAGAGAATCATGCTTTAGCTGAGTGATGGAATTATCGTGCTTAAATAGTATAGAATGAGAATGTCTTAAGAATACGGTCTCTGTATTTCTAAAGAAATCCGTATTTTTGATCTCTAGGACAAGAAAGAGGCAAGGGTCAGGTCACCGCTGCCGAAGAGCCCGACCAATCCTAGGGATCTACTATACTGAGGTGAGGGAACACTACTGTAAAGTTTCGTATTTTATTTGTATTTTGGATTGTATTGAATTCTGAAGATTTCATGTTAGGAACTCGTATGATGATCATGAAATGTTTGTAGTTTTCAAGCATGCTTTATATCGACCTTTGAGACTTCATGTTATGAAGTAGTTATGTTGTTTGCGAAATGCCTTTCAGTTTTCAAGCATGATTTGCCGATTCATTCGGAGTTTGTAGTTATGTTTATGAAAAGCATGTGAAAACATTGTGTATTGTAGAAATGACCATGATGAGGATATTAGTGCATTGCATCATACTCGAATATATGCCTGTGCCAGACGTGGCTCTACGATAGGGCCAGAGAGTACGGTACTAGGTAGAGAAGGGGTGGTTTTATATGATCTCTATTTTTACTCATCCAACTATCTGTTTTCAACCCTTCTGATTTTAAGAAAACAAAAACCCCCTTCCCGCACTCTTCGAGTGCCTAGTATACGTATATCCTCTTATAGCTCACGGTCGTTGTGTTGACTCGACCGGAGACATATTGAGTTGGTTTATTCCACTCTGGTACCGCTATATGAGAGTAGAAGTGTAGATGACACTAATATGATATAAGATGAGGATTTAATTCCATAGTTTGTCACCTCCACGGTGCTACCGGGAGGCTACTGGCATGATACGGTCAGCCAGGACAAGTGTGGAATTTATTTCCCTCAGACGAGGATTGTTTCCATAGTTTGTCACCTTCACGGTGCTACCGGAAGGCTACTGGCATGATACGGTCAGCCAGGACATTTGTGGAAATTAATTCCCGTTCTGATTATAAAAGACTAAAGAACTAACCGAGAGCATGATATATGTTTCCATTGAACATGGCCATGATTTTTATTATGATCCATATGCTGTTATCCATGTTTTGAATTATGGTTCAGAGTTGTATTATTACCTTTGGTATTTTATTGATTGAAATTGAAGGTATACAGGTTTGTAAACCTGACAGTGGTGTTAGTCCCTCACTGAGCTCCTGTAGCTCACCCTTTGTTACTCTTTTTTTTGCAGCAAGTAAGTAGGGTATGACCCTGCGTAGAGGGAAGTTAGGTTTGTATTCCCCCTTAGCTGGCTCTGGCTACTTGGCCTGCGTTGAGTATCTTGTCTTATGGTGTTTTATTTGAGGAGAATGTTAACTCCCTTCTGGAATTGTGTGAGATATTAAAACATTATGGTTTGTAATAATGTTGTGCTTGGATTTATGTTTCCCTTATAATAGTTTGATTATGAGTAATTAATGTTTTTATACAGCCTTAGGCCGGGGTTCACTCCCTGACCTGGCTGGTGTGACACCTGGGTCCTGGAAAGGATTAGGGTGTTACATTTTTATATTGTTAAGAGAAGTCAAAACCCTAGATATATTATTATTGAACACAACCTCCCATGATTTTATTTTTTGTAATTATCTAATTTATTTTCTTAGATTTTCTAGAATCACTATCCAAGGATTGATAGGTTGGATAGTAGATTGATATAATTCGATGCTCATCAAAGTTTTGCAACAACATGTACAACAATCTCTCTAACGCTCTCTGTTCTCTGACCCGCCTTACCTCTTTCTTCCCCCCACTTGCATGATGAATGGGGGAGGAGTTGCGAATAACAAAACACCCAACACACCAATAAAACCGGGAAAGTCATGGGCTTGAGTGGTTTATGGTGATTTGATGGAGAAAGTCTTCGGCAATGAGATGATTAACCTGAAGGAGAATCACGAGCGACTGAAGGCCCTTCGATACCCGAGGTTCAAGCCAGATGGTGATTTCCAAATGTAAATTCATGAGAGGATGCAAACCGTTATGTATGGCAAGTTCCTAGGAAAAGCTCTGTCCCTGGATCAAGTTCGAATAACACTCACTAACCTCTAGAGGGATTATGACAAGTTCTCCTTATCAGATATACCCAATGGGTTCTATTACATCCAATGCCAGACCTTAGAGACGACGGAGAAGCTGATGTGGGAGAAGGGATAGGGACTGTCAATGGTATGGTTTTACAGCTCATTCCGTGGAGGGAGAAGTTTCAACCCGCTTTTGAGAAGCTTGAAACTGCTACATTTTGCATCCGAAGTCTATCAATCCTCTGCTTGAAACTGCTATCTGCCTCTGGACAAGGATCTCCACTGTGGACTGAAGTCTATCAATCCTCCGATTGGTAGCTTCCACAGCCCTCCTCATCTCAACAAAAATCTCCTCAGGAACCGGGGAGTCACCACGAGGTAGTGGGGTGTTCTCTCGAACCAACTCCACCTCCTCGGATGAAGCCTCCTGAAAGTATCTAGGTCCATGGGGTTCACTTCCAGACATCCTTGCCACCTGCATTTAGAACAAGACATTAATCTAACGCACTACTAACTCTACTACCCCTAAACCCACACTTAGTCTATACAACTGACTAAGGGCAACTAGAGTGTTTGTTATTTGCTCTAATCTAAACCAACCCTTCTCTGATACCACTTTAATCTGTCATGCCCCGTCCCGGATTCCAAGCCCCGAGCACGTGCACAGACCGGCCGTACCCGAGTAGAGTCAAGCTCAGCTCGAATACAAGTCCTAAAAGTAAATCAACAGATAATAAACAATAATAAAAAAAACATACCCAAGTCCAAAAGAACATAGAGTCATAAGGGTCCATAGGCCCTATACAAAGTCAGGTCCCTACACGGGTCCTAAACATCTCACATACAAAAGGAAACTCAAAGGAGGCTCCTAAACAGTCTCCTCTGCACCAGCTCCCAAACCTCGGGATCTGTAAAAAAGAAAGATAGAACAAGTATGTGAGCTTTCGAATCGAAAGCTCAGTAAGTACCCCTGTGGGTCACAAAGACATAGTATAACAAAATATAAAGTCAAGGGACCTCATTCCCAAGAAAGTGCAACTCTAGAAGCCTACCACAAATAAAGACAACGGTACGACCCCTATCAACAGAAGCCCTCAAGCTCTGTGTTGAGTTTCAAAGATAACTCAAGGATCACTCCCGGTCAGCGTATCCAGCTATGTGCTGTAAACACGACCCTCTGGTCATTCGACCCTCCGGTCGTAAGTCGGTAGTACTACCTCTCGTACGTGTCTACACGGCCAGCGTATCATTCCCACTGACGGGCAGGACAACCAGAGCAACGCCCCTCTAGCACGTCAAGCAGAAATGCCACAGTGTCCCATCCCTAATCACTTCACTAACGGAGCCCCCACACTCTACTGAGTCCGGGCAGCAGACCCACAACAAAACAGGGATACCAATATCCCGAAACATACATGCTCAAATAGGAATGAATCACAAATTAAGACAACATGTATGATATCAATAAAGCATCTATCAATATGATAAAAGCGAGTCCAAGGAAAACTCCGAAGAGTGGGTACGAGGCAAGTGTACTTACAGAAACTGAAAACCTTCCTAGTCTCCTCCTGTAGTGTCTCTAAGTCTCCACAAGTGTATCTGATAATAGAGTCTCTATTAGAGCCAAAATTCTAATAAAACCCTATGCTTCTAAATGCTCATGCATAACTCTTGCTTTCGATCTGCCTAGGCCCACTTAACAGGTCCTTAGGACCATCTACTTGGTTACTGACCCATTTCACTCATTTTCCAGCCCTTAGTCGACCTTCAACCTACACTATATCAACTTTAGTCAACATTGGTCAACTGGTCAACCTTACTATTGCTTATCGTAGGTTTAAACTTATTTGATTACCTTTAGCCATGTTAACTAAATTGGGCCTACTATCGAAGCCCAATAAGTCGTCTATCCTTATCTGACAAATTCTACAAAATTTAGAAAAAATCGGGGCTTTATCACGTGGCTAGCTATGTCCTAGTGGTTAGGGGGTTATAGTGTTGGTTGAGAGGTTGTGGGTTCAAATCCCTCCTCTCCCAACCTTTTACCATTTTTTTTTGTTTTCTTTTATTTCTTTTTTTTATAACCTGGTTCAGCTAACCTGGTTCCTTAGCCCAACCTGACTGGACCCAATCCCTTGGACCCCAACCTTAGACCATTAAATCAATTTGATTAAATTAAAATCTAAATCTCTCCATTGAATAAAGGTGACCAACCAATTTGGGACTAGACCCAAATTTATAAAGGGGTTAACCTAAATCAACTTACCCCTTAATTAACTAAATTAATTAATCAACCTAGGTTACTAAATTATTAATTTGATTAATCAATCCCTAAGTTACTAATTTAATTAAACTAATTAAATTAATAACTTTTAATTTTTTTTTATTTCTCTCTTCCTCTCTCCAGGCCGTGCTTTGGTAGCTTTTTTGATTGGAATAGGATGAGTAAAATGATTTTTGACTCGAACTGTTCTAACCATTGGATATGGTTATCTAGAGCCTCTTTTGGAAAAATTCCAAGCATTGTGTATAATCATCTTAATCAAGATCACCATGTGATCTTGATAATTGGGAGGGTTGGCATAAGTTATGGAGATTGCCAATAGCTCCAAGGGTTTAAGACATTTTGTTTTGAAACTATTCTATTGCAGAATTCCAGCATTTGAATTCCTTTAGAGACTGAACGTAGGCCCTAGATGCCGTGCCCTTCTTGTGGATTAGAAAAATGAGACTTTGGAGCATCTCATGTATAAATGCACTGTCTCTAAGCAATGCTGGAGACTTGTTTTTAATTACATTGGAATTATAATGAACTTGAAAGGTTTGTGGAGGGACAGTAGCTCATGGCTCAATAGGGAGCTGGGAGAAATAGGCTTAAGGCCTTGTTTGGATTGGCTTTTTCCCCCCTAGAAGCGCTTCTTGAGTAAGTTAAGCTCTTCTGGGACAAAATAATATGTTTTGATGAGCTTTTTTAGAAAAGCAGAAGTTGTAAGCTGAAAAAAATGCTTTTTTCAGAAGCTAGTGATATGTAACTTCTGAAAATGCTGTTTTAGAAAGTACCAATTACCAAAACACCCCTCTCAAATCTTTTCGAAGCTATTTTTGAAAGAGTCAATTACTAAAACACCCTTTAGTATTATTATAATAATTTATTTCTATTTATTATTATTATTATTAAACTATTTTTGGATTAATCTATCCGAACATAAAAATAACAGAAGTGCTTAACTTACTCTGAGAAGCACTTTTTTCAGTAGTCCTTCTTTTAAACATAAAAAAAGCACTTTTTTTCAAAAGCCAATCCAAACAAGCTAACGCCGGATGGGGTAGCGATTAATCCGCGGGCTAGTCGGATCCAAAGGGAGATCGCAAGGAAGATACCAAAGAGAAAGATAAACAGAGAGAAATCTCTGAAAATCCAAAAGTGAAATTATTTTTCAGAATTCAATAATGAAAAACTAACCCACAAGCCGGGTTAAATAGCCTCAAAAGATTAACCTAGAAACCCTATCATCTTATCTAAATTTGCTATGTTTAGAGCCTCCTACATCACAAACCCTAAGTCTTCCAAGCCCTGGTGGTTACCTATGTTTAGAGTAGTTGGAAAGCTAGATATTAGCTTGTTTTCAGCAGTAAAAGATCACGACGACACCAAATCTTCCAACAAGCTATTATAGTAACTCAAGGTCATCTATGGAGGATACAAGGACAATTTCTCAGTGTTGTAGCTGCATATTTAATAATTAATGTCCATTTTTCCCTATAATTTCATAAATATAAATACAAATTAACATCAATAAATACATTGACATTAACATTCATTAATGTTCTTAAGCAAAACATTTATGAACCCAAATCAATTTACATAAATATATGGTAACAATAAAATTGATAACATTCTTACATAGATATCATATGTATATATAATATACTCAAGCAACATATTCCTAAAAAAAAATGTTAATAAAGCTCCACTGAAACCTAAAACTGATAGCAATCCCAGCCAAATGATTTGGGGTTACTTCAAAACCTGTAACAAAAAAATAAAAGAAAAAAAACTATATATCAGCTAACTTGGCTCAAGAGCAAATCAACAAATGTAGATCATTAACATAAAATTCAACTTAATTCTAACTTGCGTGATAATCTTGAATAAGTATCAGAAACGTACTAATTGAAAGCAAGATATTCAAATTAAAATTTTCTAGTCATCCACATCAATTTAATGAAGAACTCAAATACATAGTAAGGCAGTGTTGAAATTATGAACCAACATCAATTTAATCCTATAAAAATTAATGCTCATTTCATTTGGATGGAAAAACAAATAATTTTCTTCTTCTTACTCAGAATTACTAGACTGGACATGTATCAAATAAAAAACCAAAAAACAAAAACTAAAATCAAAGAATTCATCCTATTTCATAAAGAACTAGAAAACAAATACCTGTGGACACGGGAGATTTTAGAGATGTTTGAATTTATCAAAACCGTTCTTCATGTCTATTTTTTTTGGTTGGAATATTGAAATGAACTTCTTAGCATCTCTAAAACCTTCTCTAATCTCTAACACCTCATGAGAATCTCCAGCTTTTGCAATATAGAGCACTTCAACAAACATCACACCAACTAAACAACAAGAACCGACGGATGGTAACTGAGGTCTATTATGCAGGTATTTTCTCACGAGAGAGAGAAATCCATCTTCTGTGGCGGAAAATGCTTTTATCAAACAATCGGCTGACCTGCCACCTTGTTATGGTCCAAATTCTGCACATCAAATGCTCCAATGTTAAGTATTGGAATTTTCAACCATAAACATCAACAAAGCTGTGACACAAACTAAAAAAAGACCTTTTGGTGATATCTAGAAATATTAGGGCCAAAGAAAATACAACAAATATATAAGATTGGAATTGCTATAGTGAGTTTTACTTTCCAATAGATGTTGCTAAGCATCCAATTAGAACTCCAAAGATCAATGCCAATAAATTGCATTTCTCTTAAAATAAGTTTGTATATATGTATGCTACAGACCAATCCATACTTTGCAAGTTTATCTATCCACAATCTTCTCAAAACTACCCTCATTTGCAAAATCCACTACTTGAGTGTATATAGCTTCTAATCAGCAATGATTATCTATATAAGAACCGTAATTCTGAAGGTCATCAGTTTGTAGCAAATTCAACCAGTACTGTGGTTCATGTAATGCAACAAATAATGCAATAAATATGGAGAAAGTTAAGTACTAACAAATAGATATTTATGATTGGGTCTGACAATATTTACTTTTTAGTGTTGCAACATATGAGATTAAAGAACAAAAAAGTTAGTCACCTTTGTGGTTAAATTACATGACATTTAAACAAATCTTTATATGAACCTAAAAAACACTGCAAAAGCGATGAGAGAAACAACCGTTGAGAAACAAAACAATAAACAAAAAGGAGACACCATTAACTTTCAAATACTCACGAAAACCCTAAGCGAAAGGACAAATCAGACCCAAAATGCCATAAACTAGCCAAACAAGGAAGAAGGAAGAAGCATTACTTCTTACTGCTGAGCCATCAATAGTCACACATAAACTATATTAGTTTACAAACAAAAGACCAGAATCCTATCAATCAACATTCATTTAGATAAAGTTTTCAGCTTCAATGACCTTAAACTAGGTAACTTTGTAAAAAATTTCTAAAACAATATAAAAAGAGATTCATATCTATACCTCACACAAGATCATGTCCTTTTCCACAGACCACCCTCTTTTCTTACACTCCATATTCAAATATGTGTACCACCTGTGTTTCAGCACCGCATTTTCAAAGACAACATACTAAAACCAATCCAATATATGGACTTGTTTAATAAAAAAAAACAATAAAAACTTAAGCAACCTTCTTCTGAACTTTTGGCTGGTCTTGTCCTTGAATTTTGCTGTAATACTTGTTCAACTAACACAAAAGGACACACAATCATCAGCATCCCAATCTATTCATACTAAAATAACGACAAATTCAACACTTTACAAGCTAAACCCTTTCATTCAATCTATCAACTTGCCTATAGTAAATAGACAAATTACAAATGGTTTCTAAATATAAGATCATTTAATTAAGAGAATTTGAGCAGCAAATGTGTAATATTTGGTATGGGGCAACTAATATTAACAATCAAAAGCTGGAAAGAAGACAGAATATAGGTAAATATTTATCAAAATAACATAAAGGTATTATATTCAATCTGTTTATAACCTTCAATATTAGATCACCAAGATCATCATTTGTACTCTCAATGACGTGGCACTCATCACAACGTAACTTAAGATGCGAAATCTGCAATAAGAAAATTTGTTGTATTTTATTTCAACAACAACTGCATGAGTCTACTAATTCTAGAATTGACAACAAAGAATCTCATATATGACTCAGTTGCTCCATAGAGCATATTTAAGTTGTATCTCACTTGCATGCACCATAGAACTCAACTAGGATATGCTAACAATATTATGAACGTCTTCTTCATTGCTATCATACATGCTCAGAACCCTATAAATGAAGTCATATAAGTAGAGGCTTTATATTATCATATTCTATAAACACAAGGATCTAGAAGTCTCATAATGCATGTGAGATGTATTGCTTATACCAATTTGAGGATGGAAGTAAAACTAATAAACATAATTCTAAACAAATTGCAATATCAACCCTAATCTAACAAATCACTATGATATGACAAAGAGAACTAGCCCTGATATTCATTCTCAATTAGAAAACCTTAGGAACAACTAGACTGATAGATTGGTTATTTATAGAGTATACGCTAAAAACTACAGATTTCTTCTAGTTATTTCTTTTTATACAGAGTTTATGCTATAGATATAAGATGAAGATTAAATGAAGGAAAAGTAAAAAATCCTTAATTAGAATATATGAAACTAAATATAGTGTCAACTCCAGCTTGATGGGACTTACTGGCAATTTAATTAGCATATCATACTACAATTCGAAAAAGAGAAATACATAGCCCTGATATTCATCATCAATTTGGACTCTAGGGAGTAATTGGAAGTTAGTAAGGAATATTATTGCATGAAAACTTTCATTAATTGGCTATCTCCGAAATACATGTTAAAAATTATAAATTTCTTCTATTAATTCACTCACCAGCTCATTATAGATAGAGTTTATGGTATGGATTCATAGCAGTGCTTAAGAAGAAGATAAAATGAAGTAAACTAACAACCAACGAGTGAAAGGAAAGACAAAACCAATTGAATATGCAAGCAAGCTCTTCCGTTAATGCATACCTGAATTGGGACATCAATCTCAGTGATAGTATCTAGAGGGTTGAAAGTTGAAACCGCTGGCGAGGCCACTGATCCAATCCTCCTCCCGCTGGGATGGAGCTCTGCATTGATGTACGACACTCCCGTTAGGATGGAGCCTCCTTCCTCGGTACTTGATTGACGGGACAACTCTAGTGTAATTGAGAGAGAATAAATCCCGATTTTGAATCTTCATCTTGAGACCGACGGAGATGTTGAGGGAGGGAGAAGATGGGCTTGGGGGAGACGTGGATGCTGTGGAGACGGGGACAAGCGAAGGAGATTTTGGGGTCGGAAAGACAGGGGGCGTTGGGTGTTACTTAACTATAACAGTAGTCTACACATAGTAATCTTTTATTAATTTTCTATACACTTCTTCATAAATAAACATTGTCTACAAAAATATGTAGTTAGAAATTATAAGAGACTGGTCCCTCCTTTCAGCTTCATAGTTTTATGCTAAAACTGAGTAAATGATAAATTAAAAACAATGGCCAAGAGGGGAAGTAGGACTTCTCTCACCTGCTCACAAATAAGTCACTCGGATGGGAAAATATGACTTTTTGCAAACAAATAGTTAAATTCATCATAAAAACAAATATATTCATATTATCATAAAGAAACAGTTCTACTTCAAGAAATAACATTAGCAATAGCACCAATTGCAAAAGTTTTTTTCCAAAGCATAAGCTCCAAAGATAAACTCCCAACTTTGTTTGACCTTGCTCTTTTTCTTATTCTTCCTCTTGCTTTCCATTTTTGGAGTGTTGGTGTTCTTTCCAGCATTCTTTTGCTGATAAGGTGGTGGAGGTTGATATAACCCAGCCTCAATGAGAGCCACATCATGAGCCAACCTATCATAGTGATCAAAAACATCTTTTGGGGTAATCCCAGGAGGCTGGTCTAGACCCTAAAACATCATTAACCAACATATAAGGTGGTGTAGATTTCATCAATGCTTTAAGGAAGGACCCTAAAAGATGTTTCTGATCACTATAATAGGCTAGTTCATGATGTGGCTCTCATTGAGGCTGGGTTGTATCAACCTCCTTCATCTTATCAAAAGAAAAATGTTGGAAAGAGCACCACTACTCCAAAATTGGAAAGCAAGAGCAAGAACAAGAAGAAGAGCAAGGACACCAAAACTTGAAAGTGTATCTTTTGAGTTAATGCCTTTGAAAAAAAACTTTTGTTGTTGCCGTTGTTGCAAATGTTGTTTCTTGAAAGTAGAACTGTTTCTCTATGATACTCTGAATGTGTTTGTTTTATGATGAATTCAACTATTTGTTTGAAAAAAGTCTTTTTTCCTCATCAAAGTAGCTTACTTTTGAGGAGGTGAGATAAGTCCTACTTCTCGGCTTGGTCATTTTTTTAATTTATCATTCACTTAGTTCTAGCATAAAACTAAGGAAGTAAGATGAGTGATCTATCTCTTATAATTTGGAACTACAGACTTATGTCACATCCAGGAAAGCAGATGCTTTTAATGGAAATGACATTTCACCCTCCCTCCTTCTTCCTTCTCTGCAAGAAAACATTTTTTCAAAGTTTTAATTTAACAAAAAAAAGGAAAAAAAATCACGAGGCATGTTTATCAGTAAGGCTATGAGTATTTATGAAAAAATGATAGAAATGAAAAGTGAGGTTGAGACCTAGAAACCTATCTATGCAAAAATGTATAAAAGATTACAATTTCTTGTCACTTCAAAAGGATTTGAACCTATTATAGAATTAAAATGGTGGTCAAGTAGTAAATGCAATCAAACCACTTTTTGCACTTTTTTCCCTTGAACAAACACCCGTATTGATTGGATCACTTTTGATCCTTGCTTAATTAGAACTTGCATATAAGAACATGGAACAATTAAATCGACACATAATATAGGAGTTCTAACCTAATGAAGAGAATAAAAAATTGGTGCGAGAGGAACAAATAGAGTAAACAATATAGTAAAAATAAACTATGAGTAGATGGGGAAAACCAAAAAAAGAAAAAAAAAAGCCTTATAGAGAGAGCATGCTTAGAAAATTAAAGATAGTAAACTGTAGATTGGGCAAAAGAACATATATGTGTGAAAAATTACTATATATGCTCAAATCATAAAGATTAGGTTGGACTTGTACAATTTTTGTTATGATGAAAAGATAATACATAGATGTTGTTCGATCTACTCAATTGCTTTTGAAGAAAATAGAAGAATTAATAGATCGGGCAAGATTCATTAAGAAATCGAGGTTTGTATACCTTCAAACGGTGTTTGATCTCAAAGATCTAAAGAAAAATGTTGTTCGTTCCTCAAAGAGCCCAACGACTATGTAATCCTTCAGATCTAGGGCACATGGGAGCTAGTCCGAGGGAAATCCAAAGATGGTAACAAGAAAGGAGGAGAATGGAGAAGATGAGTATGCATTTCAAGCGGATGAAGGTTGATGGGGAAAGTGTATTGAGGGTTGGGGATTATGGGGGATGGGTTAGGAGGCGGTGGGTGATACTGTCGAGGTTTCTTAAGGAGTCTGAAGTAATAAAAAGTCGGTCAGAAACAGAGAAAATGAGGTAGACATAATTAGCTAGATGTCTAAAGAAATGTACTATAATGTAGATGAGTTTTCCAACACTCGAATATCTAAAGCACACCATTTGTCAATTATGCAAATTGTCGGCACCTTAAAAAGATGCATGCTCTTACCATGTAGTATAAATTTTAAAAGGGCAATCATACCTCTAAAAAAATATTTGGAAGATTTTCAATATTATATATATATTTTTTCAACCTTGTCATTTGCTTTGTTTGTTATTTTGACTATCAGTTTATCTTTTTGATAGCTTTTAGTTTATTTACGACCAACATTAAAAATGTGAAATTTATATCTTTATTGTTTAGAGATGTTGACTACATTTTCTGCTATAAGCACTTTGATGGGAAAGTTATCTCTGTCCAAGATTCAGGAGAAGTTGGATGTCTTAATCAAGGAAAGTAGGTTACTCTTGGTTGGAAGGTCGATGATAACAATTAAGAAGTCATCAACAATAACAATGTGGTTAACTGAAATGGGACAACATGTTCCGAAATACATTGATAAGTTTATGGATTGCTTTGCAAGCAAGAATAGTTCCTACTATGGAGATAATGACCAATTGCTACATAGATCACTATGTCATAGTTTAGGCATATCAAGTGGAATAACAAGAACCATCTTGCTTCTACCTATCATAAATAACTTTCTAACCAAGAACTAGAGATATGACTACATGTTACAAGGAGAATATATCATGACCAACATTGCTAGAAGAGAATTAAGTCTCAAGGTTAACACATTCCGGTTCTATATTGTAGTAGATGCTATTAGACCAATAACAACAACAAATCTTGTAATGTTCTAGCAGCTCACTAAAGTTGGTTAATCTTGTACGTTTTAGGTTGAAGTCCATCAACTTGTTGTTCGCAAAGTTATATGAAAAATATCATATATGTTCATACGTTTTTTAGAGATCCCTTTCAAATTAACTCAATGTACATATAAATATGAATTTACTATTATGATGATTAAATATCATTTCTCATCCTTCCTTTTTGGTTGGATGTTCTTGTGATGGAAAAAAATTTAAATGAACAACAAGTTACAATAACACACAAATAGCTTTCCAAATACTCATCTACTACTTTGAATGCACACTACTCTTTCTACTAAAACATTTAACTATCTAAATACATAGAAAACATTCTAGATAAAGTTAAATGAGACTAATGTAAAATGATGTGTTAATATCACAGACACTCTACATCTTTTGAAAATAATTTTCTAAGGCAATTTAGTTTGTGCACTTCTGAAGTATATCAAAATTCAAAATTATGGTGGAAAATCACAGGGACTTAATCAATATGTTATCTTGTTAAGTATAAGCTTTTGACTACCTTAAGAGTCAATTCATAAAAGCATACTATCTTGAGCTCAGCTCTCTTAATAAGATCAATGGTTGTATTTAAGAGAGATATGTTGGTCAACTTTCTAAAAATCTCCATGAAATGCTATCGTGCGCATGGCTAACTAATACGCCAATCCACCTTGCTCAAGTATCGCATAGGATCCCTAGTTTTTTTTGTTGTTGATTAAAGGAATGTAGCTCAATACTTTGTTCACTATACTTCTATCAGTTGGAGACTTTACTAGAAAACTAAGGTTCAAGTCCCTAAGGACACCTTAGTTCATGCTCCTATGTAAGCCCAAGAACTCAACTAAACAAAAATCCATCCTTCTATTCGACCAAATCAATTAAAAACTTGAATTTGATAACTAATGCGATTGTTTTATATCATTTCTTCATAGACAAATACATTTTTTATTAAATTTCTTTTAAGTGTTCTACACATCATACTTCATGTCGATGAGTCACTTTTGCTTAACTATGGGGTTAGTGGGGACTATTCAAATGAAGTAGATGGGCTTCGAGGCTTAGCACACTTCATTTCATAAGCCGAAAAACCAAACTGAGACGCCTGTTTTTTATTAAATCTTAACCCTTAGATTTGGTCCAACGTTTAGAAATCTATCCATTGGACTGAGATGTATATAAAGACGAAAGCACCACCAACCCCGAAAATAAGGAAGTGAAGAAAAATTCCAACCGCCTTCTTTAAGGCCCTCTGCAACCCTATGCTTCTTCTTTCCATCTCATCATTACTTCACCTTCAAGTTCTGGGAATTACTTGAGTTGCACCTACCCGAAGATGTGCTACAGGCATAGCTTGTTGACCTCGTGGGTTAGATTACCCTACTAGCCGAAGTGCTTGCTGGATTCCTCGAAAGAAGGAGGCAAAATCGGCTTTTATGGCAGTGCTCTTGCATGTCTGTCCCAATTTTGACATTCAAAACTTGAATGTGTTTCATTTTTTTACTGATTCATTGTTTAATTAATTCTACATGTTTTTCTTAATCAGTTTGTTAGAAATTAGTGGACTGATTTGGTGGTCAATTACATTTGAGTTTTGATTAGACCAACAACATATATTTTTCTAAACAAGAGGGCCAACAAATATTTAGAATTATCACTACCATTAAAAACCTTCAACGTAACAAATAAACAAGCAAATGAGTTTCAATTACATAATGCAGCTTCATGAATCGAAATGCTTTTCATCTACTCAAGGACATAGCATGCTTTCTTGAAAAAATGGAGGTTATGTTGAAACAGAGGAATAAAGGCATCAATGCTACCATCTCCAATGAAGGAAGGGAGGAGAAACAACATGCCCTCAACTAGTAGGTATGTTGGCATGAAATAGTAAGGATATCCTCCACCAAAATCAAGATCATAGTATGGGAACCTTAGCCAACTATCCACCTCAACGTTCGGACTCAAAATTGATTTGTTCATGTTCGCTGAAGGCACTAGACCTTCAAAGAATGATGCATTTTGAACTTGAAAAGTCTATAAATGATTGAAAATAGTCATGGTTCACCTTCAAGATCTCATTGTGAATGAGCTCTATAATGAATCTCAAAGGATTGCATCGATCTCCTTAAAAGACACAAAAGGAAATGCCCATAAGACTAAGTTGCCGAAATACTCTTCCAGCATTGGAGGATGGATCATCCTCATTCGTCCATTTACCAATATCCGGATTTGTGTCATTTCATAATCGGGGAGCCCCCGAGCTTTGGTCACCATCCTTCATAGATAAGCCACCAAGCTCTCAGAGGTTGTGAATGGCCTAGGGGCTCCATAAGAGGCTATCGATTTGAGCTTTGAAAGGAAGACCTTAGTGAAATGAACCTTGTGAACTATAACATCATCCTTAAGTACTGGATTATCCTTGATATTGGTTAGCTTCTTAGTTATATACTCCATTCCCTGGTGCTCATAATCAAACTGGGACCGGCTTCGAATGGCGAAGATACTACAATCATGGAATGGAAGTGAATCAATGCTAAGTCCATGAGTGGTAAGCCTTCACGCAACAAGGAAGTTACTAGTTGCATGGCCATCGACAACAAGGTGATGAGTTGTAAACCCTGATATTCGCGACCCGCAAAAGAACCTAGTGAGCTGTACTTGAACTAGCTCCTCCACATCACGCAAGCCAAGATGGATTCTTCGTAATGCAGGTGAAGGCTTGAATCGCATGAAGTTCACTAGTGTTGCTTCCTCTGAGGCTTTGATGAACCTTACACCTTTACCGTTGAGGAGGATCACAGGGTTGCCTTTATGATTTTCACCAAGATGACCTACCAAATCTCTGTACTCAGAGAGTGCAACACAGAGGTCCTTCTCTATGGTTGAGTTTGGAGGGTTAGGCTTCTTGAAGACATAGATAACAACAATATGTGTGTTATAAGAGACCTTATCAAAGATACTTATGGGATTGTAGGGACTGGTGGATGAAGGATTGCCCTTGTAGACAGGCTTGATAAGCTTAGAGCTCTTTCTTCCTTCACCTTCATGGCATACTTGGAAGCATGCATGGTTGGCTTCAGGTTCTCTCTGAGATACCTAATCAATGTAAGTCTTGGAAGTAGTTAGCAAAATGGAGAAAGTCACAACATAAGAAATGCAATCAATCAATTAATAACACAATGAAGAACACAAACACAAAAGTATTTAACATTGTTCGATCCAATATAGATCTACATCTACAGAAAGGTACTCAAGAAAAATTTATCATCTGCCATGAACAAGTACAAAATTGAACCTAAAGAAAACAACTCATGACTACTCAATACTCTCTCTTCATATTGATATCTCTTCCCTATTCTTCAACTTTAGATTCAATTTCTCTTTCTCCTATAGAGCTATTAGCCATTGTGGAATTTAGATTTCTCTCAGCCCTTTCTTCACCTTGGAATGTCAGTTTCCCATTAATATGATCACCAAATAAACCCTAAAATAAAGTGATATGAAAAATAATTGGTGCTTGGGCATCACTTCTCGGGTTTTTGTGCTAATGTGACTCAACTAATTTGCCAAGGCATCTGACTAATTTTGAGTCATATCGTAACAATCTCAACCTTAACTCTCAATAAGTCACTCTTCTTGACCTCGTTCCAATACTTGAGCTGCTCAATAGTACTGAATGTCAATCAAGTTTAGGCATACAACTACAAGTGTACGGGTCGTAACAAGTAGTAAAGTTGACTCTTGAAATGTCGAGTTATCGATCCTCAGGGAGATGGAAGTACTAATACCCACCACTTGTCTACTATCTAGTCCATCCAAAATGTGAGTAATTATACTAAACTTTAAACTAAGAAATTGTAGAAACAAACAAGGAAATAAATTTATTCTTGAGATCAGACAATCATAAAAGGGTGATGCTCGGATAATTGAATCCCCCTTGGACTTCTAAAGGATGGATGATGCTTTCTATCTTGACAATTGGTTAATTCTGGGCCAAGGGTTCCTACGGTGCTTTTATTCCTTCTCTCAAGGTGAATAACTAATCATAGTGCCCTTGCCGATGATGTTCTAGGGAACCTTAATCTTGGAAGGATTATGGGAATAATACATCTAAAGGACTCGCTCTCCTTAATACCTGGGTTCCCGATGTATTTATAATCCCCTATATTGGAGATGGTCTACACACGGGGAGGCGTTTGCTTCTTCCCCCACATGAACTATGAAAACCCCTCCGGGCTGTCGCAACGTAGAGGGATTCCCTTACATTAAAACATCAAATAGACTCATGAATTCAACCAAACATTCAAGAATAAAGAAACAACATTAATCAAACCATGTCCAAGGGTTCATCAATCATCCAAGCATCTACAAAATTAGACCTATATAAAGGAAGAGCAACAATCCAACACAAAGATGAAAGCAATCAAAGAAATCATAATGAAAAAGATCTTTGCACTCACCGTTGATGACTTCCTTGATTTCGGTTTAATGTCTTCCCCTCTTCTTGCTCCATTGGTTTGAAGATGGAAATCCCTAAACACTACTCAAGGCCTCCAATCCTTTTTCAAGCAGCTCTCCTCCCTCTAAACCCTCATTAGTCGGCCTTTTATACTGCTAAGGTTTTAAGGGTGAGATTTACTGTTTTACCCCTTTCTAAGTCTGCGGAATCGTTGAGAACTTATAATATACGGGGCTATATATGGGGCATATACGGGCCCGCATAACTTCATGGTGCCTTCAAATAGGTGTATGTCAGCCCGTATAGATGTCCGTATGAGCCATACCGGGAGCTATACGGGTCCAAAAGAGGCCACTTGTCGAGACCTCGACTCCCAGTTTCATACGGCCTGTATGGAAGCCTATATGCCTGGGTTTTTCCTCCAAGAATGCTTTGTTTCGGCCTCAATTTCCCTCTAAAGGCTTTCTTCCTCCCGGAGTCTTGATATCTTGCCCTGTTTATCGAAATAAACACATTTTAAGTATCGGTGGGCCAAAAATCCTCACAATTACATGCAAGACATACACGAATATGATATAAAAATATGCTCAAATGAACACTTTTTAAATATCTCTACACTTAAAGGTTTGCTTGTATCAAGCAAAGAAAAGAAATTAGCAAAAGATGATAAGTGTTCATCCTCGTGCAAAAGTATCCATAACACAACTACAATTCAAGTTCACCATCAAAGTGTTTGTTCTCATATTTTCACAACAGGGCTTAGATTGATCTCGTGACAATTGTCAATATAGCTCTAGACAAAGCTTTTTCACTCCACATGTCATGTTCCAAAATTTTTGTAAGACAAGCATAACCTTAATGGACTCTAGAGAATCCATGAGGCCCTAAGATCAAGGAGACTACCCCCTTTTCCATAATTAAATAGTAGACAAGCTTGAGGGACACTAAGTAGTTTTTTCTTTTTAATTATTCGGGTCGTAGGGCATCCCTATTGGATCCGACTTTCCCATACGGAAGATCAATGTTGAGTGTATTTCCTCCTCTTTGTAGAGTGCTCATGTTGGTTAGGCATAGGAGCACTTAGCTACTAAGATGGTTACAACTTTGCATGGTTGTGCTCATGCTAAGTAGTGATTTTTCGAATCGAGGACCACTCTTATCAAGAGCCAGAAACCCAAACTACTTCATATCAACGAGCAGCGGAACACTATCTTTATATCTTCACAGCTAATATATATAGTGTTGATGCCAAAAACTGGTCCACCTCGAGCTTTGGCTACTGTGGCCTCGTGATCTGGTCTCAGCCTTCAACAAACAATTGAAATTTATAGTTGGTGTGGACGATTACTTCAGCTTCTGAATGAGGAGCACAGAGAATGCTTTGGAGACCCGTTCGGAATTATCCTATGAAAATCCGCTCAGAATTACCTTGGCTTTCCTTTGGGATGAACCTATAAAAGGGAGAAAAACAGTGGTCGAAATTGGGCCTTTCTGCCCGGATTCAGCTCCGATGCTTAAGTCAGAAAATTTGTAAGAGGGCGGTTTTTAGACATGAGTTAGCTCTTTTTGTGGTCACTTTTTCGATCCCCCTATTTCTCCATTGTCGCTCTTCTTTTATAGCCATTTAAAGGCGGTTTAGGAAAGACGATGGAGTAAGGCGGTGAATGAGAAAATATCTTCTAAGGCGGCAAGAAAATATCTGCTTACTATGTAGGTGCTACGTAGGTAGGTAGAAAATATCTACCTACCGTGTAGGTACCTCGTGTGTAAGTAGAAAATATCTACCTACTGTAGAGGTAAGTGGATAAGATCTATTTACTGTAGAGGCGTTGGATACGCTCTTGTCCAGATGGTTATCACCTTCTTGCTTCGTGTATAATTCCGACGGACTTTTTGTAGGGGTGAGCCCTCTTTATTTGCCGGACGGAATTGATACTAATCTAACCCGTGGTGACCGACCGCCCCTGTGAGCTGTTTAAACGTAGCCCTGTGTATGACAGGTGGCCATTTAGGAAGGCGACGCGTGTTTCACCAAATATTCCCGTAACACTAGACCCTCCCCCACCCCCCCCACCCCACCCCACCCCCCACAGAATGTACTTGTTCAAAAAATCTGAGCGAGGAGTGAGTCGATTTGCACTTTTCGCTTTGTTCGAGAACAAGTATCTGCCTTACCTGGCGTGTCTATGTGGGTGTAGGTTTTTTTTCTAGATACATATGTTTTAATAGATAACCGATACTTACTGTGTTGTCTTTTCGTTATTTTGAATCAAGGTAGATTTTTCTCCGGAATTTTCGTCTATAGTGTCACCAAGTTTTACTATATAAGAGGCTAGCGTGGATAACGTTTTCATCCAGCATCCTTGCGTTTTGGTAAAATGGCTCAGCGTTTGTCCTTTTTTAAGTTTTTTACTTTCACCCAGTGTTCTCGTCGCTTACGAGTTCCAAGTTCGTTTCATGAACACTTGTCGGAATTGCGGACTGGGATTGTCCAATTGGTAAGTCCGAACGGCTGTGTATGGCCATCCATGCTGGTTATTGATAGGGGATTGGGTGAGGTAAGCATTGAGGAAGGGTGGGAAACCTTCCATGTTGATCATGACATAGAGGCAGGGGATCTTCTAATTATCACTTTAGCTATTACTTACGCAGGGGATGTGCGCTTTGAAGTTGAAATGTTTGGGAGCGACTCCTGCCGTAGAGAAGTGGTCCTTATCTTCGTCCGTGCGCTTTGCCGGGATTTCCTAGTGATAATGAGGACAGCGACGGGTGTGGAAGTCCGTGCGTCTCTTCCGAGTCTTATCGGAGTGGGTCCTCAGACGGATCCGAGGATTGTTAACTAGGGAATTTCGGCGGAGGAGATGTTTATTTGCTCTGTTGCTTGGTTGTGTGCTTTGTAATACCATCGCCATTGTAAATGAATAAAGTTTATTAATTTTCTTATAAAGTTTTTGATTTCTTCAAGAGAAAATGATCACTGGTGATCCTATGTTGGGATGTGTGCGTTTTGTCCCTTATGGTGCGGGCTCTACACTATGCTTGTTATTCCCTGAGACGCCACGTGTCTCTTTTACTATTTAGCATTAAAAAAGGGGGGTAGTGGCGCGATATGCGCGGCGTGCGCGTTTGTCAACATCATGATGGGCGCGGTTCTCTATGTGTCAGGCGGCGTTTGGTATTGCTGACGTGGGATAATTAGATATCTGAACGGTCCAGATTTGTGGACCCTTGGTTCAACGGTTTTGATCGGAATGCAACCCTGAGATCTAACGGCCAGGGATTCGTTGCCTTTGTATATAAGCGAAATCGTACAGGCAGAAAAAGTTTGTTTCGAAAGTCGAATCGCGTCTTCTTCTTCAAATTTCCTCTTCTCCGGCGAGCCCTGGTTTTGAGCTTTCTGCGTTTTTCTTATCTTTTTCTTTTCCTAAGGTAATGGCTAGTGCTGCATCTTCCTCCTCTAGTTCTTCTCATGAGTCCTTGATTCCTTCTCCGCCCAACCTTATGGTTTCTGTCGTGATTCCGGGCTAACTTGGAGGTGTTCCAGTTCAGAGTTCGCGGGTTCACCCTGCCTTTAAGGCAATGGGTAGAGGGTCGGATACGTTCATAAGTCTTTTAGGGCAGAAGGATGTAGATGACCTGGTGGAGAAATATGAGATAAACCTCTCTCTGTTTGAGGTTAGGGTTCCTTGTTCAGGGGAGAGAGCGAGTGCTCCCAGGGAGGGGGAGATAGCTGTGTTACTGGGTGAACTTAGGCTTCCTTTTCCTGATTTTACTAAGGCGATCCTAGAAGAATATCGTTTGTGTCCTTCACAGTTAACTCCGAACTCTTGGAGGCTGCTCAACGGATTTGTTATGGTTTTTAAGAATTATGGGGTAAATCCGACTGTCCGTTGGTTCCGCCTGTTCTTTAGTCTTTGTTTGGAGTCTAATGCCGATTGGTATTATTTCTCGGCTCGCTCTGGGAGAAAGTTTCTAGGGAAAGTTCCCTCTTCCATTAAGCGATGGAAGAGTAAGTTTTTTCTTTATTAGATGTAAATCCGAGTGGGATATTCGAACAAGGTGGGAGGTTCCCCGCGCGGACATTACTTGTGAGGAGATGACGAAAGAAGAGGGAAATCTTCTTAAGTCAATGACGGGGCTATCCAATGTTTATATGAATAAGTTTTTGACCAAGGAAAACCTCGTTAAATGTCGTTTAATAGTGTCTACTGGTAGGACTCGCTCGCGTACCCAATTTAGTTTGATTTTGGCTTGTGATGTCTAACCTTATTCGGAATTTATTTTGCAGGAAATCCGATGGAAGACGAAGATTTGAGCTACGTTAAGGGTCTCCTGGCTTCTTTCGAAGGTGAAGTTCATCCGCCCTTAGCTCGTGGGCGGAAAAAGAAAGAAGTGGCATCTAGCAAAGGTGCTGATACCTCCAAAGAGGAGAAAAAGAAAAGGAAGAGAAAAGAGACTGACTCTTCCAAGAAGGGGGTTAAAAGTGACCCTGGTGCAGGGTCCTCACGGGAGAGGAGGACAAAGAGAAAGAATTCCGAGGACGCATCGGGTCCTAAAATTGTGAGAGAACAGGCGGCGTCACCTCAGGAGGAAGTCCGTCCAGAAAAAGTCTGCCCGGCTTTGTCGCCAATTTCAGACGGTCCTTCTTCTAGTCTGCCGGAAGATATCCTTCTTGTAGAGGTGAGAACATATTTATAATATCCTTTTTTAAGAGTATGTTTCACTTAACTTCAGTTCATATAGGCGGAAGCAGGAGAAGCGGCTCTCCTGGATAAACTGAGGGTAGTAGACTCGGTTTTGAGGGGATCGGCAGCTCAAGGGAAGGAGTTGCCCTCTGAGGACATCCCTTTCCAAGACGCCGCTACTGTAAAAACTGTCTTGACGGCCATGAGGCCCGAACAGTTCTCTTCCAAACTTCGGGTCGAAGGGAAGAGACCACCTCCCAACTATTCCGCTCGGTCATGTTGGTAAGAGTCGCTCTTATTTAACTTTCTAGTCCTTTCTAGTTCTGTGATAACGCCGTATAATTTGTTTATTTTGTAGGTCGCATTAATCGGGCGGACCGAGTCGGCGATCTTTGTCAAGAGGACTTGGCAAAGATGGAAGCAGATAGGGTGGAAATGCCTTCAACTAACCTCTAAGGTGGCGGCTTTAGAGGAAAAGGAGAAGGAGCAAACCGCTATTATCCATGCTTTTGAGAGGGAAAAAGCCGAGCAAATTCCAACAACCGGGTCAGTATGGGAAAGGAGAAGGACGATTTGGCGGCCAAGTTGTCCATTTCTGAGGGTTCTCTTCTTACTACTGAGGAGAATCTTAAAAAGCTACAAGACAATTTTAACGGTTTGGAGAAAAAACTCAAATCTGCTCAAGATGGGCAAGCTGAAGCCTAGTGGAATCTGAAGATGAAAAATGCTGAACTTACTGCTGTTCAGGCCGAGTTGGAAGAGCTAAAGGGGGAACGCGACACACTTAAAGAAGACTTAGCTTCCCGACTGACAACTCCTAAATCCGACTCGCAAGAAGTCAAGGATTTAGTAGAGCGAGCGGATAAGTTAGAGAAGGAGGTTGCCCGGCTTAGGGCGAGAGCTAAAGAAGGGGCCACCCGCATTTATTCAGTGGTACAGCAGGTGGGCCGCCATATCCCTCCTACGGAAGTTTTGTCCATGGGGTTGGCTGGAGTCTTGAAGAAATTCACGGAGCTAAAAGAGCAACAAATTATTGAGACCCCAGAGGCTCCTGCTCCTGCCTCATCGGAATTTCCATCTCAAGTACCTCCAGCAGTGGCCGACTGTCCCGAGGGCCCTAGTTCCTAGGATTAGGTTTTTTTTTTTAGATACTTTAGTCATTTTGGAATGTAATTCCTAGTGCAATACAAACTGAAGTGAAATACAAACCTTGATGTTGATGAAGATTTATTTCTGAGTATTGATTATCCTTAATCATTAAGAACTTTGAAGCAGGTTCTTCTCTTCTTTAGTTTTGTCATAGGACTTTGACTTATCGAGTAAGATCCTGGCCTTCGTGAATGAGATTGTTGCCTCATATTTCGATCGGAATTTTTGCCCCTTGTTTCTAGATAAGAGGTCGCTTATCCTTGTAGGATAATTCCGACTCATCTCCTAGGGATGGGATTTTCACCTC
Source organism: Dioscorea zingiberensis (assembly GCA_026586065.1). NCBI lineage: Eukaryota > Viridiplantae > Streptophyta > Magnoliopsida > Dioscoreales > Dioscoreaceae > Dioscorea > Dioscorea zingiberensis. The sequence goes on from CM048826.1 coordinate 23,764,864, forward strand.
ATCTTGGTAGGACGGGATTTTCACCTCATCTTGGTAGGATGGGATTATCCCCCATTTTTGTACGGAATGGGATTTTCACCTCATTTTTGTATAGAATGGAAAAGACTTGACCCTTTATTCCATGAGACATTTAAGAGACTTCTATAGTTTTTACTGATAGTAGCGTTGTAGGTGTTCAGCATGAAATGGACGCTTGAACGTTTTTCCTTCCATATTTACTAGATAGTAAGTGCCTGCTTGGACAATTCTCTGAATGACGTAAGGGCCTTCCCAGTTAGGAGTTAGCTTCCCCGTTCGGCTTTTATTTCCTTGGAATTCATTTTCTCGTGACCGTGATCACCGATTTGGCGTAAGACTCTTTTCACCCTTGTGTCGTAGAACCTTTTTACTCTTTGGCGATAGATAGTCTGCCTTTGTTTCTCGTTTCTCTTTCGCTCTTTGAGAGTAGATCAAGTTCCGCTGAGATTTTTCTCATTTTCTTCTAATGAGAAAGTCTCATTGTTCGCAAGGTAGGCATTCCTATTTCTCATGGAATGACCGCCGCCCCATAAGTAAGAGAAAATGGGCTTTCCTCTGTGGGAGTTCTTGCAGTTGTCCTGTAGGCCCAAAGGGCACTCCGAATTTCTTCCACCCAATTAGTTCCATTTTTGGACACTCGGGTTTTCAGAGTCTGGAGCAAGGTACGGTTTGTCACCTCTACCTGGCCATTGGCTTGAGGATGCGTTACTAAAGTTAGTCTGGATTCAATTCCGAGCTCAGAACAAAAGCTTTTGAAAGCTTGTTATCAAATTGCCGCCCATTATCGGAAATGAAGGCGACCGGAATTCCGAATCGACAGACGATCGTTCGCCAAAAGAATCCTTGACAAGCTTTCTCCGTGATTTTGGCCAAGGGCTCTACTTCTACCCATTTGGTGAAGTAGTCTATAGCAACTATTAGAAATTTCATCTGTCGAGTTGAAGTAGGAAATGGCCCTAGAAGATCAACCCCCCAAATAGCAAATGGTCGAGGGCTGATAATTGGTGTAAGCAGCGTAGGCGGTCGTCTTTGGATCTTGGAATGTCGTTGGCAGGCATCCCATTTACGGGCGAATGCCACTGCATCTTGAGTTAATGTTGGCCACTAATAGCCTTGTCGCAGGACTTTGTAACTCAAGGCTTTGCCTCCTATATGACCTCCTCCGATGCCCTCGTGAATCTCTTGCAGGATGTAGTTGGCTTCTTTGGGATGTATGCATCGTAAGAAGGGTTGTGTATAGGACCTTTTGTATAGGTTTTCGCCAATAATGGTGTATTGAGCAGATCTATACGAAATCCGTCTGGCTTCCGTTTTGTTAGATGGTGAAGGTCCGCCTTGCAGGTAGTTTCTAATGGGATCAATCCAACTTGTCTTTTCTGCTGTATTTTGTACTTCCTCTTCGAGCCTTTCAATAGTCTTTGTGGGAAGGTATCAGAGGTTAAAAGAGGATTACGTGATTCGCTTGGATGTCGTGGCCCTTTTAGACAAGGCGTCTGCTTCTTCATTTTGTGCTCGGCCGATTTTTTCAATCTGGAAGTAAAGGAAGTATGAAACTATTTTCTTTACCACAGCTTGGTATTTGACCATGTTTTCCTCTTTTACTTCGAAACTACCCAAGGTGTGGTTTACGACCAACTGTGAGTCGGAATATACATGCAGATGTCAATTCCGAAGTCCCCCGCAAAGTACATACCCCTGCGATTAGGGCTTCAGATTCGCTTCATTATTCGCTGCTCGGAATTGGAACTTGAGTACCGCTGCAATCTTCCAATTAGAGGGAGAATAAAGGATCTAAACCTCGCCTCGACTTTTCTTCCGTCGCTGATCCATCGACATATAGGAGCCATGGGATGCTAGGGTTTTCTTCTGGATTTGCTGATGGGATCTCATCTCCACTTGTGGGCATGGTTAACTCTGCTATAAAGTCTGCTAGCACTTGAGCCTTGATGGCCGGTCAAGGTTTACAAGTGAGATCGAACTCACCCAATTCTATTACCCACTTGGCTAGACGTCCGGAATTTTAAGGTTTATGGAGAACTTGCCTCAGTGGTTGGTCAGTTAGCACAGTGACTTTGTGAGCTTGGAAATAGGGCCTCAATCTTCGTGTGGATGTGATGAGGGCGAAAGCCAATTTTTCAAGTGGCAGGTACCTCGACTCCGCGTCGTTAAGGATTTTACTTGTGTAATAAATTGGTTTCTAAACTCCCTTGTCTTCTCTTAAAAGAACGGCGCTGACCGCTCGAGGAGCAGCGGCTAGGTAGATGTAGAGCTCTTCCTCTACTAGCGGCTTAGCTAGCAGCTGAGGCGATCGGAGATAATCTTTAAGTCCTTGAAAGGCTTTCTCACATTCTTCTGTCCACTCCATTTTTGGCGCTTTCAGAAGGGCCCGAAAAGTGGGAGGTTCTTCTTGCCGACTTTAGAAATGAACCTTCCCAGAGCCGCTTAGGCGTCCGCTAAGCCAGATTTCTAGAAGAGTTTTGGGTGACCCCATATCAAGAATGGCTTTGATTTTTTCCGGGTTTGCCTCTATTCCTCTCTGTGTCAATATAAACCCCAGAAATCTCCCTGAGCGGACACCGAAAGAACACTTATTCGGATTTAAGCGCATGTTGTAAGTCCGAAGGGATAGAAAGGCCTCTTGTAAATCTGGTAGATGTTCGTTGGCTTTTTGGCTTTTTACCAAAATATCATCCACGTAAGCTTCAACATTTTTGCCGATTTGCCCTTTGAAGACTGTGTTTATAAGTCTCTGGAAGGTGGCCTCTGCGTTCTTTAATCCGAACGGCATTACCTTATAGCAGTAAGTCCCAGTGCTTGTAATGAAGGATGTTTTTTCTTCGTCTTTTTCGGCCATTCGGATTTGATTGTAGCCTGAGAAGGCGTCTAAGAAACTCAACATCTCATGCCCCGTCGTAGAATCAACTAAACCATCGATGGAAGATAGGGGGAACGAATCTTTTGGGCAAGCTTTGTTTAGGTCCATAAAATCTACGCACATTCTCCATTTTCCGGACGGCTTTTTTACCAGAACCACATTAGCTAGCCAGTCTGGATAGTTCACCTCTCGGATAAATCCAGCCTTCAAGAGGGTTGATACTTCTTCCTCTGCGGCCTTCTGGCTTTCTGGTGCAGAATTTCATTCTTTCGGATATCTCATTCTTTCGAAAGCACTCCAAAAGAGAATGTCAACTGAACTTCCATTGTCTATCAGAACTCTCTTCATTTGGAAGCTGGAAACCATGATTGCATCTAGAGCGTCATTATGGGGGTGGCGAACCCTGCTGACATCGTTATCATAAAAGATGATGGGAGTCATAGGTCGAGACCTCCTTTGAGGTGTTTCTGTTTCCTGTGTAACTCCTAACATTCGGGCGTAACTTTTCCGAGAGGCGGAACTTTCACTACCACAACCGGGTCCACCACTAATGAACCCCACCATTTCTTCTTTTTCTTCTTCAAGTTGTGGAATGTCAGGTTCCTCTTGAATCTCAAGGTTGATGTATTGCTCCAGTTGCCCTCTTCGAACGACATCTTCTATAGCGTTCATCAAATGGGTACATTTCTCCGTATCGTGTCCTTTAGATTGATGAAACTGACAATATCTCTTACTGTTCTTTTGCCGTTCGGGATTTTTTGCAGGCTCTGGCCATGTCAGGAGCTTTTGCTCTTTGATTTGCATAAGGATATGGCTTCTAGTTTGATTTAGTGGGGTATGGTGGTCATATCTGACAATTTTACTTTCCTTTCAAGGTTCTTTGGGCTGTAGTACATGCCGTTGAGGGCGTGTTGAGGCTTCTAGACCTCTATTTTCACCCTTACTGTACCTGCGTGATCCTCCCTCCTTTCGTATGTCCGGAGGCCTTTTGTTGACATTTTGGTAGGTTTTTCCTCTTTGAATTTCCACCGGTTCGCGTCGAGCTTCTTCCTCCCAACCCGTGTAGATCTCATCGGAATTGATGTACTTTTGGGCATGGATCATAAGGGCGGGGATGGTCTTTGGTGGATCTAGGGTGAGGGAAAAACGAAAAGGGGATTCTAGCAGTCCTTCCATTAAAAAGGTCACAGCCATTCGCGAAACGAGGTCCGTAACGTTAGCTGTCTTGTCTATGTAACGATTTAAATAGGCCTGGAGCGTTTCCCCCCTTCGCTGCTTAACACGCAGAAGGGTAGATAGGGTTTTCTTTTGTTTTGAGTAATTAGCAAAGTAAGCTAGAAAGCGATCTGCTAGAATTTGAAATGAAGGAACTGTGCTAGATGGAAGATCGACAAACCAGTCTTGCGCTTTTCCCTCTAAGGTGGTGGGAAAAGCTCGGCACATACGAGCATCGGTAATTCCTTGAGAAGCATCTTCGATCGGAAAGACTTCAGGTGACGAGACGGATCGGTTCTGCCTTCATATGCAATCATAGCAGGGGGTCTGAAATTATCAGGAACTTGCTCCTCCAATATTTCCTTGATAAAAGGTGAACACATACTGAGAACGTGCCGTTCGGATTTCTTGTTTCCTCGCCGGCGATCCTGCCGCCGTGTTCTTCTCGGCTTCACCGCTGGAACAGATGGGCTATTCCGCTCGGTCCTTGTCCGCCCGCTCTTGTATCTTTATTCGCTCTTGTGGCGGCCTTTGTTCTCGACGCCGAACGGAGGGGTTCCGAAGCCAGCGTAGAAGGCGGTTCTCTCTCTTCTGTCTCCATGAGTGCGAGTCCTTGTCCTCCCTCTGCTTTCGGAATTGGCTGGTGGGATTGTTGGCACACTTGGTGGAATTTGTGTGGGAGGAACTGGTGGATGAGTTAAAACATGAACAGCTTGAGTTAACTGTTCCAACTGCTGCTGCATGTTGAGGTAAAACTCCGGGATGGGTTCTTGGGATGGGGCGGGGGAATTTTCCGATGGAGGTAAGATAGGTGGATTATTTAACGGAATCTCCTCATATCCTCGGACTTCACCAGGTTCTTCAGGGTTACTTGGTGCTCCTTGTTCTTGGATCCGTTTTGACCTTCTGGTAGTAATCATTTGGCTTTTTGTAAGGGTCCCCACGGACGGCGCCAAATTGTTGATGCCAAAAACCGGGTCCACCTCAAGGCTTATTAATGGCCTCGTGATCTGGTCTCAGCCTTCAACAAACAGTTGAAATTTATAGTTGGTGTGGATGATTACTTCAGCTTCTGAATGAGGAACACGGAGAATGCTTTGGAGACCCGTTCGGAATTATCCTATGAAAATCGGCTCGGAATTACCTTAGCTTTCCTTTGGGATGAACCTATAAAAGGAAGGAAACAGTGGTCGGAATTGGGCCTTTCTGCCCGGATGCTTAAGTCAGAAAATTTGTAAGAGGGCGGTTTTTAGACATGAGTTAGCTCTTTTTGTGGTCACTTTTTTGATCGCCCTATTTAAAGGCGGTTTAGGAAAGGCGGTGGAGTAAGGTGGTGAATGAGAAAATATCTTCTAAGGCGGTAAGAAAATATCTGCTTACTATGTAGGTGCTACGTAGGTAGGTAGAAAATATCTACCTACCGTGTAGGTACCTCATGTGTAAGTAGAAAATATCTACCTACTGTAGAGGTAAGTGGATAAGATCTACTTATCAGAGGCGCTTGGATACGCTCTTGTCCAGATGGTTATCACCTTCTTGCTTCGTGTATAATTCCGGCGGACTTTTGTAGGGGTGAGCCCTCTCTATTTGCTTGACGGAATTGATACTAACGAACTCAGCGGTGGATCGACCGGCCCCAGCGGCTGTTTAAATGTAGGCCTGTGTATGACAGGTGGCCATTTAGGAAGGCGACGCGTGTTTCACCAAATATTTTCGTAACATACAGCTACACTATCTTCCCCTACTTGTTCACTAGATCATATTACGAGATGTTAAAGAAATGAACTAGTGCCATAAAGTCTCTTGGAGACATTGAAGATTATGCTTAGCTATTAAAGTTAAGAAAACATGGCAATGGGTTATATATTGTCTCTAAAAATCATGAGTATTATCACTAGATGTTCTCTAAGTGCCCATGTTGTTTAATAGGAGAATTTAGAAAAATTATGTGCCAAGATGGTGCCCTAGAAATAGAGTATGCCAACATGTTTCCTCAGAGCCTTCATCGAGAAATGTTAATCATGAATAAAGATTTGCAATGAATTTCACTAATAGCAATCTATCTCCATACTTAAAGACTTGCTATGAATGCATAACGATATAGGTAGCTACCCATCCCCACACTTAAAAATATACATTGTCCTCAATGTACACAACAAAGCCAAAATTAAATTTGCATGGAGATTGCATGGAGAAAGGTGAACTAAAATTTTCCCTGTGAATTTGATGTTCTATTTGATTTCCGTGAAAGTTGATGCTTGGCCATTACTGTGGGGATGTTGATACATGTTCAATCAGAAGAGAGGGAAATCATCATAACTTCAATGAAAGAGATGATAGGAAATCAAAGGAATCCACGTAAAGTAAAATAGAGATAAGTTTAAAGGTGGTGATACCCTAGCTAAGCCGGTACAACGGGTGATGGAATAAGAAAGATAAGTCCTAAGAACAATCAAATAAAAAGAAATACAAGGAAATAAAAACTCATAAACGCAAGAACAAGGAAGATCTCCATCCTCAGAATGTAGGGTCATCTGTTGGTGCCTTGGGTGCTGTGCCTGTGGGTCCCTGTGATAGAGGAGGTACAAATAGTACCTGCCCTCGGATGAAGTGGGAGAGCTCCACGAGCTGGTATCTTAGGTGATGCTTCTCCGTGAAGATCTCAGTCCGCATCTCGCGTTGCTTAGTAAGAATTGTGTCCTGTACTGCACGGATCTCAGCTATCTGCCCCTCTAATCACTCGAAGCGGCTCCTGTACTCTGAGGGAGAGAGCTTGCCAGCAGGTGACGGAGGATCAGAGTCCTCAGAGGCGGACTCCTCATCCTCAGAACTATCTAAACTCTGGCATAGTATGCTCATCTCTAGTGCTGTCATGAGCTAGAGCCGCTGCATGTGCTATGTCCTCTCCTCAAGGCCAATCCCAATGTTGAGGCGAGTGATGTAAGGCCCCGCATTGGTGGCCTTGTGGCCGGTGTGCGTCCCCAGATGTACCAAATAATCAGCTAGTACGTACCCCATATGGATAGGTACTCGCTCAAAAATGATGTAGAGGAGGAATAAGTCGGTCTGAGTGACCCTGCCGGTACTATCATCCCTCCCTGAGATGGTGCGGCTGACCAGGCATGGATGTAGCAGTGGACTGGATCGTTCATGAGAGTCGCCTTGTTATTCCCGTAGCGTCCGCCAAGCTGAAGCCAATATCTCGTGGGCGTGATGATATGTTCGGGGAAGGAGGTGAGGAGCTCTCTGTACTCGCGAGTGTCTATGGCCTCGCGATCATTGAATCTAATGTACATGGAAAACTGGGTGTAGCTCATAGTCTTCCACTCCCGAAGAGCTGAAATGATATGACGGTGAGGGATCGCTCGGAGACGGTGCTCCTATCAGCCTCAAATGTCCTCAGGACTTCCAAGGTGGCCTCCCGAAACACCTCATGGTTGATGGAGAACACCTTGTCCCATCCACCAACCCAAATCATCCCCCTAACGGGATCCGCTATCCCAAGTTGGGTGGCTACCCCATAATCGATGAGACGTGTGCGTTCGAAGGGTTTGGCAGCCAAACGGTGGTAGCGGTGGAAAAAGCGCTCCTCTTCGAACTGTGGTACGCCGAAGGAAGAGCCCTCTCTAGTCTTTCGCTTCTTTGAGGTGGTGAGCTTTCGAGGCATGTCTGCAAAATAGTTGGAAAGGGTGTCAGCGCGAATGGAAATATTTAAAATGCAAAGAAGAATGCGCACTGTGGCCCATTATTGGGCCTATATGAGCTTCCATACGGGCTGATATACGACCCGTATGACCTCGCCTAGGAGCCATACGGCTATGTATACGACCCGTATGTGCCTAGGTACGGCGGTGACGATAGCCATGGCGATTTCTCGCCCCGTTTACATCCCATTCACACCCATTTTGATCCTAAACCTTAAACATGTCTTTAGTCAAAGTATTGTGACAAGGGTTCAACATAGAATTAAAAATTTATCAAACATTCATCAAGATTCATCCATTTAATCCCTAGGGTTCTAAACATGAAGAAGATGAATAAATCGACAAATCCAAACATTAGAAATCATTTTAAAGGAGTAGAAAGCCCAAAAATCAAGCAAAGTAGTCGCGCCGATAAGGAAAAGGTTCAGATCAACGCGGAGAGGGGTGGGGTCGGCTAGGTTTTGAAAAAGGAGCCTAGGGGACGCCTTTTATAGCGGCCCAAATTGGGCCTTGATTGACCCCATACGGGCCAGTATACGGGCCATATGAATCCCCGTATAGCTCACTGGTGGGTTCATACGAACGTATGACAGCCCGTATAACACCCCGTATAGACCTGGATTTGGCTTATACAGCCAACCTAGGATGCCATTCAAACATTCCTCGTGCTACCTAGCAACAATTATTAATCTAGGGCTATGAATGAACAATAACTAGCAGGATGACACAATATAATGAAAGTTAATATGAGAACATCTCATTCATTTATTCTAAGCACACACAATCTAACTAATAAAGAGAAAATTGCAACTAAAGAGAAAGAAAATTACAAGAACTTGGGTTGCCTCCCAAGGAGTGCTTGTTTAACGTCACTAGCTTGACGTACATTCATCTTACCCTATGGGGGTTTGAATACCTTGAAGCTCTCATCGGCTCCTCCCTTGAAGCCGCGTCCAAATAAACATATTCCCAAGTTGGCATAAATTGAGCAGTTGTTACCATTCATACCTTGGCCTTTCTTAGAGGTGTTGTGAGTTGAAGGTTCAATGCTTCCTCCAGCATATTGCAGGGAGATTGAATTTTTTGTTCTTCTTCCTTACTTTTACCATTTACACCCTTAATGAAGTGGAATTTTCCTGAGTCTCCTCCAGCTGCCCCTCTTGCTTTCCCGAACAAGGGTATAGTGGATCCACCATCAACAAGTATTCCATGCACTCGGACGTGACCCTGTCCACCTCGTCAAGACAATATGAGGTATCATCTTGAGCCATTGTGTGCTGAATTGCATCGGATAATTGGAACACAACCTCTTGATATCCCACCCTCAATGCAAGTTTTCTTTGTGCATGGTCGTCAAGAACTTGAGCGGTGGCGAGGAAGGGACACCCAAGAATGATAGGGACGCCCACCTCATCATCAACATCTAGAAGTACGAAGTAGGCCGGGAAAACAAATTGATTGATCTGGACAAGTACATCTTCAGAGATCCCCTTTGGTCTTCTCACAGATCTATCAGCTAACTGTATGGTCATTCCTGTAAACTTGGGTTCTTCGAGGCTGAGTTTCATATATAGTTTGTAGGGCATTAGATTGATGCTTGCCCTGGTGTCTACCAATGCCTTCTTTGTGACTCCTTCTCTAAGTATACAAGGGACCACAAAACTGCCCGGGTCCTTCAATTTCCTTGGCATAACGTATTGGATAATGGCCGAACATTGAGCATTTAATGTCACCGCATCCACCTCTTCAAGTTTCCTCTTGTTGGAAAGAAGCTCTTTCATAAACTTTGCATATTTCAGCATTTGAGCTAGGACCTCTACCAACGACATGTTTATGTGCAGTTTCTTCAACATCCCTTTGAATTTCATCAACTGGGTATCCTCTTTGTCTTTCTTCAGTCTCGTAGGATAAGGAACTTGAGGTTGATAAGGAGGTTCTGATTGTATCTCTACGGGCTTCGCTTTCCCTTTCCTCTCCTCTTCGGACTTAATAACGGGCTCGGAGTCTTCAATTTCGATGGGAGTAGTTGCTTGAGTCTTTGAGGTGGGGAGCTCCACTTCCCTTCCACTCCTTAATGAGATGGCCTTGCATTGTTCTCCTTGAGGATTCTCCTCCGTGTTGCCCGACAAGCTACCTTGTGGTCTTTCGGCTAGGGCCTTTGCAATTTGCCCAACTTGATTCTCCAAGTTATGAACTGTAGCTTGTAGATTCTGAATTGTAGTGTCATTGCTCTGCATGTACTTCAAGCTCAACTCCTCCATGTTGAGTTTCCTTTCTTGCGGCTTTAGAGGGTGTTGAAAGCCGGGGGGATATTGCCCCGCTTGTGGATTTCCGTATGACAATGCCGGATGAGCCCATTTAGGTGCATATGGTCAATATTGACCATGCAGTTGTAGGGTTTTGCGGAAAATCAAGAGCATGTATCATATACATGGCACAACGGAAAAATTAAAATTTTCTAAACCCTAGCCCAAACGGATCTCCCTACGTTTATCAAAACACAAGCAAGTAAAGTTGAAGAGCATGTACCTTTTGAGATCTGTACTGAATTCCTTTTTCTAAGTCCGAGAAGACGTTGCGTCAACCACAGCAGTCCGTAGACGGAGTGCCTCTAAAGGTGATCCATGCGAAGATCCGCAGAAGCAACCTCAAAGGCGACGGGGTGATCTTCCACGCAAAGTGCTAGCTATGGTGGAAGGTTTTGAGAGGATTTGGGAGAGAAGAGAAAAGACAATTGATCTCTACCAATTACTAAGAAGTTATGTTGTTGTTGTGTCTCTTTATGGCCTAGAGTATCACATATTTATAGGCCTCCCTAATCAGATTAGGGTTTGTTTCGGATTGGGACTTTGATTGAATCCCAAATCAAATTTGGCTAACAATCTAATCAAATTTGATATATAATCAAATTCGACTCCCAGGCAAATTTGACTTATAATCAAATTCGACGTATAATCAAATTTGTATTATAATCAAATTCGACTTACAATCAAATTTGACTTATAATAAAATTCGACTTACAATCTTTCTCTTCCCTTTAATTCTCTCGTTTAAGGATCTATTCCTAAAAACCCGTTTTATACCTCATTGATATCTTCTATGCGTGTGACCCATTAGGTTCCCGGTTATGTTGGCCATTCATAATCAACCATTGATTACAAATAGATCATGAGTGGCATCTAGCAATACATCATGACCCCCAATTGACCGGAAAGTCAGGTGGTCTGACTTGGAACCTTTCAGCAGCCAATGTTAGTGTGCAATTTGTCCTTTACCATCTTATACCAACTTGGTTTGGAGTATGGCCTATGTGTCAACTCCCACTAGACTGACTATGTCACACCTAGCCCAAGTATTAGTTCCTCGTCCTATGGGATCTATTACTCAAAACTTATGTCATCGAAGACCATCTTCATGACAAGTTACTCTGGCCAAAGATTTATGAGTAATGACCCGACAAGTGGCCATGGGTATACTCTCCTTCTATTAGGAGTGGTAAATCCTCTATTGGCTACGCAAATACCTTCGAATACTTCAAAGTCCGTACTCCAATCACCGCCTCTATAAGTAACCCCTGAAGGGAAACGTAGAAATGGTGCCAAAGCACAGTATCCATATCCAAGATAACTTGTGTACCTCAAGTCTAAGGATATTTGCACCATTGCTGCAATGAGATCTTCACTGACATTTTAATAGGATAATCATGTGAAGACTCATGGTAGGTCATCCAATGAACTTGCTACTCTTAGCAAGCATCCACATGTTCACTCAAAACATCTTCATGCTTACATCTTGTGAGAACAACTGCTTGATCGGATCAAGGAGCATAACATGTGCTAGTCTTGATGGATCAATGATGTCCCGTCTCATTGATCCTTCGACTAGGGATATTTAGATACGTACATAATTACACATGATATGAATCCCACATTATGATCTCTATCATAATTTCCTTCATGCTATGCGTTGTATCATGGACTTCATTAATTAGATTTAAGATTTCATATCATATTCATAGTAATGAACATCTAAATAATGAAGAAGCCTTTTATTAAATAAATGAATTTGTACATAAAGTGCCAAAGGTGATTGTCTTTAGAGCACTTCTCCAACAGCAGTTGCCTTGGAGCATTTCCCATATATCGTACTTGTTCCATGGGCATCATTTCAGTACTCACAACGGGATAATTTGGTGCTCCATATCCCCCCCCCAACAAGTGTTGCAAAACATCACCGTAGCCACTTTTGAGCTACTGTTGGATGAAAGTAGCTCAATCTTCTTTGTTAGCATATCTAGCTTTTCACTAAGAATGGGATAAAAAATTGTGGCCTCATCAACCGACCCAACTATTTTCACTTGCTTTCCTCTTGTACACCAATGAGCTTCAATGCTAGCCATGTCTTTAAAGATTTGCTCGGCATCCTCTGGATATTTGTTCCCCAATGACCCGCCGGTAGTGGCGTCCAACAATTGCCTAATGGAGTTGTCCAACCCATTATAGAATGTTCAAACTTTAGCTCAAGGGTGTCGAAGCAAATCCTTATACCTCTCATAAGCTTCCAAGAATGTCTTGGTGGGGCTTTGCTTAAAAGCTAAAATGTTTAACCTCAACTTTGCGGCTTTGCACTGTGGAAAATAGCGACCAAAAATTTTTTCAAGCATCTCGGCCTAAGTACGAATAGAGCCGGAGGGTAATGAAGTAAGCCATCTATAAGCTCCTTCCATCAAACTGAACGGAAAGAGCCTTAAGCAAATTGCATCATCAGAAGCCCCATTGAACTTGAATATGTTGCATATTTGGATAAATTTTGCTAGATGGGCATGGGGGTCTTCATTGGGTCTCCCATCAAACTGAGCTAAATTCTGAATCATGTTCATTATACTTGCCTTAATCTCAAAATTGTTCATATTGACATTGGGAGGATGGATACTAAATTCCTCCCTTGTGTAGTTAGATCTCTCATATTCTGACAGTGTTTACCTTCTCTCGGCCATAACAGGAACTTCTCTCAATTCACCAAGAGCGTCAACAGGAGTGAAATTTTTTGACTCTGAAGATGATCCCGGAAGTACTCCTCCCCTTTCTTTCAATCTCCTGTGCAAAGTTCTTTCAATCTCACTATCCACTTCAAGGAATCCTTCATAATTTTCGCAGGTCATACAATTAACACCTCGCTACAAGATTTAAGGAGAAAGAAGATTAGTATCCAACAATTCAGTTGAATAAAAAGCAAAACAAGGAACGAAAAATAACTAAATTAGTAAACTCCTAGCTTTCCTATTAATCCAATGACTCCCCGGCAACGGCGCCAAAAAGTTGATGCGATGCAACCGCAAGTGTACGGCTCATAACAAGTAATAAAGTAGACTCTTGAAAAGTCGGGTTATCAATCCTCAGGGAGATGGAAGTACTAGTACCCACCACTTGTCTACTATCTAGTTGATCCAAAATAAGAGTAATTGATGCGCTGAATCTGCAAGTATACGGGTTGAATCAAGTAATAAAGTGGACTAATGTCGGGTTGTCGATCCTCAGGGAGAAAGGAAGTACTAGTAGTGGCTATTTATCTATTATCTAGTCGATCAAGATTGGTTGGTGGTGACTAAACCTAAATTCTAAAGTTAACAATGCAAATTAACGACAAATTGACCTTGAAGAAAATCAATTGATGAAGGAGATACTTGGGGTATTGAATCCCCCTTGGATCTTCTTAGGGATGGATAGTGCTATCTATGCTAATTCTTGGTGAATCATTGGCCAAGGGTTCCTAATGTGCTTTTATCCTCTCTCTCGAGGGTGATTACTAAACCTAGTGCCCTTACTGATTATGTTCTAGGGAACCTATCTCTTGGAAGAGCTATGGGAATAAGATATCTAAAGGATTCGCTCTTCTTAGCACCCGGGCTACCGGTGTACTCATAGCCCTTTCTATTGGAGATTGTCTACACATGGGGAGGCGCTCGCATCTTCCCCCATATGGACTATAGAAACCTCTCCGGGATCTCGCAACGTAGAGGGGTTAATACTACCATGCATAACATCTAATTGACCATAATGAATTCAACCAAGCAATTAACATAGAAAAAGCAATATCAATTAAACATCATCTAAGGGTTCATCAACACCCAAGTATCAAGAAATTAGCTCTCCATCAATGGAGAGCAACAATCCATGCTAATAGGAAAAGAAATCACAAAGTTCATGAGGAAAAACCCTAATTGTGTTCCGTTGGTGGATTTCTTGCTGCTCCTATTGCCCCTTCTTCTCCTTCTTGAGCCTTTGGATGGGAAGAACTCCTCCAATCCTCTACTCCTTGGTGGTGGAGAAGATGATGAAGGCCATCCCCAAGACTTGATTTCCTTCCTCCAAGATTCTCCAAAACCCTAATTAAGCTTTGTATTTATACCTCACACTAGGGTTTTGGGTGTATTTTCCGATTTTACCGTTGGTTCGATCAAAGCGCAGCTACAGACTTACGACATACGACCCCGTATACGGACTCCCATATGGGGTGTATGGCTCTCAGGAGTTCGTATACAGAGTCTTGTCAGTCCGTTTAGGGGTCCGTACAGCTGTGGAGGTCGGATCTAAATTCCCCTGGTCTATACGGGTCCGTATGGGACTCCATATGGACTGGTTCTCTTTCTTTGTTTCCCCTGATTTGGCCCGTTTTCTCTTGAAAACGCTTCCCTTCTCCTGGAACCTCTATTTTCTGCCTTGTTTACAGAAACAAAGCCATTTTGAGTACAAGCGGGTCAATACTCCTCCAAAATTTATAGTAATATGCATGAATTTTATATATATATATAATGCTCATTTGAACACTTATCTGTAATTATACTAAACTTTAAACTAAGAAATTGTAGAAACAAACAAGGAAATAAATTTGTTCTTGAGAACAAACAATCATAAAAGGGGGATGCTCGGATAATTGGATCCCCCTTGGACTTCTAAAGGATGGATGATGCTCTCTATCTTGACACTTGGTTAATTCTGGGCCAAGGGTTCCTATGGTGCTGTCATTCCCTCTCCCAAGGTGAATTACTAATCCTAGTGCCCTTACCGATGATGTTCTAGAGAACCTTAATCTTGGAAGGATTATGGGAATAATACATCTAAAAGACTCGCTCTCCTTAATACCCGGGTTCCCGGTGTATTCATAATCCCCTCTATTGGAGATACTCTACACGCAGGGAGGTGTTCGCTTCTTCCCCACATGAACTATGAAAACCCCTCCAGGCTGTTGCAAATTAGAGGGATTCACTTACATTAAAACATCCAATAGACTCATGAATTCAACCAAGCATTCAAGAATAAAAAACCAATATTAATTAAATCATGTCCAAGGGTTCATCAATCATCCAACCATCTACAAAATTAGCCCTCCATAAAGGAAGAGCAATAATCGAATATAAAGATGAAAGCAATCAAAGAAATCATAATGAAAAAAATCTTTGCACACACCGTTGATGACTTCCTTGATCTCTCTTTAATGTCTTCCTCTCTTCTCGCTCCAATGGTTTGAAGATGGAAATACCCAAACTCTACTCAAGACCTCCAATCCTTTTCCAAGCTACTCTCCTCCCTCTAAACCCTCATTAGTCAGCTTTTTATACTTCTAGAGTTTTAAGGGCGAGATTTACTGTTTTATCCCTTTCTAAGTCTACAGAATCGCTGAGAACTTATAATATACGGGGCCATATACGGGCCATATACGGGCCCATATAGCTTCCATGTGCCTTCATATGGGCATACGTCAGCTCGTATGGATGCTCGTATGAGCCATACGGGGAGCTATACGGGTCAAAAAGAGGCCACTTGCCAAGACCTTAACTCCCAGGTCCATACAGGCCATATGGAAGCCCGTATGCCTAGGTTTTTCCTCCAAGAATGCTTTGTTTCGGCCTCAATTTTCCTCTAAAGGCTTCCTTCCTCCTGGAATCTTGATATCTAGACATGTTCATTGAAATAAACACATTTTAAGTATCGGTGGGTCGAAAATCCTCACAATTACATGCAAGACATACACGATTATGATATAAAAATATGCTCAAATGGACACTTATCACCTTCATTAGCACAATTGAGCCTTCTTCTACAACATCTCTCACAAAATGCATCCTCAAACCAATGTGCTTCTCTCTCTCGTGAAATACTTGATTCTTTGTGAGGCAAATTAAATTTTGACTATCACAAAAAAAACCTCAACATTTTCTTGTGCATTACCCAATTCTATTGCAATCTCTTTGAGCAAAATAGCTTCCTTTAAAGACTCTTTAATTGCTATATATTTAGCCTTAGTTGTTGAAAGAGCTACCATAGGTTGCAGGTTTGCTTTCTAACGCCGGGCAGGGTAGTGATTAACCTGCTAGCAGTGGCAACCAGAGGATTGACAAAAGAACAAGTAACAGGGGAGACAAATGGAGAAGAAAGTCTATGAAACTTCAAGGAAAAAGTATTATCCAATATTTAATGAATAAAATTCGACCCACAAGCTGGGTTTAAATAGCTTCAAAAAACTAACCTAGAAACCTATCTTCTTATCTAAATTTGCCAAAATTGGCAAATATTGGTTCAAAACCAAAACTTATCTTATTTAAAAAAACTAAACAAATTAGATAACTCCTAAAAGTTTGAGATCAAATTGGATTCAAATCCTATACTAAATTGGCATACGAAGTATTACCAAAAATAGAAAAAAACTGACAAATGAAGAAACGATGGGGAAAAATAGTATAATTTGAGGATGAAGGAAAGGTCTACTAAGAAAACTTGGGTAGACCCCACGTGTGCGTTGAGAAGAGATTTCCGAATTGGGGTTGAGCGCACGAATCCAATACTTATAGCCAAAGTTATGGCCAAAACATCGAACTATGTCCAAAATTTTTCCCCAATCACGGAATTGGCTCGATTACCTTCGGCCTTTACGTCGGTCAACCAATTCATAATATGCAAAAACCTATATAGTGTCTCAGATTGTTCAGCATCGTCTTACTTGGGTTCTCCTACATTAGTAGGCTCGAGTTGGAAAGAACTCGTCCTCAAGTTCTCGGTTTGGTCCGTCGACTCCAGATAGCAAGGACTCAAATGTTTCACATTGAAGGTGTCTGAAGTCTTCAGGTGACTAGGGAGGCGCAACCTATATGCATTGTCATTAATCTTCTACAGCACCTCATAAGGTCCGATCTTTCGATCCTTGAGTTTGTTATACTCACTAGTAGGAAAAAGTACCGCCCAAACAAAGTCACCATCATCAAAAAGTGTCTAGCGACGACGATTGTCTGCCCTGGTCTAATATTTGGTATTGCTTTCATGAATGACGTTCTTCACTTGCTCATGGACACTCTGGAGATATCCTGCCATCTCATTAGCTCGGGGATGAACATGCCCCACCAATGAAACAGGGGCTAAGTCAACTACTCCGGATGGGTTATGACCGTAGACAACCTCGAACGGGCTCAAACCGGTAGTTCAATTCTTTTATCTGTTGTAGGCAAATTCAGCTTGAGGTAATGTCAAGTCCAACTACTTTGGTTTAGTTCTAGCCAGACCTCTTAGAATGTTGCCCAAACTCTGGTTCACTACTTCAATCTATCCATCCGTCTAGGGGTGATATGCACTACTAAAGTTCAACTATGTCCCCAATTTCCTCAACAAGCTTTTCCAGAAGAGGCTGACGAACTTAATGTCATGATCAGATGTGATGGAGCGAGGGACACCATGCAAGCGGACAACCTCGCAAAAGTAAAAATGGGCAATGCGGGTAGTATCCATAGTCTCCCACAAACTATAAAATGGGCCATCTTAGAAAATCTGTCGACCACCACCAGAATAGAATCCAAGGCCCGCTGGCTACGAGGAAGGCCCAGAACAAAATCCATGCTAACGTCAAGCCAAGGAGCTTTAGGAATTGTTAAGGGAGTATACAGGCTTGCGTTGGTGAGAACTCCTTTGGCCCGCTAGCACACAAAGCAACGCTCCATAAAGTGAGCCACGTCGCTAGGCGACCCTTCGCCAATAAAAAGTCAGCTGACTATGAGGGCGTAGGTCTTATCAAGACCAAAGTGACCCTAATTATGGAGTTTACTCATGATCTGCTGTCGCAATGAATACTCCGGGATGCATAGCTATAGGCCACGAAATAGGTAATCGTTATGTAAAATAAAATCGTGATGATGCCAATCGTTTACCTCTTGAAGTATCCGGCTGAAGGAAGGATTTGTCGTATACATATCTGTGAAGGCTTCAAACCCTGCAATTTTGGTGCTTATTGTGGTGAGAAGAGATTTGCGGCGACTCAGAGTATCTGCTACACGATTAAGGCTTCCTGCTTGATGCGTCAAAGTAAAGGTGAACTCCTGCAAGTAGGCCACCCACGTATCGTGCCGCCTGCTCAGTTTGTGTTGGCCATTGATGTACTTTAGGGCCTCATGGTTGGTGAACATAATGAACTCCTTCTGTAGGAGGTAGTGGCGCCAATACTTCAGCGACTGAACTATGGCATCGAACTCTAGGTCATAAGTGGAGTAGTTCTTCGACCCCGACAACTTCTCACTGAAGAAACCTACCTGTCATTTTGAGTGGCTCAGAACACCTTTAATACCAATGTCAAATGCATCATAATTGACCTCGAACACCTTTTCAAAGTCAAGAAGCCATAGAACTGGTACTTCAGTCATCTTCTATTTGACCAGGAGGAAGCTAGCTTCGGCCTCATCCGTCACTCGAAATCATACCCCTTGAGACACTTTGTGATGGGGGTAACCAGCATGCTAATGTTCAGGATGAATTGTCTATAGAACGAGGCCACCCCATGGAAGTTTTGAACATCATGTAAGGTCCTCGGTCTGGACCACTCCAAGATAGTATCAATCTTTGATTGATCTATATGAACACCATCAGTAGAAACAACATAGCCAAGGAAGGTCAAAGAAGTAGTAAAGAAGGAACACTTCTTTCGGTTGGAACATAGGCGCTTTGTTATAAGCATCTCAAAGACAGCGCGAAGGTTATCAAAGTGTGAGGACCAACCCGGATTATAGATCAGGATGTCATCAAAATAGACCACCACAAACTTGCTCATAAATGGACGCATAACATAATACATGAATCATATGAACATGCTGGGGGCGTTGGATAACCCAAAAGGCATCACCATCCACTCGTACAATCTATGGTGTGTCTAGAATGCCTTCTTCCACTCATCTCCAGGCCGTATTATGATCTGGTGGTATCCGCTCTTCAGGTCGATTTTTGAGAAGATCTTTAAGTCGGATAGTTTGTCCAATATGTCGTTCAGGCAGGGGATGGAATAGCGATACTTGATAGTGATTTTGTTGATGGCTTGGCTGTCTACACACATGCGCCATGAGCAATCCTTCTTTGGCACCAACATGGCTGGAACTGGGCAGGGACTCATGCTCTCTTGGATGTAGCCGCTCCTTAATAAGTACTCCTCTACTTGCCGCTGCAATTCCTCGGCCTCCTTGGGACTGAGGCGGTATGCCGGTTGGTTCGACAAGCCCGATCCTGGGACAAGATCTATCTGGAGTTGGATGTCCCTTATAGGTGGGAGTCCTGGGGGAAGTACCTCTGGCATCAAGCCCGTGAACTCCAGGAGCAACTGCTGCATCTCTATTGATAGATCTGGATCCATGACCATGGCACTATGCATATAAGATAGTAGTGCATAAACAATATTTCCCTGCTCAATCTTGCTTAAAAACCTGGGCATAGAAAGTAGGTTAGTATTAGTTACCAGGGTAAGAGGCTTTTTTTCCCGGCGGGGTGACAACACAATCCTTTTCACCTTTATGCTGAGAGAACAAGTATTCTTCCTTCCATCATGAACTACACTTCGATCATACTGCCATGGTCGCCCTAGCAGTAGGTGACAGGCATCCATTGATACGACGTCACACCATGCATTTTTAAAGTACCTCTAGCCAATGGAGAAAGACACGAGACATCGCCGATCTACTTTTACCACTGTGCCTTTGCTCAGCCATGATATATTGTAGGGCTTCGGATGACGCTCCATCTTCAACTGCAACTTCTGGACAACATCTTCAGACACCACGTTCTCACAACTGTCGCCATCGATGATCACCTTGCAAACCTTGTCGGTCACTGTGCAGGTGGTGTGGAAGATATTGTTTTTCAGCTAGTCATCCCTTGAATCATCCTTGGGTGCCAGCTAGCTCTTATGAACAATAAGAGTTTCATAGCCAACCCCAATCATCATCACCTCCATAATCATCATAAAATGGTTCCTCAGCCTCCTCAACCTCAAATATCTAGTTCTCTTCAATTATCAGGTTCTTACCTTTCTAACTAGCAGGTTTCGACACTCGTGGTGCTTTATACCCCTGCTTATAACACCGATAACAACGAACAACAAATTTAGAACTACCTGACGGTGGTTGTTGGACGGGGCGGGTTGCCTGAGGACAAGCTAGTCGGCTACTCTGATTGCTCCTGATTCGTTGTCTTCTATTCTGCTGCTTTTCAACAGCGAGGGTGCGTTGGTATTCCTCCGAAATAGTACGCAATGTGTGTAGACTGAGAACATCCTGCAATGGTTGGTATAGACCTCCCAGATATCAAGCCACTAGTTGCTCCTCCGTCTCCGATAAGTTGTTCCGCGCGATCAATTGGTAGAAGGCTCTATATACTCATCTACCGATCTTGTGCCTTGCCTCAAGGTATGAAGCCATTGAAACAAGGTCTGGGTATAGCCGAAGGGGAGGAAGTGCTCCTTCATCTTCTTCTTCATCTTCTTCTCCATGTTGTCCCAATCAGCGATCTTCAGTTTGCGTTGCTGATCTCATGAACACCGAAGCTGCTCCCACCACGCGGATGCTTTCCCCTTTAACTTGATGGAAAATAGCTTCACCTTCAGACGATCGGGGACCTCCTTGTACTCAAATATCCTCTCTATCTCATTCACCCAGTCGATGAAGACTTCAATATGTAGTGTTCCAGTAAATTCGGGTAACTCCACCAGAAAGTCGCAATCACTGTGACGCTCCTCTCGTGAACGGTGCTCTCTAGAATACCCATACCGAGAATAGAGGTCGACGAAGGTGGATTCAGAGTCATGGTCTAAAACCTAACGATCCTCCAAATCTGGGGCCAACAACTGTTTTGTCAACTCCACAACTTGTCTCTGTAGATCCTCGTTTATCGCTTCCAAGGCGATTGGGTCTCGGGACTGGCCTTCCTCTTCTGAAACATGTTCACTACGATGACCACCACGGCTACCACGACCTCCAGCTATTGATACTGATGCCGCAAAAAGAAGACGAACACTCCGATACCAACTGATGCCAGGCAGGGTAGTGATTAACCTGCAGGCGGTAGCAACCAGAGGATTGACAAAAGAACAAGCAATGGGGGAGACAAATAGAGAAGAAAGTCTCTGAAACTTCAAAGGAAATGTTTTATCCAATATTCAATGAATAAAATTCAACTTACAAGCCGGGTTTAAATAGCTTCAAAAAACTAACCTAGAAACCTATCTTCTTACCGAAATTTGCCAAAATCGGCAAATTTTGGTTCAAAACCAAAACTTATCTTATTTAAAAAAACTAAAAAAATTAGATAACTCCTAAAAATATGAGATCAAATTGTAGTCAAATCCTATCCTAAATTGGCATAAGATATATTACTAAAAATAGAAAAAAACACCGAAAAACAAAGAAACGCCAGGGAAAATAATGGAATTTTAGGATGAAGGAAAGGTCCATCAAGAAGAGCTAGATAGACCTGATGGTGTGTTTTCCGCAAGTATACGGGTATCAAGTAATAAAGTGGACTATGGGAAGTCGGATATCGAACCACAGGGAATAGAGATTGCTAAGTGTAAACCAAGATTTAATAACCTAGTCTAAATGGCAATTTGGGTGGGGGGGGGGGGGAGTTTTGGTTTTCAAAACTAAAGAGCTACAAAGGATTGCGAATAAGGACTGAAAATTGAGAGTTGATTGGGGTGAATCAATGGCAAGAGAGGATACTTGGGTATGTATCCCTTTTGGATTTCAATTCTAAAGATGAGCAAAGATGTTTATGAATCAAAGTTGGTACTTCTTGTGCCAATAGTCCCTAAATTATATCCAATCCCTCTTCCAAGGTGATTGGATAACTAGTCTCCTAGGACTTGATATGAAGCTCAAGGGGTCATTTCTAAATTATACCCAACCCCTCTTCCAAGGTGGTTGGATGACTAGTCTCCTAGGACTTGATATGAGGCTCAAGGAAATTTATGTATATTGGAAGAATCATGGGGGTGAATTCGTATGAAAGAGTCGTTCGCCCTTCTAGTACCCGATTCCTCGGTATACTCATGAAACTCTCTAATGAAGCAAGTTCCTAATACAAGGAGGCGCTAGCTCTACCCTTGTATTGCACACAAGTAATTTCTAGTGATGAAATTACAATCAATACATAACATTCATTAGACATTCAAGAAGGTACCAACAAATCATCATGAACATTCAATGCTATTAATGCTCAATCCAAAAGTTCAACATACCCAAGTACCAATAGATTAGTTCCCCATAAATGGGGAACTTAAACCAAAGAAGGAAAGCTTACAAATCAATGCAAAGGTAATAGAGAACACCATCACCTCCAAGAT
Source organism: Dioscorea zingiberensis (assembly GCA_026586065.1). Taxonomy (NCBI): domain Eukaryota; kingdom Viridiplantae; phylum Streptophyta; class Magnoliopsida; order Dioscoreales; family Dioscoreaceae; genus Dioscorea; species Dioscorea zingiberensis. Next base: position 23,787,316 of record CM048826.1, read on the forward strand.
TGTAGCTCTAATGGTTCTCTATTCTCAAGATTTGGGGGTGATGACCCCCAAGCCCTAATCTCTCCTCTATCCTCTCTCCCAAGCCAACCTCCCTTCTAAACTCTCATACTTAACTATTTATACCCATGAATTAGGGTTCCACTAAAAAAAATTACAACATTGCCCTTGATTGGGCCCGTGAAACTGCAAAAGTTACGATGAATGACCTGCTAACTACTGCTTCATCACCGCTCACCACACTTTCTCAACCGGCAGGTCAACCGCCGCTCATCACCCCGCTCACCCTACAAATTGCTCAAACGGCAAATTTAACCGGCGGTTCATCACCCGTTCACCTCACGGCTTGCTCGAAGTTGGCACCGAACGGCCATTCACAAGGCCGCTTCACCCTCTCTTTGTGCTCGCCTTTGTGCCCGGGCGTGAACGGCCGTTCACAAGGTCGTTCACCCCCCTGTTTACTTCAAAATATCTTCGCTTGTTCTTCATTTTGTTGATAAATGATTCCTTTTCGTCGGGGTGGCCTATTTATGCCCTGTTTACAAAATATGAAGCATTTTAAGTACCGGCGGGCTACAAATCATTGCATTTGACATGAAAATAAGTATATATATGGTATGTAAATATGCTCATTTGAACGCTTATCAAGACCCTACGTGTGTGTCCAGAGAAGCTTTTCGAATTGGGGTTGAGCGCGTGAATCCGATGTCTCTAGCCAAAGTTATAGTCAAAACACCGAACCGTGTCCAAAATTGTTCCTCCAATTTCGGAATTGGCTCGATCAACTTCGGCCTTTATGTCGGTCCGCCAATTCGTGATATGCTAAAGTCCGCATGGTGCAATCAGATAGTTCTGCATCATCTAGTACGGGTTCTCCTGCATCACTTTCCAATTTACAGTTGTTTTACACACTGTGAACACATATCCTGTGACAGATTTCTTGGTATCTATACTACCAGCATAGTCTAAATCAACATAACCCGTAATCAAGCTATCTTGCTCATGTTTTTGTGGGAACCTTAAACCTATCTTCATCGTTTTCTTTAGATATCTATGTATCCATTTCAAGGCCTCTAGATGATTCTTCACAGGTTTCACCATAAACCGACTTACTATACTTACTGCATATGCTAAGTCTTGTCTATTGCACGCCCTCATATACATCACACTTCCCACTTCACTTTCATAAGGAAACTTCTCCATAAACAACTCTTCCTTTATTTTTTTTTGGAGATTACGACAAAGAGAGATTGAAATGAGATAATAATGTGGTTGACACAGATTAAGCATCATTCGTTCCAAACTTGCGCAACCCCTTCTTAATATCCTTAAGATAGCAATATAAAACTTTCCCAAGTCCTTCATCTCAAATTCTTGTTTCAACAGAGACTTTACATGTTCAACTTCTACTATACTCTTACTTGCAATCAACATGTTATCAATATACAAAAAGAGATATGTTGAGAGCTCATAGTCTTTTTGTCTATGATACACAAACTATCATACATACTTTTATTGAAGCCAATGTTTTGTATGTAACTATCAAACTGCTTGTACCATTGCCTTGGTCTTTGTTTAAGTCCATACAAGGACTTCTTCCGCAAGCACACCTTATTTTGGTTCTCTTCTAAAATAAAGCCTTCTAGTCACGTGCATGTAAATTGCCTCTTCCATGTCACAATATAGAAAAGTAGTTTTGTTATCCAATTGTTTCAACTCTAGATCATATTGTGCCACCAAAGCAAGCAGTAAGCTTAATGAAGTGTGTTTTATGACATATGAAAAGATTTCATTGTTATCAATTCCCTCTCTCTATGTAAAACCTTTAACTACTAATCTAGTCTTATAACTTGACATGTTCAACTTCAGTTACAATCTTGCTTGCAATCAACATGTTATCAACATAGAATAAGAGATATGTTTAGAGCTCATAGTCTTTCTGTCTATGATACACAAACTATCATACATAATTTTATTGAAGCCAATGGTGTGCATTTAACTGTCAAAATCCTTGTACCATTGACTTGGTCTTTGTTTAAGTCCATACAAGGACTTCTTCAGCAAGCACACCTTATTTTGGTTCTCTTCTAAAATAAAGCCTTCTAGCTGCTACATGTAAATTGCCTCTTCCATGTCACAATATAGAAAAGTAGTTTTGTTATCCAATTGTTCCAACTCTAGATCATATTGTGCCACCAAAGCAAGAAGTAAGCTTATTGAAGTGTGTTTTATGACATATGAAAAGATTTCATTGGTATCAATTCCCTCTCTTTATGTAAAACCTTTAACTACTAATGTAGTCTTATAAATCGCATCCTCTGCTTTTGAAAACCCTTCCTTTCTCTTGAAGATCCACCGACAACCAACTAACTTTTGACTCTTGGGCTTGTATACTAGCTCCCAGGTTTGGTTCTTTATTAAGGACTCCATCTCTTTTACCATTGCAAGCTTCCATTTCTCACCATCCTTCCTATTAAGAGCTTATTTATAACTTCATGGCTTCACCTCATCAATCTCTTCTGCTATGGTCAAGGCAAAGGATATATGGTATGCTTGAGTATATCTTCTAAAAGGTCTTATGTGCCTTTGTTCCCTCTCGTGCGCCAAGCTCTAGGTATTTGCAGGTAAATTATCCGTCTGAACTTCTTCACCTTGAACATCATCTTCTCTACTAATGCTAGCTTGCACCACCTCCATCTATAATCAGAATTATGTTCAGAGTCTTCTCCTCTTTCCAGAGATGCGATCATGTTCTCATTGAAGACCACACTACTGCTAACTATACATCTCTTAAAAACTTGGTGCCAAAACCAAAGCTTATAACCATTAACACTCTCTGGATAACAAATAAAGATGCATTTAATAACCCTTAGTTCCAATTTGTCTTGCTTAATATGAGCATAAACAAGAAAACCAAATACGTTCAAATTTCAATAATAAGATGCGTTCCCTGAGCATACCTCGATTCGAGTCTTGAATGAGTTGGCTCGAGAAAAACATCTGTTTATTACACAGATTGTTTTCACTATAGCTTTAGCCAAAAAGCTTTTTGGTACTTTTGCTTTCAGCAGCATACAACTCACCATCTCTAATATATTCATCTTCTTTGCAAGACAATTTTGCTGCAGTGTTCCTACAATAGTTTTATGTATTGCTATGCCCTCTTTTAAGCATAGTTGAGTAAACTATCCAAAGAAGTATTCAAGACCATTATCTGTTCTGAGCTTCTTGATCATCTTGCCAGTTTGAATCTTCTTTAAAGTCTTCCGTTCGACAAACCTCCTAAAAGCTTCATCCCTGGTTTTCAGAATGTAGGCCTATGCCCTTCTGGAATAATCGTTAATGATTGACAGGAAGTATCTTCCATTCCCATGTGTAACTATCTTTGTAGGTCACCACAAGTTAGAGTGTATGTAGTTTAGGATTCCTTCTATAGTATGTTGTCTTTTTTCAAATATTACTTGCTTGGCTTTATTGTAGATACATTCTTCCCAGAATGGCAATGTATCTATCTTTTCACTACACAATAGCCCTTGCCTGCTCAATTCTTGCAAACCTATTTCACTTACATTCCCTAGCCATATATCCCAAAATCTTCCTTTGTCTTCTACTTGGTTTTTGTGCTTATGTGGCTTAACCAACTTGTTAAGGTTTCTGACTAATTTTGAGTCAGAATTCAAAATTTCTATTTTCTTTTTCTTTTTGATTTTCTTTTATTTTTTTTATTCGCTCCTTTCCATCTGAATCTTAAACGCTCTACCACTTACTTCTAGGTAGATCTACAACTTCTTTTTGGAGGATCGACTTTGGGCGATTCTTGTGCCGTCGGCTAGGGTTTCGAATAGGGATTAAAGGCGAAGAAGACATCGCTTGAGGGAGTTTCTATCCTTTTATTATGTTTTCTTCTTTAGATCTTGTTAGGGTTTCCCATAAAATGAGAGGCTAAACCTTCTATGATGCCTCGGATCCTTGAACCCTAGATGAACTTGTGACTCTTTTCCTTTCTTTAATACAAGTTTTCTTTTTTATTATTCTTGTGAATTATTTATGCGTGCTTAATACTTGTGGTTTGTTAGTGCGAAAGCGCCGATCACATATCTGTAGTTCCTTGATGCATGGAGAGAAATTTTGGTCCAACTAGATTTGGGCATAGATGATAGGGGTTGCGAATACGTCAAGAGATGGGTGATCGCGGTTATTTCACAGCACACTCTCCAGATTATGGTAAAACCTAGTAGTAGTATAACACCCATCTCTGTAATGAAACAGATGTCACACAAGCTAGGTCGGGAGTGCATTCAACCCATAAGCTGTGTAATTTAAACCTGATAATAATCATGCACCCTAAATAAAATCCATATGACTTAAAGATAATCGCTTATACACCGGGAGTCATATTCAAACCAAGTTATAATTGTGCACAACATATAAAGCCTGGGCAACTACGGCCCAAAATACAGTGGACAAAAATCATAATTAATGTCTAGTACAACACATTATGCCTAAACATAAGAATAGGTACGCCAGAGCCAGCTAGACTTCGATTCCTGCTCGAGACACGAGCTACTATCCAGATCCATGTCTAGATCCTGCAATAGAAAAACAGTAATCGAAAGGGACTGAGCTATACAAGCTCAATGAGTAAAGACAGCTCCACCAGGTATTATACATACACCGCCAACTGCATCAAAATACTAGTACATAAACAATGCAAGTGTAAATCATGAAGGTCAGCACAATTATCTTAAATCCTGATAAGTATGCTAACATGATCAGAAATCCGAAGAAAGCACACAAGCGATCTCATATCATATCAAGTATATAGTAAACAGGTATATGCGATGGCCTCGTATCATACAAGCGTGCACCAGTAGTTAAAATGTCTCCGTAAGGACTCCTCCTACCATTAAGGAACATAGGTATACATCTACATGATCCTGATGTCTGGGAACAAAGGCATACATCTACATGAGCCCGGTGCCTGACGACAAGAGGTATACATCTACATGTGTACGTCAAACGTGTATTTCATATCCGATACGGGCTCTCACAAAAGACAGGAAGGGAGTTTTTATAAAAAGAACGACTTTCCCAAACATTTTTGGTTTTAAGAAAAACGAGTAAAAATAAATCCCCTTCTTTAACCTGGTCTCGCCTACTTAAATATCTAGGCTCTATTCTAAGCCCCTACTGGGCCCCCCATACATAACTAACTAAAGAACAACCTATGATACATGAAATAATATTTATCTACCCCTTAGGGTTTTTTTTTACCATTTCTCATGCTCTCTGACATTTAATCAATTTAACACGCATGAAATCACTATGTAACTATAGCGATAAAATCCATCGGCATCCACAAACCGATATAAAACTCATAAGAATATGAGAAACCGAAATCACGATAAATGCAAGAATAAAATCTATATTTACGGCTAAGTCCCCCCACCATAAGTTCTTCGCACGTTCCTAGGTCTGGCTCAGTCCTGCTGAAGCTCCCGCGGGACCTTTACCCTTTCTTAGAATTAATAATAGTAATTAAGTAAATATGAAGTTCGTATTTTCCATAACTTAGTTCTATAGCTTTAAACTACGAAGATTCAAGAATACGGAAATCATATTCTTAACTTAGACGCTAATTTAAACTTGAAGGAGTATAGTAATGAAATTGAGTTAACCTAGAGCATGTTTTTACTTAACTTGCACTTCATGTTTCTAAGGAGAATGGAAATACGGAATTTGCTCATATTAGAAGACTTATCTATCTTCATCCTTAGCTTAATTTGAAGGCCTCTAACATGCTCAATTCCTTCTAAATTAATGAGACAATACCTTATACGTGCTTTCATATACCTTTAAAACCCTTCATCTAGCATGATCACTTCCTAATGCATACAATCTTGGAGGCATGGAAGCATGAAAGGATTAAGAAGTAATACTTATAATTTACTCGAAAATTCTGTAGAGTCTCTGTTTTTAGGGCTTAGTTCATTATGCAAACATTCATCCAACACTAGCCTTATATATTTATATAATCATAATATCATTACTACAATCATACACATCCCATAAGTATCAATTTTCCAATGTTCTATAATTGGACAGCCTACCAAAGCATGCATTCTCTCAGTCAAGAATTCTTCAATCCACAAAAATATACATACAACTCCATAATCATCCATCACCCCAAATCACTGCTCTTTTCATAGATTATCTCTAATCACATATCAATTAACATTAGGAAGACTCACAGTGGCTTTTGGGCAGAAAATCAAATGGCTGCCGACTGTGGTTGCTGTTGGGATATCACCGAGAAACACTAGAGACAAGGGCCGCTGGACTGTTCACCGGAGAGGGAGAAGATGGTGGCTGTCGGAAGGTCGGCGATCGGTGGAGAAGGCGGTGTGACCAAAAGGCAGGGCGGAGTGGCAGCAGGCCTGCACGGCGTCGAGCGGCTACGGGCGACCAAGGGCGGAGATGCTGCAGCGGCTCCGGGCGCGGAGGAACAACGGGGTGGCGCGGGCGAAGGCCAATCTGCGTCGGGTGCCAGCGCATAGGCCGCGCAGGAGAAGGGGGGCGCGATCAAGTAAAGGGTGGAGTTATCTGGCGCAGGCGTAGAGCTCGGCAGTGCGGTGATCAGGAAGGCGGCGAGCAACTGACTCACGTGCAAGGGCGCAACTCCGGCGGAGACAACTCAAGGCGGGGGCTCGCTGGCCGCCGGGCGTGGGTGTGCGCGGAAAGGAGTAAGGAAAGCAGGAAAGAGGGAAAGAGGGAGAGATCTCTCTCTCTTCGATTTGATTTCCTTTTCAAATGCAGCCCTAACTCTCTCCGATATATATATATATATATATATATATATATATATATATATATATATATTGTATTAATTAACTTAATTAATCAATTTCATTTCTTTAACTTATCATGAAACTCCTTAATAAATTAACTTATCATTTCACCATTGTTACATGGGTTTATATTAATTAAATTATCTCTAATCTTTATGTCACATCGCCCTTTAATTAATATTATCTTTATAAATATTCATCGACCCAGATCCGGTAATCCAAGGTCAATGATTCCAGTCATCATGGGTGTACTGTAGAATCACGGGGCCTGTCTCTCGTCGGACTAGATCCGCGAAAATCTACTTTTGACTCACCCTATCTACTTTATTAGAACCAGAACATTTGCCCGGTTCTCCTACTTAATTAATCTTGATTAATTAATACTTTAGAACTTTCCAAATTAATTAAGCGAGGTTATCTTAATCATCCACCTCCAACTATTCCAAGTGTAAGCGGCCTGGCCCAGTAAGGCCTTCCCTAGGCCCATTAGTTGTGAGGCTGGATTTAAATTTATTAATCCTCGATTTTCTTTTAATTGGGATTTAAAATAATTAATTTATTTTTCGTGCTGATTAATCTCATTAATTATCAAGAATTTTCTTATTTATTTACTTAGAAAATCCAGGGTGTTACAAGTAGGAACCATAGAAAACTAATAATAATAATAATAATGCACTCGTATGGGGATGTGGTTGTATGGGACTAGGGTTTGGTTGTACGAGAGATTGGGGTCAAACTAATTTAGGGTTCTCTACGGTCCAAGAATACTTCAACTAGATAGTCAATATTAGGAAACTAGTCAACAAGGGATTCTTACGGGGATAGAGATCCAAGGTGCTATGCCCACTTGACTGATTACCCTAGACTTGTCAAGTGTTCACTTTAGTTTCAGTTCTTCTTTGGATTACTTATTTAGGATGACAAAAACAACAAAAATATTTTAGGCAAGATAATAGAAGATAAATTAGTACTAGCTCTGTTGTTCTCTGTGGATTCAGCTAGCGTACCCTCATGGTACTTTACTACTTGAGCGATTCCATACACTTGCGAGCGAGCATAACACATCACTAGCATTTTTGGGTAAATCTAAGTCCAGAAAAAATTCATTTGAGATAAGTTTATATGTACTAAAAGGATGTTTGGATAAGATTTCAAATCTCCAAAAAAATAATATGGATCTTTCTAAAGTGATAAAAAGGGAATAGAAGATTTTTCCAAACAGAATATGATCCTTGGAGGGTGTGATTGCCTTCTACTAAGTGTGAGAAGCTTAGAAAACCCAAGTTTATATCGTAGCTTTATCCTACATCAGTACTTCATTTTACCTAGCAATTATAATTCAAATAAAAAGCAACAAGAAAAGTGGACAAGTTAATTAAGAAGTGCAATTCTAAGAAATCTCAACTCTTATAGGTAGCATGCAAAAGGTCCAACCAAGATCCATATAATAGACAAACGATTTATTACCATTATGTAATGTGTTTTATCCATTAGACACAATTGTAAATCAAACATTACTGCAAAACAAAGAGTGGATATCCCCACAAGTTATGCACATTATTGGAGATGGGCAGACAACTAATACGTGGGCCATATTAGTAAGGTAGTATCATTGGAAGATGCTTCTAACTTGTTTAATAAATTAAATTGTAAGAAATCACAAAAATCCCTAAAAAAGAACAATATATTTACAGTTATTAATTCAATTTGAAATATTGATCCCTCACACACATATATATATATATATATATATGTTACGGAGATATTTGGTAAAACACGCGTCCCTTACCTAAATGGCCACCTGTCACACACAGGGCTACGTCCCTTTGGCCACGTGGCAATATCACCAAACATTCTAGCGAAATTCAGTTCGGCAAATAAGAGTGAGGGTTCAACCCTACAAACAAATCCGTCGGAATTACAACAACTTTCTTAAAACCGTCTCATAAGAGGGAAGAAAATATCTAACGCTTCTACAGTAAGTAGATCTTATCCACTTGCCTCTACAGTGGGCAGATATTTTCTACTTACCTACATAGTACCTACATAGTAGGCAAAATAGGCAGATATTTTCTTACCGCCTTATGAGATATTTTCTTACCACCTTACTCACCGCCTTTCCTACCCCCTTTCAGGATATTTTCCTAAACCGCCTTTAATTTGATATAAAAGAAGAACAATGATAGTAAGAAAGGGACCCCCGAAAAGTAATTACACAAAGACTTAACCTATGTCTAAAACTTCCTTCTCACAAGTTTTCTGACTTAAGCATTGGAGTTAAATCCGGGCAGAAAGGCCCAATTCCGATCACTCCCCTCTCCCTTTTACAGATTAATCCCAAGGTAAAGAGCAGACAATTCCGATCGGCATTCCAGAGCACCTCCTGTTCAGAATTTGAAGTAAGTGTCCACATCAACTGTAAATTTCAACCGTTTGTCAAAGGTCGGTGACCGGATCACGCAGGCAAATAAATCCACTCAAAGCGTGAGGTGGACCAGTTTTTGGCATCAACAGTTTGGCACCGTCCGTGGGGACTCTTATAAAAAACTAAATGATTACTACCATAAGATCTAAACGAATTCAAGAGCAAGGAGCGCCTAGTAATACCGAAATACCCGGTGAAATCGGGAGAGATGGGGAGAATCCGTCGGAAAATCCACCCATCTTACCTCCGTCGGAAAATTCATCCATTTTGCCTCCACCGGACAATATAGTCATTTTATCCCAAGAACCCATCCGAGAATTTTATCTCAACATGCAGCAACAATTAGAGCGATTGGCTCAGGCTGTTCACACTTTGGCCCATCCACCACCTCCACCCACACAAATTCCATCAACTATGTCGACAGCCCCACTAGCTAATTCCGAAAGCCGAGGGAGGACAAGGACTCGCACCCATGGAGGAAGAAGAGAGAGGACCGCCTTCTCTGCTAGTACATAACCTCCCTCCGTTCGCCGTCGAGAGCAAGCTGCCACAAGAACAGAACGGAACACAAGAACGGAACGGAATAGACCATCTGTTCCAACTGTCGATAGAAGAACACAACTACAAGGCCCCTCTCGAGGAAACCGGAAATCTGAACTGCATGTTCTCAACATATGCTCGCCTTTTATCAAGGAAATATTTTAGGAGCAAGTTCCTGATAGTTTCCGACTACCTGCTATGATTGCATATGAAGGCAAAACCGATCCGTCTCGTCCACCAAGTCTTCCATCAAAGATGCCGCTCGGAATCATTGATGCTCGTATGTGCCGAGCTTTTCCCGCCACCTTAGAGGGAAAAGCACAAGACTGGTTTGTCGATCTTCCATCTAGCACAATTCTTTCTTTTCAAGTTCTAGCAGATCGCTTTCTAGTTTATTTTGCCAATTATTCAAAGCAAAAGAAAACTCCATCTACCCTTCTGCGCGTTAAGCAACGAGGGAAGAGGCTCGACGCATCCCAACAGAAGTCTAGAAAGGAAAAGCCCATCAGAATATCAACAGAAGACCCACAGAAATCCGAAAAGAAGGAGGATCATGTAAGGATAATAAGAATGAGAATAGAGGTCTGGAACCTGCAACACGCCCTCAGCGACACATGCTACAGCCCAGAGAAGCTTCAAGAAAAGGGAAAATAGTCAGATATGATCACCATACCCAACTAAATAAGACCAGAAGCCATATCCTTATGCAAATTCAGGATCAAAAAATCTTCACATGGCCAGAACCTGCAAAGAATCCCGAACGGCAAAAGAATAGTAAAAGATATTGCAAGTTTCATTAAGCTAGAGGGCATGACACAGAAAAGTGCACTCATTTGATGAACGCCATAGAAGATGTCATTAGAAGAGGACAACTAGAGCAATACATCAATATTGATGTTTAAGAGGAACTCAAACCTCACTGTACCAAGGAGAAAAAAGAAGAGATGGTCGGATTTATTAGTGATGGTCCTGGGTATGGTGGTGAAAGTTCCGCCTCTCGGAAAAGCTATGCCCGAATGGTGGGAGTGACGCAGGAAACAGAAGCGCCACAAAGAAGGTCTTGGCCTAGGACTCCCATCATTTTTTATGATAATGATGTCAGCAGGGTTCGCCACCCTCATGACGACGCCCTGGTCACTGCCATCATGGTTTCCAGTTTCCAAATGAAAAGAGTTCTGGTAGACAGCGGAAGTTCAGTGGTTATTCTTTTCTGGAGCGTCTTCGAAAGAATGAGGTATGACGCGGATATCTTACTCCCCGTAAAATCATCTTTGGTAGGATTTTCCGGAGGAGTGGTACAACCAGAAGGGATGATCACATTACCAGTTACGGTAGGAAATTCGCCAAGATCATCAACAGTGACAACAAATTTTCTAGTTGTACGCTGTGCTTCAAGTTACAATGTGATTCTTGGTAGGCCAACCCTCAACGCCTTGAAAGCAATAATCTCTACTTATCATCTTCTCCTCAAATTTCCGACCGAGAGCGGCAGTGGAGAAGTAAGAGGGGATCAACCCTTGGCACGACAATGTTATGTCTCAACCCTCAAAGGAAAAACTCAAAACAGAGGCAAAACAAGAGTTTCAGAAGCCATGTTGATCAACAGAATAGCAGAACGGGAAGATGAAGAGCTCCGGCCCACACCAGTTGAAGAATTGCTTATAGTTCCTCTAGACACAACTAGAGTGGAGTGCACAGTGCGAATTGGTGCGGATTTGACAACAGCACAGCAAGAAAATCTCATGGTGGTACTAAGGAAAAATTTTGACCTCTTCGCCTGGTCATTAGAAGACATGCCAGGCGTAAAACGTGATGTTAATGAACACCGCCAAAGATAGATCGGGCCGCTCAAACCTCACGAAAGCGTAAAAGGAGAAATTCAGCTGCAAAGACGTAAGGTCGCAGTAAGAAGAAGTATCAACCCTTTGAAGGCGTGATTTATCCGAAAGGTGAACTATCCAGAATGGTTGGCTAATGTGGTTCTGGTAAAAAAGCCGTCCGAAAAATGGAGAATGTGCGTAGATTTTACAAACCTAAATAAAGCTTGTCCAAAAGATTCCTCCCCCCTACCTTCAATTGGTGGTTTGGTTGACTCTACGACGGGGCATGAGATGCTGAGTTTCTTAGATGCCTTCTCAGGCTACAATCAAATCCGAATGGCCAAAGAAGACGAAGAAAAAACATCCTTCATTACTAGCAAAGGAACTTATTGGTATAAGGTGATGTCGTTCGGTCTAAAGAACGCCGGAGCCACCTTTCGGAGGCTCATAAGTACAGTCTTCAAAGAACAAATTGGCAGAAATGTCGAAGCCTATGTGGATAACATCTTAGTGAAGAGCCGAAAAGCCGATGAGCATTTGTCGGATTTACAAGACGCCTTTAAGTCACTTCAGACTTATAATATGCGCCTAAATCTGAACAAGTGTGCCTTTGGTGTCCGATCAGGGAAATTTTTAGGATTTATATTGACTCAAAGAGGAATAGAAGAAAATCCAGAAAAGATCAAAGCCATTCTTGACATGGGATCACCCAAAAGTCTTCAAGAAGTACAACGGCTTAATCGACGCCTTGCAGCTCTTGGAAGATTTATCTCTAAAGCCGAAGAGAAAAATCTCCCACTCTTCCAAGTCTTACGTAAAGCACCAAAAATGGAGTGGACAGAAACGTGTGAAAAGGCCTTCCAGGGGCTTAAAGATTATCTCCGATCGCCTCAGTTGCTAGCCAAGCCGCAAGAAGGAGAAGAACTCTATATCTATTTGGTCACATCCTCGAAAGGCAAATAAGCAGCTCTATTAAGAGAAGATAAAGGAGTTCAGAAGCCTGTCTATTATACAAGCAAGATCCTTAACGACTCGGAGTCAAGGTATCTACCACTTGAAAAGTTAGCATTCGCTCTTATCACATCCGCACGGAGATTGAGGCCATATTTTCAAGCTCACAAAGTTACTGTGTTGACTGACTAGCCCTTAAGGCAAGTTCTCCATAAACCTGAAAATTCTGGGCGTCTGGCCAAGTGAATAATAGAATTGGGTGAGTTTGATCTCACTTATAAGCCCCGAATGGCAATCAAGGCTCAAGTGCTATCAGATTTTATCGCGGAATTAACCACTCCCGCGGAAATTCCATCACAAGATCCAGAAGAAAGCACTAGCATTCCCTGGTCCTTGTATGTCGACAGTCGGCAAGAATCAAGAAAAGTCGAGTCGACTTCGTCCTTTATTCTCCTTCTAAATGGAAAATTGCAACAGTTCTTAAGTTCCAATTCCGAGCGACCAACAACGAGGCCGAATATGAAGCCCTCATCGCAGGATTGTATCTTACCCGGGGGGCTCGGAATTCAGCATCTACATGTATATTCTGACTCATAGCTAGTCGTTGGCCATACATTGGGCAGTTTTGAAGTAAAGGAGGAGAACATGGTCAAATACCAGGCAGTGGTGAAGAAAATAGTTCCATGCTTTGCTCACTTCCAGATTAAAAAAATCTGTGGAGCACAAAATGAAGAAGCTGATGCTTTATCTAAAAAAGCCACTGCACCCAATGGAGATACAGAATCCTCTTTCAACCTACAGTACCTTCCCACAAAAACTATTGACAGACTGGTAGGAGAGGTACAAAGTGCAGCAGAAGAGTCAAGTTGGATTGATCCCATTAAAAACTACCTGCAAGGTGGACTTACGCCATCCAACAAAACAGACTCCGGATGGATTTCTTACAAAACCGCTCGGTACGCTATGATTGGTAAAAATCTATATAAGAGGTCCTATATGCAACACTTCTTACGAGGCTTGCGTCCCACAGAAGCCAACTATATCCTTCAAGAAATTCTTGAAGGCATCGGAGGTGGTCATATAAGAGGCAAAGCCTTGAGTTACAAAGTCATGCGGCAAGGCTATTACTGGCCAACACTAACTCAAGATGCAGTGGCGTTCGCTCAAAAATGTGATGCTTGCCAAAGACATTCTAAGATTCAAAGATGACCACCAACACTGCTTACGCCAATTGTTAGCCCTCTACCATTTGCTATCTAGGGAGTTGATCTTTTAGGGCCATTTCCTACTTTTACTCGACAAATGAAGTTTCTGCTAGTTGCTATCGACTATTTCACTAAATGGGTAGAAGTTGAGCCCTTGGCCAACATCACGGAGAAAGCTTGTCAGGGATTCTTATGGCAAACGGTTATCTATCGATTCGGAATTCCGGTCGCCTTCATTTCAGATAATGGGCTACAATTTGATAACAAGGCTTTCAAAAGTTTTTGTTTCGAACTCGCAATTGAATCTAGGCTAACTTTTGTAACACATCCTCAAGCCAATGGGCAAGTGGAAGTAACGACTCGCACCTTGCTTCAAGCTCTTAAAACCCGGGTTTCCAAAAATGGAACTAATTGGGTTGAGGAAATTTCGAGCGCTCTTTGGGCTTACAGGACAACCACAAGAACCCCCACAGGAGAAACTCCATTCTCTCTCTTACTTATAGGCGAGAAGAGCCATCCCTGCAGAAATAGGAATGCCTAACTTACGGACACAACAAACTTTCTCATCATAAGAAAATGAGACGAATCTTCCAGCGGAACTTGATCTACTTGAAGAGCGAAGAGAAGCTGCGGAAACAAAGGCAGCCATCTATGGCCAAAGAGTAAAAACGTTCTACGACACAAGGGTGAAAAGAGACTTCTTCCAAATCGGTGATCTGGTCTTAAGAGAAAATGAATTCCAGGGAAACAAAAGCCGAATGGGGAAGCTAACTCCTAACTGAGAAGGCCCTTACGTCATACAGAGAATTATCCGAGCGGGCACCTATTATCTGGTAAATATGGAAGAAAAAACGCTCAAGCGTCCATTTCATGCTAAACACCTGCGACGCTACTATCAGTGAATTCTGTAGCAGTCTCCTAAATGTTTCATGAAATAAAGCTTAAGTTTTTTTTCAAATAAAGATGAGGTGAAAATCCCATTCTACAAAAATGAGGTGAAAATCTCATTCCTAAAAGATGAGTCGAAAATTATCCTACGAGGATAAAAGACAATTCTCGTCCAGAAACAAGGGGCAAAAATCTCGATCGAAATATGAGGCAACAATCTCATTTACAAAGGCAAGGGTCTTACTCAACAAATCAAAGTCCCATGATTGGACTAAGAAGAGAAGAACTCGCTATGAAGCTTTGCAAGCCAAATGAAGAAAGAAAGACCTTACAAAGGACTTCTTAAATGGTTAAAGATAACCACGACTCGAAAATAAATCTTCACCAAAGTAAAGGTTTGTGTTTCATTCATATAAAGTAGAAATTACATTCAAAATGCCTAAAGTCTTCACAAAAACATTCCATAAAACAAAAATCCCTAAGAGCTAGGGCCTTCCGGGCGGTTATCTGCTTCTGGAGGAATTTGAGCCCGAGGTACAGAGGATGCTGGAGCAGGAGCCTCTGAAGTCTTTATAATCTGCTACTCCTTCAATTCCGTAAACCTCTTTAAGACTCTAGCAAGCCCCATCGCTAACACTTCTGCAGGAGGAACATGATGGCCACCTGTTGTACTACTGAATATATACGGGTGGCCCCCTCTTTCGCTTTCGCTCTAAGCCGAGCGACCTCCTTCTCTAGCTTATCCGCTCGTTCTATTAAATCTTTGATTTCTTGCGAATCGGATTTAGGAGCTTTTTGTCTTGAAGTTAAGTCTTCCTTAAGTGTGTTACGCTCCCCTTTGATTTCCTCCAACTCAGCCTGAACGGCGGCAAGTTCAGCAACCTTCAACTTTAAATCCCATCAGGCTTCAGTTCGCTCATCTTGAGCGGATTTAAATTCCTCTTTCAAGCTGCTAGAGTCATCCTGTAATTTTTTGTTATTTTCCTCAGCAGTATGAAGGGAGCCCTCGGAAATAACCAGCTTGGCCGCTAGATCATTTTTCTCTTTTCCATAGCGACTAGTCGTTGAAGCCGCTTCTACCTTATCTCGCTTCAAGAGCATGAATAATAAATGAAATGCTCCTTCTCCTTTCCCCCTAAAGCAGCCACCCTAAAACTTAATTCGGCAATTTCTGCCCCACTTCCTTCCATCTTTGCCAAGTCTTCTTGACAAAGATTGTTGACTCGATCCGCCCATTGAGC
The DNA here is from genome assembly GCA_026586065.1 of Dioscorea zingiberensis. Taxonomy (NCBI): domain Eukaryota; kingdom Viridiplantae; phylum Streptophyta; class Magnoliopsida; order Dioscoreales; family Dioscoreaceae; genus Dioscorea; species Dioscorea zingiberensis. The sequence continues at coordinate 23,803,231 of CM048826.1, forward strand.
AGTCTACAGAATAACAAATGAGTTATGGGCGATAATACCGAACTAGGAAGTAAAAGAATTACAAGAATAGTCTTTACCAGTATAGTCGAGCGGAAAAGTTGGCAAGTGGCCTCTTCCCTTCCAGCCCTTCGAAGTCTAGTGGAGAACTGTTCGGGCCTCATAGCCATCAAAACGTTCTTCACGGAAGCAGCATCCCGAAAAAGGGATGTCTTTAGAAGGCAGCTCCATCCCTTGAGTCGCCGGTCCTTTGAGGACCAAGTCTACCTCCCTTAGTTTGTCCAGGAGAGCTGCTTCTCCTGCCTCCACCTATAAAATAAACCTAAGTCAAAAATACTTAGTGAAACAATAGACAACCTTCAGAAGTAGGCCCTCACCTCCTTAAGGAAGATATCTTCTAGTCGACTAGAAGAGGGGCCCTCTGAAATTGGGGATAAATCCGGGCGAACCTCTTACTGAGGCGAATTCGCATGTTCTCCCGTAATTCAGGGACCCGATGCGTCCTCGAAATTCTTCCTCTTCGTCCTCCTCTCCCGTGAGGACCCTGCAATGGGGTAGCCTTTAACCCTCTTCTTGGAAGAGTCAACATCTTTTCTCTTCCTTTTCTTTCTTTCTTCTGTGAAAGTATCAGCGCCCTTGCTGGATGATACCTCCTTCTTCTTTCGCCTACGAGGTAAGGGCGGATGAACTTCACCTTCGAAGAAAGCTAGGATGCCCTTAACGTAACTTAAATCTTCGTCCTCTATCGGATTTCGTGTAAGAATAAATTCCGAAAGGAGTTAGACATCACGATTCAAGATTAAACTAAGTTAGACGCACAAACAAGTCCTACCATTAGCTCCTATTAAACGACACCTAAGGAGATTTTCCTTAGTTAAGAAGGCATCCAAGTAAACCTTGGACATCCCCGTCATTGACTTAAGAAGAACCTCCTCTTCTTTTGTCATCTCCTCACAAACAATATCTGTTCGGGGAACCTCCCACTTGGTTCGGACATCCCACCCGGACTTACTTTTGACAAAGAAAAATTTACTCTTCTATCGCTTAATGGAAGAAGGGACTTTTCCTAGAAACTTTCCCCCGGGACGTGCCGAGAAGTAGTACCAATTGACATTATACTCTAAACACAGACTAAATAACATACGAAACCAATGGACAGTTTGATTTACCCCATAGTTCTTAAAACTGATAACAAAACCGTTGAGCAACCTCCAAGAGTTCGGAGTTAACTGTGAAGGACACAAGCGATATTCTTCCAGAATCGCCTTGGCAAAACTAGGAAGAGGAATCCTAAGGCTACCCAACAACGCATCCTGATAGATGGCAATCTCCCCCTCCCTAGGAGAACTTGCCCTCTCCCCAGAACATGGAGCCCTAACCTCGAACAAAGACAGATCTATCTCATACTTCTCTACCAAGTCATCGATATCCTTCTGCCCAAGGAGGCTTATAAAGGTTTCATACCCCCTACCCATCGCCCTAGAGGCGGGATGAATCCGCAAACCCTGGACCGGAACATCCCTAGACCCGCTTGGAATCGCGACGGAGACTATGGGTTCGGACAGAGAAGGAATCGAAAGGGGTTGAGAAGCAGCAGGTTTATGAGATTCATGAGAAGAACCAGAAGAAGAAGACGCACTAGAGTCACTAGCCATAACTTAGATGAAAAAGAGGTGAAAGAACGCAAGAACTTTAGGACAGAGCTCGCTAGAGAGGAAGACACTATTGCGATTTTCACAATAAAGCCTTCTCTGCCTTTACGATTTGTTGTATAAAAGGGAGACAAATTCCTAGCCGTTAGATCCCAACACTACGCCCCGATCAGACCGTTGAACCAAAGGTCCCCAAATCTAGACCGTTCAGATAGCCATCATCACTTCTCCTTAAACGATTCAAAATTCCATCCATGTCAGCATACCAAACGTCGCTTGACACAAATGGGTAGCCGCGCCCATCATGATGTTGACAAACGCGCACGCCACGCACGTCGCGCCACCATTTCCCTTTAATGCTAAACAGTAGGATAGACACGTATCTTCTTAGGGAATAACAGGCACTGTATAAAAAGTAGAGCCCATACCATAGAAGACAAAACACACGCCCCAACATAGGATCACCAGTGATTATTTTAGGACGGTACAAAAGAATTTATAAGCTAAACGGCAACCTTTATTTATTCATGTTACAAAGATATTTGCAAACAACAAACAAAAAAAAAAAAAAAAACAAAACAAAACAAAACAAAACAAAACAACGCAACAAGTCCTAGCGGAAATTATTCTCCGTCGGAATTCCCTAGTTAACAGTCCACGGATCCCTCCGAGGACTCGCACGGATAAGACTCGGAGGAGATGCACGGAGTGCCACAACCGTCGTTGTCCTCGTCATCACTAGGAAACCCCGGCAAAGCACGTGGGCGAAGATTGGGGTCCACCTCTTTCCGGCATGAATCGCTTCCGAATATTTCAACTTCGAAGCGCATGCCCCCTACATAAGTAAAAACTAGAAGATCCTCCGCCTCAACATCATGATCACATGAAAAATTTCCCACCCTTCCTCAAAACAAATTTCACCTAAATCCATGTCAACAGCTAAAAGAGACTGCCATACGCAGCCGTTCGGACTTATCAAATGAACGACTCCAGTCCTCAAGCCCTCTAAATGTTCATTGTTGATGCCAAAAACTGGTCCACGTCACGCTTCGATCACTGTTGCCTCGTGATCTGGTCTCAGCTCTCGACCAACGGTTAGAATTTATAGTTGATGTGGACGCTTACTCGCCTACGAGCGAGAGTGCGTAAGAGCATCATAAAAACTCCGCTTCTAATTAATGAAATTACTCATCACGAGCACAGAAAAAGGAGAGGACGGTAATCGGAATTGGGCCTTTCTGCCCGGATTCAGCTCCGATGCTTAAGTCAGAAAACTTGAATAAAGAATCTTAGTTTTATGCAGTTTTTTGTGTGATGAGTTTTTTCGGATCCTTTTCTTCTATTAGCGCTCTCCTTTTATAGCACCTTAGAGGCGGTTCGGGGAAAGAAGCTGGTGGAGTAAGGCGGTGAGTTAGGTAAATATCTCTTAAGGCGGTAGGAAGGCGGTAGGAAAATATCTCGCCATCAGAGCAGTGGATAAGACCCACTCACCGTAGAGGCGTTAGATGTTTCTCTATCTCTTTCTTTCTACCCTACCCTTTATGAGAGGGTTGTTACAATTCACCGGACTTGTTCGCAGGATTGAATCCTTACGCTATTTGCCGAGCGGAATTGTGCAAAGATGGTGATACTGCCATGTAGCCAAAGGAACAAGTGGTCCTTTAGCTTAACGACACCTGTCTTCACCAAATAGATAACGACACCTATCTTCACCAAATATATCCGTAACACTAGTCCCTCCCCTAGTGTACTTGTTCGAAAAATCTAAGTGAGGGGTGAGCTAAACGCACGTTTCGCTTGGTTCGAGAACAAGTATCATTCTTAGTTGGCATGTCTATGTAGGCGTAGGCTCTGTGTATGGTCGCTTGTACCTAAAGGACACATGTTGACACATGTTTTAATAGGCGACCGACGTTTACTGTGTTATCTTCTCGTTGTTATCGAGGTAGATTTCGGTTCCGGAATTCTTGCCTATAGTGTCGATGGGCTCTCCTATTTAAGGGCTTGTATGGATAGGGTGTTTTGACCAGAAAACTTTTGCACCCTTGTATTTTTGTATCATGGCTCAGCGCTTGTCTTTTTACAAGTTTTTCACTTTTTCTCAATGCTCTCGCCATTTGCGAATTCCCAGTTCTTTTTATGAGCACCTGTCGGAACTAAGGACTCGGGTAATCCACTTGGTAAGTCCAAACGGCTGTGTTTGGCCATCTATTTTGCTGATTGACAGGGGGGTAGGTGAAATGAGCATAGACGCGGGGTGGGAAGCTTTTTATGTTGACCATGATGTGTAGGAGGGAGACCTCTTAGTTTTTACTTACGCAGGGGGTATGCGCTTCGAAGTTGAGATGTTCTGAGATCTACTCTGCCAGAGAGAGGTGGGTCCCCACCTCCGTCCTCGCCGCCGAACCAAGCTCCCCTAGTGGCAACGAGGATAGCGGCAATTTGCGCGGAAGCCGTGTATCTCCTCCGAAGTCTTATCCGAAAGGCGTACCTTCGGACGGGTCCGCGGACGTTTAGTTAGGATAATCCGTTCGGAAATATGTTAGGATAATCCGTTCGGAAATATGTTTTAGGGTTTGTTATATCGCTTTATTTACGTCCGTCATGTGTAACTTGAATAAATGACGTTTTGTCGTTTTGTTTTTAAATCCTTTGGCATTTTTATGGCCTTTGTTGATGATCCTATGTTGGAGTGTGCACTTTGTCTTTGTGCGGTACAGGCTCTGCCTTCCATGCGTACCGGCTCTACCTTCCATGCAACGCTTCCTGTTCCCTAAGACGACACGTGTCTCCTCTACTATTTAGCATTTAAAGGGGGATAGTGGCGTGACATGCGCGGCGTGTGCGTTTTTTTAACATTATGATGGGCGATGGGGCGTGATTTTCTATGTATGCCAAAGCGCGCTTTGGTACCGACGCGGGATGTAATTTTGAATTGTTTCGAGGAGGTGTATGATGGTTGTTTGAACGGTTCAGATTTGTGGGCCTTTGGTTCAAGGGGTTCGATTGGAACACAACCCTAAGATCTAACTACCACGGATTCATTGCCTTTGTATATAAGGGGAACTGCATGTGTAGCAAAAAGATTGCTTCGAAATCGAAGTTCTCTTCTCCGCATTTCCTCTTCTCCGTGAGCTACGGTTTAGTGCTTTTTTCTTATCTTTTCCTCCTCTAAGGTAATGGCTAGCACTACTTCTTCTTCCTCTAGTTCTTCCTCATGAGCCCTCGATTCCCTTTTTCGGCCCAACCCTCACGGTTTTACTAGGATTCCGGTGATCCCGTGAACTTGGAGGCGTTCAGTCGAGGGTTCAATGGGTTCATCCCGCCTCTAGGGCAAATCGGGTAGGGGTCCGATACATTCATAAGTCTTCTTGGACAAATGGAGGTAGATAGCCCTGTAACTAAATATGAGATAAATCTCTCAATCGCTTGAGGTTAGGGTTCCTTGTTCGGGGAGAGGGCAAGTTCTCCTGTGGAAGGGGAGATAGCCATCTATCAAGATGCGCTTATTAGGTGGCCTTAGACTCCCTTTTCCGACATTTTGCTAAGGCGCATTACTAGAGGAGTATCATTTGTGTCCTTCACGCTTGGCCCCGAATTCTTGGAGACTACCGAATCGGCTATGTTATTGTTTTCAAGCATTACGGAATAAATCCGATCGTCCGCTGGTTCCAGATGCTTTTTAGTCTATGTCTAGAGTCTAACGGCGATTGGTATTACTTCTCGGCTCGTCACGGGAGGAAATTTTTAGGGAAGGTTCCTTCTTCCATTAAGCGATGGAAGAGCAAATTTTTCTTTGTCAAAAGTAAGTCCGAAAGTGGGATGTCCTAACAAAGTGGGAGGTTCCCCCTAACGGACATCGCTTGTGAGGAAAATGACGCTTGAAGAGGTGGGTCTTCTTAAGTCAATGACAGGGTTATCCAAAGTGTACATGGATGAGTTCTTGACAAAGAAAAACCTTGTTAAATGTCGTTTGATAGTGTCCACCGGTAGGAATTATTCGTGTACCTTACTAGTCGATTTTTAACTCACAGATTATCTAATTTTTTGATATTTGTTTTGTAGAAAATCCGATGGAGGACGAGGACCTGAGCTATGTTAAGGGTCTTTTGGCCTCTTTCGAGGGCAAAGTTCACCCGTCCTTGCCTCGCGGGCGGAAGAAGAAGGAGGTGGTACTTGGCCAAGGGGCTGATACCTCCAAGGAGGAAAGAAAGAAGAGGAAGAGAAAAGAGACGGGCTCTTCCAAAGAGGGGGTTAAGAATGACCCCAGTGCAGGGTCCTCACGGGAGAGGAGGACCAAGAGAAAGAATTCCGAGGACGTATCAGGTCCCGGAATTGTAGAAGAACTAGTGGGGCGCCTCAGGAAGAGGTTTGTGCGGAAGAAATCCGCCCGACGTTGTCCCCAATTTCCGAGGGTCCTTCTTCCAGCCGGCCGGAGGACATCCTTCTCGCAAGAAGTGAGAATTCCTATTTTCTATAGGTATGTTTCACTTAGAACTTTTAACTTAGGTTCTATTTTGCAGGCGGAGCTAGGAGAAGCGGCCTTCGTGGATAAATTAAGAGTGGCGGATTCCGTTTTAAAGGGATCTGCTACTAAGCGTAAGGAGTTACCTTCGAGGATACTCCTTTCGTGATGTCAAGTCCAGAAGGATGTTTTAATGGCCATGCGCCCGGCGCTCTCTACAAAACTCCTCGGGATGTGGAAGAGGCCACTTACAAATTATTCCGCTCGCCATCCGTAAGGGTTGTTCTCATATTTCCCTTTATTTCTAAATTTGGTATATTTTTATGAGCGTTTTGTTATTTCAGAGACCGCATAAATGGGCGGATCGGGTTGGTGCTCTTTGCCAAGAAGATTTGGCCAAGATGGAAATGAATAGGCGTATATCGCCAGCTTGAGCTCTAGGGTGGCGGCCTTGGAAGAGAAAGAGAGGAAACAACATGACGCTTATCAAGGCCCTTTGAGCGAGACAAAGCCGAAAGCGGCCGCAATAACCATCTCCGCCCGGAGAAGGAGAAGAACGATCTAGCGGCTCAAATTTATCTATTTCCAAAGGTTCTCTTCCTCGAGTCCGAGGAGGATATCAAAGGGTTACAAGATGAATCCTGCAGTTTGAAGAAGGAACTCAAAACTACTCGGAGGAGCGTAGGACGCCGCTCGATGGGATCTAAATTTGAAAGGCTGGAGCTTCACAGTTCAAAAGGCTGAGTTAAATGGCGAGGAAAATAAAGGGGAGCGTGATACACATAAGGCAGATTAGGCTTACCGTTTGAAAGCTCCTAATACCGACTCTCAAGAAATTAAGTATTTAATGGAACGAGCGGACAATTTAGAGAAGGAGGTTGCCCGCTTAGGCTTAAAGTTAAAGATGTGGCCACTCGTATATATTCTCGTGGTGCAACAAGTGGCCATCATATTCCTCCTAAGGAGGTTTTGTCTATGGGGGGCCGGAGTCTTGAAGAAATTTACTTGAGCTCAAAGAGCAACAAGCCATCAAGACCCCTGAGGCTCCTGCCTCTCGCCTCCTTCTGCCGTCCCTCGCCCTTCGAACCTTCTACCCAAGCTCCTTCTCGTAAGGTGTCAAGGCCACCGAGGGCCCTAGCTCTTAGGATGTTTTTATGAATGTTCTTGTAAATTCTCAATCACTTGGAATGTAATTTTTATTCATATGAATGAAACGCAAACCTTTATTTTGATGAAGTTTTATTTCCGAGTGATGGTTATCCTTAACCATATAAGAAATTCATTTGAGAAGTATTTTCCGAAGTCTTTTGTAAACTTCTTCTTTCTTCCCTCTTCCTTTGATTTTGTAAGATGCTTCAGAATCAGGTCCTTAGTCCGGTCAGCGGGACTTTAAGTTGTTGAATGAGGTACTCGTCTTCATAAATGAGATTGTTGCCTCATATTTCGATCGGGATTTTTGCCCCTTGCTTTTTGGATAAGAGTTGTCGTTCTATCCCCACAGGATAATTCCGACTCGTCTTCCAAGAATGGGAATTTCACCGCATTTTTTGTAGGATGGGAATTTCACCGCATCTTAGTAGGGATGGGAATTTCACCAAGATCTTAGTAGGATGGGAATTTCACCACATCTTAATAGGGATGGGAATTTCACCGCATCTTAATAGAATAAAAGAAGACTTGAGCTTTATTCCGTGAATTTTTAAGAGAGCCAAATTTGCAGTAATTTCTGATAGTAGCGCCAGAGATGTTCAAAGATGGAATGGACGCTTGAGTGTATTTCCGTCCATATTTACTAGATAATAGGTGCTTGCTTTCTGACGATTCTTTGTATGACGTGAAGGGCCTTCCCAGCTTAGGGGTTAGCTTCCTGCTCGGCTTTTTATTTCCACCTAAACTCATTTTCCCCAGTAGGGACTAGATCACGCCGATTTGGAAGAAGACTCTTTTACCCTTGCGTCATAGAACCTTTTTACCTTTCTCAAGCGATAGATGGTCGCCCTCGCTTCCATAGCTTCTCTCCGCTCTTCAAGTAGATCAAGTTCCGCTTCGAAGTTTTTCTCATTCTCTTCGAGGCGAAAGTTTGTTGTGTCCGCAAGGTAGGCGTCCCTATTTCTCGCAGGGATGATGTACCTCTCCCCATAAGTGAGGAGAATGGGGTCTCTCCTGTAGGAGTTCTTGTTGTTGTCCCAGAGGGCCCAAAGGGCGCCGGAATTTCTTCTACCCGCTTAGTCCCATTTCAATACCCGTGTTTTCGGTGTTTGAAGCGTGCGGTTTGTCACTTCTACTTGGCCGCTGGCTTGGGATGTGTCATGCACGTTAATCTGGATTCAATTCCGAAGCTCGAGCAAAAGCTTTTGAAGGCTTTGTTATCAAACCGCCGCCCATTATCGGAAATGAAGGCGACCGGAATGCGAATCGGCTGCATAACCGCCGCCATAAGAATCCTCGACATGTGCTTTCTCCGTGATTTTGGCCAAGGGTTCAACTTCCACCCATTTGGTGAAGTAGTCAATGGCAACTATTAGAAACTTCATTTGCTAATCAAGTGGGAACGACTCCTAGAGATCGACTCCCCGGATGGCAAATGGTCGAGGGCTAATGATGGGTGTAAGGCCGTCGAGTCGCCTCTGAATCTTGGAATGCCAGCGGTGCATAGTATTTCCGGGAAAGCTTAACGCTTATCAAGGCCTTGAGTTAGTGTTGGCCAGTAATAACCTTGTCGTAGGACTTTGTAACTTAAGGCTTTGCCCCCTATGTGACCTCCTCCAATGCCTTCGTGAATTTCTTGAAGGATATAACTAGCTTCTGTTGGACGCAAGCATCGCAAGAAGGGTTGCGTATAGGATCTTCTGTATAGGTTCTCATTGATGATGGTGTACTGAGCGGATTTGTAAGAAATCCGTCTGCCTCTGCTTTGTTGGGTGGTGCAGGTCCACCTTGTAGATAATTTCTGATGGGGTCCATCCAGCTTGACTCTTCTACCGCTTTGTACTTCCCTCCCTCTAATCCGGCCGATGGTTTTGTGGGAAGATATTGTAGGTTAAAGGAAGGCTTTGTGTCTCCGCTCGGTCTTTGTGGCCTTTTTGGGACGTGGCGTCCGCCTCTTCGCTTTAAGCTACGGGACTTTTCAATTTGGAAGCGAGCGAAGTGTGGAACTATTTTCTTTACCACTGCTTGGTACTTGACCATGTTTTCTTCCTTCGCTTCAAAGCTGCCCAAGGTGTGGCTTACTATTAGCTCTGAGTCGGAATATACGTGCAGGTGCTGAATTCCGAGCCCCCAGGCCAGGTGTAATCCTACGATGAGGGCTTCATATTCGGCCTCATTGTTGGTTGCTCGGAATTGGAACTTCAGTACTGTCGCGATTTTCCACTTGGAAGGAGAGTAGAGGACTAACCCCGCCTCGCTCCTTTTCTTCCGCTGTCCGATCCGCTACAACATATAAGGTCCATGGGATGTTAGGGGCTTTCTCCTGGACTCACGTGGACGGGGTTCGGCCCCTCGCTTGTCGGGAAAGTTAATTCCAATTTAAATCTCCAAAGACTTGAGCCTTTATTGCCGCTCGGGGTTTGTAGGTGAGATCGAACTCGCCCAATTCTATCACCCACTTGGCTAGGGCGTCCTGAGTTTTCGTGTTTATGGAGAATCATGCTTTAGCGGCCGATCACCAATACTATGATCTTGTGGGCTTGAAAGTACGGCCTCAACCTCCGCAAGCAGACGTGATAAGAGCAAAGGCCAACTTTTCAAGTGGTAGATATCTCGATTCTCAGATCGTTAAGGATTTTACTTGTGTAGTAGATGTGTTTTTGAACTCCGCTATCTTCTCTCAAGAAGCTACCGCTGCACGTGTAGCGACCCCCAAGTAAACGTAGAGTTCTTCTCCCACACGTGGCTTAGCTAGTAGCCGAGGCGCACGGAGATAGTCCTTAAGCCCCCACAAAGGCTTTTTCGTGATTCATCCGGCTCCACTCCATTTTGGGTGCTTTTCTTAGGGCTTGGAAGAGTGGGAGATTTTTCTCTCCTACTTTGGAGATAAATCGCCAAGAGCGCGAGGACGCCCGTTAAGCCGCTGAATTTCTTGAAGACTTTTGGGTGATCCTATGTCAAGAATAGCTCGATTTTGTTTGATTCGCTTCTATCCCTCTTTGTGTCAAAAATAAATCCTGTGAATTTTCCCCGATCGAACGCCTTGAAAAGAACATTTGTTCGGGTTTAACCGCATAGTATAAATCCAAGAGACCTAAAAGCCTCTTGTAAGTTTGTCGAGGGTGTTCATTGGCCTTTCGCTCTTTACTAAGATATCGCCCACATAGGCTTCAACATTTCTCGCCAATTTGCTCTCTCAAGATCAGATTTATGAGCCTCTGGAAGGTGGCTCCGGCATTTTTAGGCCTAACGGCATCACCTTATAGCGATGCGCTCCCGTGCTCATAATGAAAGACGCTTTTTCTTCGCCGCTTTGGCCATTCGGATTTGGTTGTAACCTCGAGAAGGCATCCGTGAAGCTCAACAACTCATGCCCCGCTGTTGAATCAACCAAACTATCAATTGACTGGTAAGGGAAACGAATCTTCGAGGCAGCTTTGTTTAAGTCCGTGAAGTCAACGCACATCCTCCATTTTTCTGACGGCTTTTCACCGTGACCACATTGGCTAACCAACCGGGTAGTATACCTCTCGGATAAACTTAGCTTTTAGGAGGTTAGATACTTCTTCCTCCGCTGCCTTCTCTCTTCAGCGTAATTTCTCCTTTTCTCGCTTTGTGGGTTTAAACGATTGATCGATGTTGAGACGATGCTCGATGATATTACGCTTACGCCCGCATATCCTCCTCAAGACCAAGCGAAGAGATCGAATTTGCTCTCAATACTCCCATGAGATCTTTCCGCCGCTCATTGCCAATTGGCCCAACTGCACTGCGGCGGTCCGCTCTCGTTGTGTCTTGGGGATCAAGTAGCAATTCTTCACGTGTGTAGGTCAAGCTCCTCGCTTTTCCCGCTCGCCATTCTCACACTAATATGGCTTCAAACCTTTATCTTGTCACGCTTGAGAGTTTTCCTTTGAGGGTTGAGACATAGCATTCTGTTGTGGGTTGATCTCCTCTTATCTCTCCGCCGCCACTCTCGCTGGGAATTTGAGGAGAAGGTGATAAGTGGAGATTACGGCTTTGAAGGCGCTGAGGGTTGGTCTGCCAAGGATTACGCTTGTAACTTGAAGCACAACGCACATCCAAGAAGTTTGTCATCCACCGCTGATGACCTTGGCGAAGTTCCCTACCAGAATCGCAAGGAGATCATTCCTTCGGCCGCATCTACCCTCCGGAGAACCCTACCAAGGATGATTTTACCGAAGCAAGTCATCTCAAGGCCATATCTCATTCTTTCGAAAGCACTCCAAAAGAGGATATCAATCAACTTCCACCGCCTATCAAAACTCTTTTCATCTCAAAATCGACACTTTGATAGCGACAACCAACGCTGCCATCATGTGGGTGGCGAACTCACCGACGCCATTGTCATAAAAGATGATTGGAGCCGTAGGTCGAGATGCGCCTTCGCGGGCGCTTCTATTTCCTCGCGTGGTTCCCACCATTCGGGTGTAACTTTTCCGAGAGGCGGAACTTTCACCACCGCAGCCTGGACCACCACTGATAAATCCCACCATTTCTCCTTTTTCTTCTTCAGGTTGTGAAACTTCAGGTTCCCCTTGAATCTCAAGGTTGATGTATTGTTCCAATTGTCCCTTTCGAATGACATCTTCTATTGTGTTCATCAAGTGGGTACACTTTTCTGTGTCATGTCCTCTGGATTGATGAAACTGGCAATACTTCTTACTGTTCTTTTGCCGTTCGGCGTTTCTTGCAGGCTCCGGCCATGTCAGAAGCTTTTGTTCTTTGATTTGCATAAGAATGTGGCTTCTAGTTTGATTCAGCGGGGTATGGTGATCATATCTGACAATTTTTCCTTCCTTATAAGGCTCCCTCGGGTCAGAGTATATGTCGTTGGGGTCGTATGGAGGTTTCCAGGCCTCTGTTTATGCCTTTGCCCTCCCTGTACAATCCTTTTTCCTTTCGTGTATCCGGGGGCCTTCTGCTAACGCTATGGTGGGTTTTTTCCTTCTGGGTGTCCACAGGTCCACGTCTAGCCTCTTCTTCCCAACCCATATAAATTTCCTCGGAATTGATATACTTTTGGGCGTGGATCATAAGGGCGGGAATGGTTTTGGTGGATCTAGTGTCAGGGAAAATCGGAAGGGGGAGTCTAATAACCCTTCCATTAGAAAAGTCACTGCCATTCACGGCGGGAGGTCCGCAACATTAGCTGTCTCGTCTATGTAACGGCTTAAATAGGCCTGGAGCGTTTCTCCCCCTCACTTAATGCTTGAGAGGGTAGATGTAGGTTTTCTTTTGCTTTGAGTAATTGGCAAAATAGGCTAGGAAGCGATTTGCTAAAAATCAAAAGAAGTAATTGTACTAGATGGGAGATCGACAAATTCAGCCTTGGCGCTTTTCCCTCTAAGGTGGCGGAAAAGCTCTAAGCACATGCGAAGGCCTCTGTGATTCCAAAGTGAGGAGCATCTTCGACCTAAAAAGATTTCAAAGGTGTCGGGATGGATCGGTTTTGCCTTCATACGCGGTCATAACTAAGCGGTCCGGGTTATCCAAACTTGCTCTCCCAATATTTCTTTGACAAAGGGTGAACATATACCGAGCGTGAACGCTCGCTTCTGACTTTCGGTTTTTCGAGAGAGGTTCTCCGCTGCTGAGTCCTTCTATCAACCGCTTGAACAGATGGACTATTTACGTTCGCTCCTCCTTGTCCGCTCTCGGTCCTTCGGTGGCTGTCTGGCCGCTGCGTCGAGCGGAAGGAGGTTCCAACTAGCGGAAAGGCGTTTCCTTTCTCATCTTCTCTTTATGGGTGCGAAGTTCTCGTTCTCCCTCGCTTCGTAATTATCCAAAGGGGGTTGTTGGTATGTTTGGCGTTGGAACTTGTGTAGGAGGAGGCGGAGGATGAGTCAAAGCATGAACAGCCTGAGTCAACCGTTCCAATTGTTGCTGTAGGTTAAGGTAAAATTCTGGAACAGATTCTTGAGGTTGGACGGAAGGATTTTCTGATGGCGGTAAGATGGGCGGACTATCTGACCGGATTTCTTCATGCCTTCGGACCTCGCCAGATCCTTCGGGATTATTTGGGGCTCCCCGTTCTTGAATTTCGTTTTGATCTTCCTCGGTAGTGGTCATTTGGCTTTTCGTAAGGGTCCCCACGGACGGGCCAAACCGCTGATGCCAAAACTGGTCCACGCCACGCTTCGGCCATCAAGTTGCCTCGTGATCCGGTTCTTCAAATTTCCTCACCAACGGTTAGAATTTATAGTTGATGTGGACGCTTACTTCCTCGCCTACTAATGTGGAGTGGGAAGAGCATCATAAAAACTCCGGGCCGAATTACCGGAAATTACTCATCAACAGCCTATAAAAAGGAGAGGACAAAGGATCTGGATTGGGCCTTTCTCGCCCTGATTCACTCGATGCTTAAGTCGAAAACTTGAATAGAGAATCTTAGTTTTAGGCGCTTTTTGTGTGATGAGTTTTTTCGGATCCCTTTTCTTCTATTAGCGCCTCTCCTTTTATAGCACCTTAGAGGCGTTCAGAAAGGCGGTGGAGTAAGTCGGTGAGTTAGGTAAATATCTCTTAAGGCGGTAGGAAGGCTGTAGGAAGGCGGTAGGAAAATATCTCGCCACCGTAGGCAGTGGATAAGGCCCACTCACCGTAGAGGCGCTTAGATGTTTCTCTATCTCTTTCTTTCTACCCTACGCCTTTATGAGAGGGTTGTTACAATTCCGACGGACTTGTTCGCAGGATTGAATCCTTACGCTTATTTCTGAAATGAATTGTGCAAAGATGGTGATACTGCCATGTAGCCAAAGGAACAAGTGGTCCTTTAGCTTAACGACACCTGTCTTCACCAAATATATCCGTAACATTCATAAAAAGAGGTTGGAATTCGCAAATGACGGGAGGATTGGGTGAAAGTGAAAAACTTGAAGATGCATTGCTGGCATACCATCATACAAAGCTACAAAGATAATAACAGAATGAATAAAAGCACTACCCATACAAGCTCCTTAAATAGAAAAACCTATGAACACTGATGCACTAAAACCGCAAGTGGACGGGTCGTATCAAGTAATAAGAGTGGACATAGAAGTCGGGTTGTCGATCCACAGGGAGAAAGAAGTACTAGTAATTACCAATTGTCTACTATCTAGTCAATCCGAGATGGTGATTGGTCAAGCTAATTCTAAATTGAATAACGGAAACCTAGATTGGGGAACTGAATGCTTCTTGGAGTTAGATGCTCATAAAGAGGGGATGCCCGGGTAATTAGATCCCCCTTGGACTTCAATTATATGAATGCTCTTCTCTAATTTAATTACTCGGTGGTTCTGTTAGCCGAGGGTTCCTATCGTGCTTTCACTTACTCCCTAATCCCGAGGTGAGCTACTAATCCAAGTACCCTTACTGATGATGTTCTCGAACCTATATCTTGGAAAGATTACGGGAATAATACATCTAAAGGGGTTGCTCTCCTAAGTACCCGGGTTCCCGGTGTACTCGTAATCCTTTCTATTGGACATGGTCTACACACGGGGAGGCGTTCGCTTCTTCCCCCGTATGGACTACGAAGATCCCTCCGGGCTCTCACAACGTAAAGGGATCAACATACATTAAAATATCCAATAGACTCAACAATGAAACCAAGTAATTAAAGTAGAGAGGAAACATTGATTAGCACATGTCCAAGGGTTCACCAACTACCCAAGCATCTACAAAATTAGCCCTCCATTAAAGGGGGGCAACAATCCACAATGAAGATACAAGAAAGCAAGAAATACATGATAAATGAGATTTGCGCAATCACCGTTGATAGCTTCTCACTTCTCCTTCTTCAATCTTCCCTCTTCCCCGCCTCCTATGCATTGAATAAGATCAACCTCCAAGCCCTCTCCAAGATGTCTCTCTTGCCCTCAGCAGCCAAGCCTCCCTAAACCCCCTTTCCATTCGGCTTTTATACTCATAGGGTTTTGAGGGTGCGATTTACCAAGTTACCTCGGCGTGCCCCGCAGACGCCCAATTTTAACGATGTACGGGCTCAGATATATCTTGCCCGTGATATCGGGCCTCTTGCTCAGGTTGCTTGTTGTACGGGTCGTATTCTGGACCTTATATTCTCCAGTGTCTAGTATACGGCCTTATGCCAGCCCGTATACTAGCCCCGTATGAGCCCTTCTAGTCGCTTCGGTCCCTTTTACCGAAATGCTTTCTTTCCCCCGGGGTCCTTTTATTTTGGCCTGTTGATAAAAATAAGCAACTCTTGAGTACCAGTGGGCAACAAATCCTTAAAATCTCATGCCAAGTCCATAAAAATATAGTATAGAATTATGCTCAAATGAACACTTATCAAATATCTCCACACTTAAAGGTTTGCTTGTCCTCGAGCAAAGAAAATTCAAACAACAAACAAAGGTATAAGTGTTCATTTTCTTGGCCATGTAAGTCATACATGAATTTCATTCCAAGTTCACCATCAAAAGTTCGCATTCTCCTATTTCCATACCGGGATCTAGATTGATCTTGTGTCTTGTTTCATTGCGGTTCTAGATGAACATCTTCACTCCACATGCCATGTTCTAAAGTCTTAGCAAGACAAGCATACCCTCAATGGACTCTAGAAGATCCTTGGGGCCCTAAGTTTCAAGACAACCAACCCTCTATATATTGAGCAAATGGTGGACAAGTTCGAGAAGCTTTAAATCTTATATACACATTTCCTTGTTTTTTTTTTTTTGGGGTAGGGCATCTCTAATGGATCCGACTTTCCCATGCTAAAGATCAGTATAGAGTGTAGGTCCTCTTTTCTCTAGGACGCACATGCTGTTTAGGCACCAGAACACCCAAGTACTTAGAGGGTTACAACTCTACCTAGATATGTTCATACTTAGAAGTGACTTTTCGAATTGAGGAACACCCTGATTAAGGGCCGGGACCCCAAACTACTCCATCTCAATAAGTAGCGGAACATGTCTTTATTGCTTTAATAACTAAACTATTTTATACATGCTATTTTATTCTTCTCTTACTTGTCCACTAGGCTAAATTATGAAGGGTTAGAAGCTTAACTAGTGCCACGAAGCCTCTTGGAGCCATTGAGAGTAATGCTTAGTGAAAAGCGTTCAAATGAGCATATTTACATACCATATATATACTTATTTTCATGTCAAATGCAATGATTTGTAGCCCGCCAGTACTTAAAATGCTTCATATTTTGTAAACTGGGCATAAATAGGCCACCCCGACGAAAAGGAAGCATTTATCAACATAATGAAGAACAAACGAAGATATTTTGAAGTAAACAGGGGGGTGAATGGCCTTGTGAACGGCCGTTCACACCCGGGCACAAAGGCAGGCACAAAGAGAGTGTGAACGGCCTTGTGAATGGCCGATCACCGCTCTGCCTCAGAAAGCAAGCCGCGGACGCGGAACGTGATGAACGGCTCGCTGACTAGCCGGTTCGTAACAGTCGCGTGAGTCGAATCTGACCGATGAATGTGCCATTCACGCAGGCCGTTCATCGTAACTTTTGGTAGCTTCATGAGCCCAATCAAGGGCAATGTTGTAATTTTTTTAGTGGAGCCCTAATTCATGGGTATAAATAGTTAAGTATGAGAGTTTAGAGGGAGGTTGGCGGGGGAGAGAGGCTAGAGGAGAGATTAGGGCTTGGGGGGTCATCTCCCCCAAATCTTAAGAGTAGAGAACCCTTGGAGTTACAAGCATTGGAGGTAATGGTGTTCTCCATTAACCTTTCATTGTTTTGTAAGCTTTTCCATTTTGGTTTGAGTTTCCCTCTCATGGGGAACTAATCTATTGGTACTTGGGTATGTTGAACTTTTGGATTGAGCATTAATAGCATTGAATGTTTATGATGATTTGTTGGTACCTTCTTGAATGTCTAATGAATGTTATGTATTGATTGTAATTTCATCACTAGAAATTACTTGTGTGCAATACAAGGGCTAGAGCTAGCGCCTCCTTGTATTAGGAACTTGCTTCATTAGAGAGATTCATGAGTACACCGAGGAATCGGGTACTAGAAGGGTGAACGACTCTTTCATACGAATTCACCCCCATGATTCTTCCAATATAGGTAAACTTCCTTGAGCTTCATATCAAGTCCTAGGAGAATAGTTATCCAACCGCCTTGGAAGAGGGGCTGGATATAATTTTAGGGACTATTGGCACAAGAAGTACCGACCTTGATTCATAAACATCTTTGCTCATCTTTAGAATTGAAATCCAAAAGGGATACATACCCAAGTATCCTCTCTTGCTATTGATTTACCCCAATCAACTCTCGATTTTTAGTTCTCACTTTCAACCCTTTTTAGTCTTTACGTTTGAAAACCAAAACCCCCCCAATTTACCATTTAGACTAGGTTATTAAAGCTTGGTTTACACTTAGCAATCTCTATTCCCTGTGGTTCGACATCCGACTTCCCATAGTCCACTTTATTACTTGATCGCGACCCGTATACTTGCGGAAACCACCTATCAAGTTTTTGGCGCCGTTGCCGGGGTATAGGATTGCTAGTTAGACTAGGATTTTATTAATTTAGTCTCTTATTTTCTTGTTTGCTTTTTCTTCTTTTATTTTATTTTATTTTGATCCTTTGGATACTTATTTTTCGTCTTATCTCTTCGTGCGAGGAACCGTTGCATGACCCGAAGGAACCCCAAGGGTTTACTGGAAAGAGATAGTGAGATTGACAGAACCTTTCACCGACGTTTGAGAGGATTAGAAGGTTCGTTGTTGGATCCTTCTTCTGAAGCGGAAAACTCGATCCAGCTTGAGATTGGACACGTAAACTCGGCAAAGGCTCCATTATGGCCGAAGAAGACGTGACATTAGTTGACTATGAGCGATCTCAATACACCGGAGAAGAATTCAGCATCCACCCTCCGAATGTTAATATTAACACCTTTGAGATCAAGGGAAGCACAATGCATATGCTTCAAAATTCTGCTCAATTTGATGGAAGGCCAGATGAAGACCCTCATGCACACATCGCAAAGTTCCTTCAAATTTGTAGTATTTATAAGCCAGATGGAGTCACCGATGAAGCCATTCGATTGCGACTCTTTCCATGGAGTCTACGAGGAGGGGCCTGTAGTTGGCTCACATCGTTCCCTTCGGGTTCCATCCGTTCTTGGGCTGATATGCTAGAGAAATTCCTGGGCCGCTACTTCCCACGAAGCAAGGCCGCAAAGCTTCGATCTGACATCAATGCCTTCAAAGCGTAATGGGGTGAAACATTTTCTCAAGCCTCGTGAAAGGTTCAGTGGAACTACTTCACCGCTGCCCTCAAAGATGGTTTAGATGCTTGTAGCAAGGTCCGCACCTTCTACAATGGATTAGACAATGCCAATAGAGTCCTGGTGGATTGTGCTGCAGGAGGTTCATTAAGCAACAAGTACCCCAAAGAAGC
Source organism: Dioscorea zingiberensis (assembly GCA_026586065.1). NCBI lineage: Eukaryota > Viridiplantae > Streptophyta > Magnoliopsida > Dioscoreales > Dioscoreaceae > Dioscorea > Dioscorea zingiberensis. Next base: position 23,821,890 of record CM048826.1, read on the forward strand.
AGAAAAGATCTTCGAAGACATGGCCGGAAATGAGGCCCAATGGTCCACAAGGGATAAGCAAGTTAAGCTCGTGGGATCGGTAGAAGGCCCTCCGTCTATAGACACTTTCCTTACTGAGAAAATGGACACCTTGTCAAAATAAATTGACCGCTTAACCGCGGGTGGTGCTTCCCATGTTGGTAGTAGCTCGGGTCCGGTTGCAGTTATGTTTTGCACTACTTGCGAAGGAGGCCACGAGATATCAAATTGTCCGATCTCTTGTGCTGAAACATCACTTATGGAGCAAGTCAAATACATGGGAAACCAACAGAGCGTGCCAAATAATTAGTATCGACCGCCAAACCTAATGTGGAACAACCCGGCGCTTTCATATGGGAACCCCCAAGCAGGACAATATTCACCCGGTTTTCAGCCGATACCAAGGCCACCGCAAGAAAAGAAATCCACCTTCGAAGAGACCGTGATGAAGTACATGCAAGAGACTAATGCCGCGATCAGAAATCTCCAAGCAGCATTTCAGGGATTGGAGAACCAGGTGGGGCAATTAGCAAAGGAGGTCTCAACAAGGCCACAAGGCACCCTCCCGGGAAACACGGAGGCAAACCCCCGGGAGCATTGCAAGGCCATCTCCTTGAGAAGTGGCAAGGAAGTGCAGTCATCTATTGCACCACCTCCAGCTGACAATACAGTAGAGGTTGAAGAGGTTGAACCCTCAGAGAACTCAACGGGAAAGCTGACAGAGAAAGAGAAAGGGGTTGATCAAACACCCCAAAGCACATATCAACCCCAAATTCCATATCCGGAGCGGCTTAGAAAGGACAAGGAAGATGCTCAATTCACAAAATTCATGAGCACAATCAAACAGTTGCACATCAGCCTACCGTTGGTGGAGGTCCTTGCCCAAATGCCAAAGTATGCTAAATTTATGAAGGAACTAGTTTCCAACAAAAGGAAACTAGAGGATGCAGTGTCATCACATTGAATGCTCAATGTTCTGCAATATTGCAACATGAGCTGCCCAAGAAGTTAAAGGATCCAGGAAGCTTCGTAGTCCCTTGTACACTTGGTGAAGGTGTTGTGAAAAAGGCATTAGCAGACTCTGGTGCGAGTATAAATGTAATGCCCTACAAGTTGTACATGCAATTAGGGCTTGCAGCCCAAAAACCAACGGGGATGACACTTCAACTAGCCGACAGTGAAACGACCAAAGTCGCTAGCTGAAAATGTGCTGATTTAGATCAATCAATTTGTATTCCCAGCTGATTTTGTCCTCCTGGACGTTGATGATAATGTAGATGTCCCGATTATACTTGGTCGCCCCTTTTTAGCTACAGCTCAAGCATTGGAAGACCACGCTCATGGGAGATTGGCACTTCGAGTAGGGGACCAAGAAGTGGTGTTCAAGCTACCTGAAGTCATGCGATACACCATGGATCACGATGACACCTCTTATAGTGTCGATGAAGTTGACAAGATCATAACCGACTGCTTGGAGGACTTTTTACATACTGATCCAACATTTCAATGTTTGGAGGAACTCGACGAACAATATGAAGAACTCATGAATGTGGGCACTATCTCAACTCAACCTCCAAAGTTGTCACGAAAGACAAAGTGGAAGGAGCTGAAACTCATTGCCGGTGGCTATGTATGGAGACGAAGAAAAAGGGTACCCCCTAATTCCCCAACTCACCCACTAAATGAAGGTGACCCTGGTATGAATTCTCAAACTTGCTCCATATATGATAATTTGGGAAAGATTCTGTTTGGTAAGTGTTTTTATAAAAATACTGATGGATGCCTCTTCATATATGACCCTCCATAGGTATGATTGAGGTACGTCAAGCTCGTGACGTTAAACAAGCGCTTCTTGGGAGGCAACCAAAGCCAAAAATTTCTTTTCAATCTTGTTTCTTTGTGTTATTTGCTTTATAGTGATAGAACTCATGAGATCTATTGACATTAAATTCCTTTGTCCGCATTTGCATCATTAGACTCATCATGCTATATACGCACTAATGTTTTGTTCAAAATCTGGGCCTTATGGAACTAGCAACTTTGATTTAAACAATACCTGTCTCTGTACTGGATAGTGAACGGCCGTTCACTGGCCCGTTCACATGGTGGTTGGCAATACTACAATACTGTTCTGCAAACATTCTAAATGATTTTTCTCAGAGGGCTAGTTTTGCAGGCAAACCTGAAATACCAACCTTTTGCTCAGTACACCATGTCCCAACTCAACTTGCGCATCAGGGTTCCACTACTTCTTCCTCACAAATATTTCCAAGTTGCAGCTCCGTCCACACCACCTCGTGCGGAAGGTCCACGCCCTTGCATCGAAGATGATGAGGAGGAAGACACAGTTGCTGAGCTCACCCACGCATTCACTCTCTTGACCGTTCACATGGCGACAACCACACGAGCCCAAGCAAATCAGAAGGCCAGCCTTGAACCCTTCGCCTAAGGTCAGCACTGCCAAAGATCCGATGAGCAACTACATACGGATCATTGAGATTTATTGTTAATGTAACTCTTTTTTCGTTTGTTTATCTCCTGCACTATGTCATCTCCTTTCGAGCTATCCCTCCTCTCTCACTCTATTTTGCAGATACTCATGATGGAACACCCCGGCATAAGCTCTCACGTCTAAACCAAATTGCAACACCATCTACCAAATATAACCGGGGAAGTTTCAGTTTGCCCTCCTCTTTGTTATTATTGCATATTACACACTTTTCAATTTAATTACATACATTGAGGACAATGTACGATTTTAAGTGTGGGGATGGGTAGCTCCCTTCCATTGATAAATTCATTGCAAAACTCTAAGTATGGGGATAGGGAGCTAATTATTTGAAGCATATTTGACATGGACCTATGATGGTACTATTTGGAAATGGAATGTTTCACTCTACTTCTTGTTCACCATTTTAGAGTACCCAAATTTTTTAGAATTCTCCTACGACACACCATGGACATCTAGAGATTATATTCATGAAATTCAAAAGCTCTAGTCATAATAGATAACCCACTACCATATTTTGTTGACTTTAATTGCTAAGCATTATTCTCAATGGCTCCAAGAGGATTCGTGGCACTAGTTTAGCTTCTGACCCTTCATAATTCAACTTAGTGGACAAGTTAGAGAAAAATAAAACAGTATGTACATAGTAGTTGAGTCATTAGAGCAATAAAGACAAGGTTCAGCTACTTGTTGTGATGAAGTAGCTTAGTGTCCCGCCCCTAATCATGGTGTTCCTTAATTCAAAAATCACTTCTAAGTATGAGCACATCTAGGTAGAGTTGTAACCCTCTAAGTACCCGGTGTTCTCGTGCCTAAACAAAGATGTGCATCCCAAGAAAAGAGGACTTACACTCTACACTGATCTTTAGCACGGGAAAGTCGGATCTATTAGAGATGCCCTACCCAAATAAAAAAAAAAAAAAACTTCTCGAACTTGTCCACCATTTTCTCCATAGAGGGTTGGTTAGCATAAAACTTAGGGCCTCAAGGACTCTCTAGAGTCCATTGAGGGAATGCTTGTCTTGCTAAGACTCTAGAACATGGTATGTGGAGTGAAAACACTCATCTAGAGCCTCGATGATATTATACAAACTCTAAGTCCCGATGTGAAAGTAGGAGAATACACACACTTCAATGGTAAACTTGGGATAGAGCAGATTCATTACTATTATAGCCGGAGGTTGAACACTTATCGTTTTTTTTTTTTACTTGTACTTTCATTGTCTTGTTTGCTTGAGGACAAGCAAATGCTTAAGTGTGGGGATATTTGATAAGCGTTCAAATGAGCATATTTACATACCATATATATACTTATTTTCATGTCAAATGCAATGATTTGTAGCTCGCCGGTACTTAAAATGCTTTATATTTTGTAAACAGGGCATAAATAGGCCACCCCGACGAAAAGGAAGCATTTATCAACATAATGAAGAACAAATGAAGATATTTTGAAGTAAACAGGGGGGTGAACGGCCATGAACGGCTACTGCTCACACCGCACAAAGGCAGCACAAAGAGAGTGTGAACGGCCTTGTGAATGGCCGATCACGGGCCGGTTGAGCAAGTCGCGTGAGGTGAACGGGGTGATGAACGGCCGGCTGGACTAGTCGGTTCGCAATGTGTCGCGGAGTGAATCTGACCGATGAATAGGCCATTCACGCAGGCCGCTCATCGTGAATCTCTTTGCAGTTTCATGAGCCCAATCAAGGGCAATGTTGTAATTTTTTTAGTGGAGCCCTAATTCATGGGTATAAATAGTTAAGTATGAGAGTTTAGAGGGAGGTTGGCGGGGGAGAGAGGCTAGAGGAGAGATTAGGGCTTGGGGGGTCATCTCCCCCAAATCTTAAGAGTAGAGAACCCTTGGAGTTGCAAGCATTGGAGGTAATGGTGTTCTCCATTAACCTTTCATTGTTTTGTAATCTTTTCCACTTTGGTTTGAGTTCCCCTCTCATGGGGAACTAATCTATTGGTACTTGGGTATGTTGAACTTTTGGATTGAGCATTAATAGCATTGAATGTTTATGATGATTTGTTGGTACCTTCTTGAATGTCTAATGAATGTTATGTATTGATTGTAATTTCATCACTAGAAATTACTTGTGTGCAATACAAGGGCTAGAGCTAGCGCCTCCTTGTATTAGGAACTTGCTTCATTAGAGAGATTCATGAGTACACCGAGGAATCGGGTACTAGAAGGGCGAACGACTCTTTCATACGAATTCACCCCCATGATTCTTCCAATATAGATAAATTTCCTTGAGCTTCATATCAATTCCTAGGAGACTAGTTATCCAACCGCCTTGGAAGAGGGGTTGGATATAATTTTAGGGACTATTGGCACAAGAAGTACCGACCTTGATTCATAAACATCTTTGCTCATCTTTAGAATTGAAATCCAAAAGGGATACATACCCAAGTATCCTCTCTTGCTATTGATTTACCCCAATCAACTCTCGATTTTTAGTTCTCACTTTCAACCCTTTTTAGTCTTTACTTTTGAAAACCAAAACCCCCCCAATTTACCATTTAGACTAGGTTATTAAAGCTTGTTTTACACTTAGCAATCTCTATTCCCTGTGGTTCGACATCCGACTTCCCATAGTCCACTTAATTACTTGATCGCGACCCGTATACTTGTGGAAACCACCCATCACTTAGCAATTAAAGTCAACAAAATATGGCAATGGGTTATCTATTGTCACTAGAGATTTTGAATTTCACAAAGATTTTCTCCAGATTTCCATGGTATGTCATAGGAGAATTCGAAAAAAATTTGAGTACTATGATGGTGCACTAAGAATAAAATCACGTCATATGTGCTATCATGAAAATTTGCAATGAATTCTCATCTATGAGCTACCTATCTCCACACTTAAGAATTTGCAATAAATCTACAATTAAGTAGGTAGCGACCCATCTCCACACTTAAAATTGTACATTGTCCTCAATGTACGCAATAATATCAGAGATGAAATATTGCATGGAGAAAGGTGAACTGAAACTTCCCCGGTTATGTTGGTGTGCCAATTGTTGTCCACGAATTCGATACATGGCCACTACCGAGTTGTTGTTTCAGCTTTCATTTCTGCAGAGCAAAGAGAAGATCATTATAGCTCCATAAAACATGAGAGGAGAGCATAGGAGTCTATAAATGGAGAATGAGTGTAGCAGGGCGATGCCCTTGCTGACTAAACATATGGTGCGCAAATAAACTAACAAGTTCACAAAACATAGCATATGGAAAGAAACTGCAAAGTAAAACAAGTCTCATCAACAAGGAAGAAATGCATCCAAGTCCTCAAAAGGCGGGGTCATCTGCTGGTGGTGCTGGTGCTGGTACTGGAGGGGGTGCAAAGGCCGGGTGCCCGGGGATAAAGATTTGACAGCTCCGTAAACTGGTCTCCCAAGCGGCGCTGCTCCGTGAGAATCGTATCCTGGGTGGCTCGGATGTCCGCTATCTGCTCCTCCAGGTGGGCGACTTGGCTCCAGCTCGCAGAAGGTGGAAGCTCGCCGGCAGGGGGTGGGCTGTCTGAGTCCGCATCGTCGGACTCCTCCTCATCGCCAGAGCTGTCGACGCTCTGGCCCACTAGCCTGGTGATCGTCCCTCACAGCGTTTGACGAGCCCCATCTGGCATAATGTGCTCATCCCCAGAGTCGCCATGAGCTGAAGTCGCTCCATGTCCTCCGGCCCTCTCCTTGAGGCCCATGCCGATGATGAGGCGAAAGTGATGTAGGGTCCCGCGTGATGCGTCGCAGCCAGTGTGTGGGTCCCCCTCGGTGCACCAAATAGTCGGCGAGGACGTATCCAAGGTGGATAGGCACCCGCCAAGATGTTTGATAGGATGAAGAGGTCGGTGACCGTGACTACCTAGCTATCATCTCGCCCTCGCGATGGAGCGGTGGACGAGCGTGGACGAATCGGTGGACTGGGTTGGACATAAGGCTCGCCTTGTGGTTCCCGTGGTTCCCCCCAAGCTGAATCCAGTAACGTGCGGGGGTGATAATATGCTCGGGGAAGGAGGTGAGGAGCTCGCGGTACTCCCGAGTGTGGAGGGCCTCCCGGTCGTAGAAGCCCATGTATAAGGCGAAGCTTGTGTAGCTCATGGTCCTCTTCTCCTCGAAGAGCTGAAAACAGATCGGTGTGAGTGTTCGCTCCTGCACGGGGCTCCGGTCGGCCTCGAATGTGCTAAGGACCTACAGTGTCGCTTCTCGAAATGTCTCGTGGTTGATAGAGAATATCTTGTCCCATCCACCAACCCCGAACATGCCCTGTACTTGGTCATGGATCCCCAGCTCAGTGGTGACGCCCCAATCGATGTACCGCGTCCGCCCAAAGGGCTTGGCGGCTAGCCTTTGATAGCAGTGGAAGAAGCGGTCGTCCTCGAACTGAGGTGTGGAGGAGGATCCCTCGCCGGTCCTCCTTTTCTTGGAGGCGACCACCTTTCTCGGCATGTCTGGAAAGGGAAGTCGAAAAGGATGTTAGTGCTGGCAAGGATTGATAACAATTTTAAAATACAATGCGCACTATGGACCTTAATAGACCCTATACGGTCTTCCATACGGGCTGTATGCTATCCCGTATGGGGGTACCTGGGGGCCATACGGACTGTTATACGGCCCGTATGCATCGGGGCGCGACGGCGCCGGCCCCCATGGTGTACAATCCCCACATTTACATACATTTCAACCCTAATCTCTTTCCAAACATCTCCACATGCCTTAGATTAACACATTCAAGCATACATTTGACGAGAAAATTAACAAATTTACTCAAATCACACCCCTTGAATCCCTAGGTTTTCTAAGACGGTGAAAATGAAAAACATCGATAAATCAATGCGTTATTGTGCATACCTAAGGGAGAATGAAGCCCAAAACTAAAGAGAGGAGATGTCTTGGGGAAGAGAAGTCTCAGGTCGACGCACCGGCGGGATGGGGCTGCAAGGAGATGATAAAGAGGAGGGGTGAATGTGCCCCCCTTTTAAAACGCCCAACCCCGGTGGTATACGGGCCCGTATACGGGCCGTATATCAGCTCGTATACGGTCCAGGGGGTGTCATACGACCAGGGATACGGGCCGTATGACAGCCCGTATATCCCCCTGGGAGCTCCATACGGTCGTATGGTAGGTCAGTATATGTGCGCTCACAGGTGGGCACAGGTTTGGCTTATGCAGCCAATCCAGGACACCACCCAAGTCCTCCTCGCTTTCCCTAACAATAAGCACATAGTCTGGGACTATCAATGGATTAACAACCAGTATGAGGACACAACATGAAATGGAGATGGACATCATACATCTCAATCATTTATTTCAACCAGAAGATCTAACTACTAAAGAAAAAATTAACCGAGTGCACTAAAACAATTGAAGAAACATTTCAAGAGCTTGGGTTGCCTCCCAAGAAGCGCTTGTTTAATGTCACTAGCTTGACGTACCTGGATATCACCTTACGGGGGTTCGAATACCTTGTAGTTCTCATTGGCCCCTCCTTTAGAGCATTGATAATGGTATGGTTTGAGCCGATGACCGTTTACCTTGAATGTACCCCGAGCATGGTGATAAATCTCGACAGCCCCATGGGGGTGGATTTTGGTAACGGTGAAGGGCCCGGACCATCGGGATGGCAGTTTCCCTGGGAACAGTTTGAGTCTTGAGTTGAAAAGTAATACCTGATCTCCTTCCTTGAATTGCTTATCGTGCTTAAGTGCTTGGTCATGGCGCTTCATGACCTGTTCCTTGTATAATCTTGAACTTTCATACGCAAATAGTCTTGACTCTTCAAGCTCATCTAGCTGGAACTTTCGCTCAGCTCCCACAAGTGAGGTATCAAAATTCAAGAATTTGGTTGCCCAGTAAGCTTTGTGCTCAAGTTCGACCCGTAGATGACATGCTTTGCCATAGACAAGTCTGTAGGGGGTGCTCCTAATTGGTGCTTTATATGCAGTGCGATAGGCCCAGAGAGCGTCATCTAGTTTATCGCCCACTTTTCGAATGCGTAAATCAGATTTTCAAGAATTCTTTTTAATTGTCTGTTGGACACCTCAATCTGCCCGCTTGTTTGAGGATGATATGGTGTGGAAGTGCGGTGGACGACGTTGTATCGCTTTAGGATTTTAGCGAATTGAGCATTGCAAAAGTGTGTCTCGCGATCACTAATAATGGCTCGTGGAGTGCCAAAACGGGAAAATAATTTCTTGAGGAATCCAACGACCCCTCTCGCATCACTGGATGGTAGGGCCTGTGCTTCCACCCATTTCGACAAGTAATCCACCGCCACCAAGATGAATCTGTTCCCGCGTGAAGTTGGGAAGGGGCCCATGAAGTCAATTCCCCATACATCGAATACTTCGCACACCTGAATTGAGTTCTGGGGCATCTCATCCCGCCTCGATATGTTGCCGAACCTCTGACACTTATCACACGATTGAACATATCCTTGTGCATCATGGAATAAGGTTGGCCAAGAAACCCCGCATGACGAGGATCTTCTCAGGCCGCTTTATTTATACCAGAGTGCCCACCGGCAGGTCCTGCGTGACAATATTCCAGGATGCTCAGCCACTCTTTCCTCGAGACACACCTTCTTATGACTTGATCGGCACACACACGAAACAAGTAAGGGTCATCCCATGTATAGTATTTCAAGTCCGCGAAAAACTTCTTTTTCTGTGAGTAGTTATAATACTTGGGAAGGGATCCAACCACCAGGTAATTTGCAATCTCAAATGGAACCATGTCTCCTTCTCTGCATTCATCACCGGGGTTTGTCCTTGTAACACTTGAATATTGTACAAGTATTCTTCCGGGAACTCCTCCTTGATATCCCTTTTCTTCAACAGATCTCTATTCGGGTTTTCCAACCGATAAGTGATCGAGGTTAGGTTCTCCCTGCTACCCGCTTGTCTTTATTTCCAAATCAAACACTGTAATGTTAAAGAATAATCCCAACTAATCAGCCCCGGCCAAGGCCCCGTTTAGTCATTAGTTAGTGCAAAGCCGAGTGGTCGGTGTATACTATAACCTTAGAGAGAACCAAATAAGGTCGGAACTTATCAAACGCGAACACTATAGCGAGAAGCTCTTTCTCCGTGGTTGTGTAGTTCGCTTGAGCATCTGTCAAAGTTTTGTTAGCATAGTAAATTTGTTGGAAGTGCTTGTTCTTTCGTTGCCCTAGAACCGCACCGACTGCATAATCACTGGCATCACATATAAGCTCAAATGGGAGGCTCCAATCTGGGGTGATGATGATTGGAGCTTGCGCCAGCTTCTCCTTCAGTGTAGTAAAAGCCGCCCGGCATCCGTCGTCAAACTCAAAAGGGATATCCTTTTCCAGCAATTTGGTCAATAGCTTGGCTATTTTGGAGAAGTCTTTTATAAACCTCCTATAGAAACCAGTGTGCCCCAGGAAACTTCTAACAGCTTTCACTGAAGTCGGAGGAGGCAACTTTTCAATGGTATATACCTTGGCTTTGTCCACTTCGATTCCCTTGCTTGATATCTTGTGACCCAAAACAATTCCTTCCTGGACCATGAAATGGCATTTCTCCCAACTTAGTACCAAGTTGGTTTCTCAGATCCGCTTAGCACCTTTTCTAAGTTTGCAAGGCATATATCAAATGAGTCCCCAAAGATCAAAAAGTCGCCCATGAATACCTCCATGATGTTCTCCACGAAGTCTTCAAGATTGCTAGCATGCATCGTTGAAAAGTGGTCGGTGCATTGCACAACCCAATGGCATACGGTGGTAAGCAAAAGTACCATATGGACAAGTAAATGTGGTCTTCTCCGGTCCTCGGAGCAATAGAGAATTTGGAAATACCTGTAAAAGCCATCTAGGAAGCAAGAATAATGAATGCCCTACTAATCTCTCCTAAGATCCGATCAATAAACGTAGGGGAAAATGATCCTTCCACGTGGCATCGCTCAACTTTCTATAATCAATACATACCCTCCAACCCGGTGATAGCTTCTTGTGGGGATTAATTCATCCCTTTCTATTTGTGACTCACCGCTATCCCTCCTTTCTTCTGTACTCACCTGAACGGGGCTCACCCATGCGCTGTCGGAGATGGGGTAAATTACTCCGGCATCCAAGAGCTTGAGTACTTCTGACTTCACTACCTCCTGCATGTTTGGGTTTAGCCTTCTTTGAGGTTGGATAGAGGGTCAGTAGTTGTCTCCATAAGGATCTTGTGTGTCCAGAAAGATGGGCTGATCCCCTTGATTTCAGATATTTTCCATGCTATGGCCTTCTTGTGTCTCTTGAGGACTTGAAGTAGCTTCTCATTCTGTGAGCTCGACAAATCAGACGCAATGATGACCGGAAGTTTCGAGTCTTCGGCTAAGAAGGCGTATTCGAGATTACTCGGCAACTCTTTCAACTCTAACTGTGGCGGTTCCACCACTGATGGTTTTAGCTTCTTCAAATTTTCATCTAGTCTTTCCGATTCGACGGTGGACTCTTCTTTTGAATCTGAAGATGTGTTGTTGTGATCTTCATCCTGAATGCGGTCGATGTTCATGGCTGCCTGACCGTGAAATCCATCCTCTTCCAGAGGGGATTTCCTGGAGTGCCAAAGAAATTTATTCTGTTCATTTAAAACCTCCATTAACACGTCGCCATCACCCGGTGCGCCTTCGTCGTATGTCCATTCTTGCATTATCTCTCTTGACGTTGGGCTGACCTCTGATTCCCACAAGGCACATACTTCTTCAATTGGGGTGATTTCCATCAACTGTTCCCCCGATAGATTCTCGGATTGATTGGCTAGTTTTTCTTCGATCCATTTATCCAAAGGCTGCCTCCAAATTTTGTCCAAAGTGATTCGGCTCCAAGACATAACCATGTGGACCCCCCCTCGCAATATAGTCAAAGTATGAGGATTAGTGTCTTGAATCCAAAATGAAATGGCAAACGAAACAAAACCAAGAAAAAGAAATAAAAGAAATAAAAGAAGCAAGAAATAAAACGACTAAAGTAGTAAACGCCTAGTTTTCCTAGTAATCTAATTCTCCCCGGCAACGGCCCCAAAAACTTGATGCGCTAAAATCGCAAGTGGACGGGTCGTATCAAGTAATAAGAGTGGACATAGAAGTCGGGTTGTCGATCCACAGGGAGAAAGAAGTACTAGTAATTACCAATTGTCTACTATCTAGTCAATCCGAGATGGTGATTGGTCAAGCTAATTCTAAATTGAATAACGGAAACCTAGATTGGGGAATTGAATGCTTCTTGGAGTTAGATGCTCATAAAGAGGGGATGCCCGGGTAATTAGATCCCCCTTGGACTTCAATTATATGAATGCTCTTCTCTAATTTAATTACTCGGTGGTTCTGTTGGCCAAGGGTTCCTATCGTGCTTTCACTCACTCTCTAATCCCGAGGTGAGCTACTAATCCTAGCGCCCTTACTGATGATGTTCTCGAACCTATATCTTGGAAAGATTACGGGAATAATACATCTAAAGGGGTTGCTCTCCTAAGTACCCGGGTTCCCGGTGTACTCGTAATCCTTTCTATTGGACATGGTCTACACACGGGGAGGCGTTCGCTTCTTCCGCCGTATGGACTACAAAGATCCCTCCGAGCTCTCACAACGTAGAGGGATCAACATACATTAAAATATCCAATAGACTCAACAATGAAACCAAGTAATTAAAGTAGAGAGGAAACATTGATTAGCACATGTCCAAGGGTTCACCAACTACCCAAGCATCTACAAAATTAGCCCTCCATAAAAGGGGGGCAATAATCCACAATGAAGATACAAGAAAGCAAGAAATACATGATAAATGAGATTTGCGCAATCACCGTTGATAGCTTCTCACTTCTCCTTCTTCAATCTTCCCTCTTCCTGCTCCTATGCCTTGAAGAAGATCAACCTCCAAGCCCTCTCCAAGATGTCTCTCTTGCCCTCAGCAGTCAAGCCTCCCTAAACCCCCTTTCCATTCGGCTTTTATACTCATAGGGTTTTGAGGGTGCGATTTACCAAGTTACCCCTCGGCCAGGCCTGCAGATCGCCCAATTTTAACGATGTACGGGCCCGTATATATGCCCGTATACGGGCTACTGCTCAGGTTGCTTGTTGTACGGGTCGTATTCTGGACCGTATATTCTCCAGGGTCTAGTATACGGCCGTATGCCAGCCCGTATACTAGCCCGTATGAGCCCTTCTAGCTGCTTCGGGGTCCCGGCTTTTACCGAAATGCTTTCTTTCCCCCGGGGTCCTCTTATTTTGGCCTGTTGATAAAAATAAGCAAATCTTGAGTACCAGTGGGCAGCAAATCCTTAAAATCTCATGCCAAGTCCACAAAAATATAGTATAGAATTATGCTCAAATGAACACTTATCAGACACTATAGGCAAAAATTCCGGAGAAAGATCTACCTCGATTCAAAACAACGAAAAGACAACCCAGCAGGTGTCAGTCGCCTATTAAAGCACATGCGCCTTAACATCCTAGAGACAAAATCTACATCTACATAGACATGCCAACTAAGGAAGATACTTGCTCTCGAACCAAGCGAAGAGTACGCTTAGCTTACTCCTCACTTAGATTTTTCGAACAAGTACACCTTGGGGGGGACTAGTGTTGCGGAGATATTTGATACAACAAGCGTCCCTTACCTAAATGGCCACCTATCACACACAAGGCTACGTCCCTTTGGCCACGTGGCAATATCACCAAACATTCTAGTGAAATTCCGTTCGGCAAATAAGAGTGAGGGTTCAACCCTACAAACAAATCCGTCGGAATTACAGCAACTTTCTTAAAACCGTCTCTTAAGAGGGAAGAAAATATCTAACGCCTCTACAGTAAGTAGATCTTATCCACTTGCCTCTACAGTGGGCAGATATTTTCTACTTACCTACATAGTACCTACACAGTAGGCACAATAGGGAGATATTTTCTTACCGCCTCATGAGATATTTTCTTACCGCCTTACTCACCGCCTTTCCTACCGCCTCTCAGGATATTTTCCTAAACCGCCTTTAATTTGCTATAAAAGAAGAACAATGATAGTTAGAAAGGGACCCCCGAAAAGAAATTACACAAAGACTTAACCTATGTCTAAAACTTCCTTCTCACAAGTTTTCTGACTTAAGCATAGGAGTTAAATCCGGGCGGAAAGGCCCAATTCCGATCACTCCCCTCTCCCTTTTACAGATTAATCCCAAGGTAAAGAGCAGACAATTCCGATCGGCATTCCAGAGCACCTCCGGTTCAGAATCTGAAGTAAGTATCCACATCAACTATAAATTTCAACCGTTTGTCAAAGGCTGAGACTAGATCACGAGGCAACAACAACCAAAGCGTGAGGTGGACCAATTTTTGGCATCAACAATATATATATATATATATATATATATATATATATATATATATATATATATATATATATATATATTGTTGATGCCAAAATCGGTCCACCTCACACTTTGGCTAATGGGCCTCGTGATCCGTCTCACTTTGACAAACTAAGTTAAAATTTATAGTTGGTGTGGACGCTTACTTCTGCTCACGAACAGGGAAACGCGGAGGGTACCGTGAAATTCCGTCAGTAATTATCCACTGATGGACCTGTAAAGGGAAGAAAAAGGGGTCGGAATTGGGCCTTTCTGCTCGGATTTAACTCCGATGCTTAAGTCAGAAATTAGGGTAAGAAATCTTAGGCAATTCTTTGTGTAATAAGTAGTGAGTGTTTTTTTCGGATCCTTTCTTTCTGTCCTTCCTCCCTTTTTGTAGCAAGTTAGAGGCGGTTTAAACAAATATCTTGCAGGGCGGTGGGGTATGAAAGGCGGTGGGGTAAGGCGGTGAGCTAGGTAAATCTGCTAAGGCGGTAGGAAAATATCTACCTAGCGTGTAGGTGCCCTGTAGGTAAGTAGAGTAAATATCTGCCTACTGTAGTAAGTGGATAAGGCCTACTTACTGTAGAGGCGTTAGATATTTACTTCTCTTCTTCCACCTCACGCCTTGTATAAGAGGGTCATTTATAATTCACGGACTGCTCGCAGGATTTATTCCTCATGTTATTGCCGAACGGAATTGTGCAAGGTTATTTGGAGATACTGCCACATGGCCAAAGATGCTACGTGGCCGAAGAAACACGGTCCTGTGTGTGACAGGTGGTCCCTAGGTCAATGACATCTGTCTTACCAAATATATCCGTAACATATATATATATATATATATATATGTGTGTGTGTGTGTGTGTGTGTGTGTGTGTTTTGTTCTTTGCTATCAAATATGTAAATAATATATGCTTATTCTCTATTTTGTATTTTTTTTAGGAAACAAAAAACACCTCGGAGTGCCTGATTAATGAGTGCAATGAGAGGAAGAAAAAGGGTAGTGCCTGATCGACCCACCTCAGAGTCAGTTTGGTGAGGACGTGCAGTGATGGCGGATGTGGCGGTGTGGTTAACGATGCTATACGGCGACGAAGATTGGTTGGTGGAGGTTTGGGTTACGGCTTTTATTTTGAAGATAAAGATAATGGAATGAATATATGGAAAGCGTGAGGGCAAAATGAGGAAAAAACAAGTTCATGCTACATTACCACCAACTTGGTAATCAACATTACCACCTATCTTGGTGGTAATGTGAATTACCGCTTATGTTGTAATGTTTTACTGTTGGTAATCTTACATTACCGTCTTATTCCAAGTGCTACAGTAACCAAATGCGGTAATGTTTTCACATTACCACCTGATTTTAGATAATGTTTTCACATTACCGCGAGCCAAATGGAAAGTGTATAGAGCCAACAGCAATAAGGTCATTTCGGCATTTGAGGAGTTTATGAGTCTTGGATAAGGCTTTATGGGACCTTAGGGACTTATAAGTTGGTTAATGATGTTTGGTGCTTCTAATAGGGCTTAATTGGGTAATTAAGCTTTTTTTAGAGCCTAAAGAAGGTTTTAAGCCTATAATAGGCTCAAGGGTTGACCAACACTCATTGGACCAACCTTGTTCACCTATGGTTCGGTTGACCCTTAAATTGATGCTTTTTATTATTTTACCCCCTATAAGTGGGAATTAACCAGGTTTTGCCCTTGATAAATCCTTCCATATTCTTCCTTTCACCTAGCCAATTTATTTTTCTATTTCTTAGTAATTAGGATAATTAACTGGTAGGTTACTAAATTCATGATATTACATGATGCTTCCCTATGAAGACTCGAAAAGATGTTTTTGATAGTATAGCAGCGGATATTTCCGCCACTATAGGGTCAATATCCACTACTAAATGGATTTAACGACAAATAGAATCTCCTTTGCTAAATCCTCTTCTATATTTATAACCGTAGAAAGGATGACCTATAGTGGTGGATTTTTCAGCCGATATAAGATGCGGCGGCCATCTATAGTGGCGGAAAAATATGACATTATAGGTTATAACGACAACTATTACAATGGAGAAATCCACTGCTATAGTATACAACTACAGCTATAGCGACAGATTTTTCCGCCATTATAGAGTAGGGCTGACACTATAACGATGGATTTTTCCATCACTAAAGGGTTGTAGTCGTATATTGAATAACTAATTTCCATTTTCCCTATAATTTCATAAATATAAGTACAAATTAACATCAATAAACACATTGACATTAACATTCATAAATGATCTTAAGCAAAACATTCATGAACACAAATCAATTTACATAAATATATAGTAATAATAAAAAATTGATAACATTCTTACAGAGATATCATATGTATATAGAATATACTTAAGCAACTTATTCCTAAAACTATGTTAAAAAAGCTCCACTTAATCCTAAAACCGATAGCAATCCTAGCCAAATGATTTGGGGTTACTCAAAAACCGTAACAAAAAAATGAAAGAAAAAAACACTATATATCAGCAAACTTGGCTCAAGAGCACATCAACACATGTAGATCATTAACATAAATTCAACTAAATTCTGACTTGTAGTATACCGAATAAGTATTAGAAAAGTACCAATTGAAAGCAAGATATTCAAACTAAAATTTTCTAGTTATCCACATCATTAAGGTAGGAAAACAATCGGTTTGAATGGGTGGGAGTTTTTAATTGATGTTTGAATGAAGAACTCAAACTCGTAGTAAGAGTATATCATAAGATCAAGCATAAGGCAGTGTTGAAATTATGAACCAACATCAATTTGATCCTATAACAATTAAAGCTCTTTTCATTTGGATGGAAAAAACAAATAATTTCCTTCTTCTTTCTCAGAAGTACTAGACTAAACATATATCAAAGGAAAAAATAAAAAATAAAAACTAGAATCAAAGAAATAATCCTATTTCATAAAGAACTAAAAAAAAAAAATACCTGTAGACAGGAAAGATTTTAGAGATGTTTGAATTCATCAAAACCGTTCTTCAAGTCTACTTTTTTTTGGTTGATATATTGAACTTAACTTCTGTAGCATCTCTTAAACCTTCTCTAATCTCGAACACAACATGCGAATCTCCTGCATTTGCATCATAGAGCACTCCAACAAATATCACACCAACCAGACAACAAGAGCCGACCAATGGTAGCTGAGGTCTGTTGTGCCAGTATTTTCTCACAAGAGAAAGAAATCCCTCTTCTGTAGCAGAGAATGCTTTTATCAAACAATCGCTTGACATGCAACATTGTTTTGGTCAAAATTTTACACACCAAACGCTCCAATGTTAAGTATTAGAATTTTCAACCACAAGCATCACCAAAGTTGACATAGACTTAAAAAAAATCTTTTAGTGATATCTAGAAATATTAGGGACAAAAGAAATACAAGAATTATATAAGATTGTAATTGCTATGGTGAGTTTTAATTTCCAATAGATGTTGCTAAGCATCCAATTAGAACTCGAAAGATCAATGCCAATAAATTGCATTTCTCTTAAAATATGTTTGTATATATATATGCTATAGACCAAAATACATACTCTGCAAGTCTATCTCTCCAACATCTTTTCAGATCTATCCTTATTTTCAAAATCTACTACCTGAGTGTATGTAACGCCCTGACCCGAATTCTGGGACCTCGAGCACGTAAACATATCGGCCGTACCCAACTAGAGACGAGCCCCACCCAAGTATAAGGCCTAAATAATCAAGCAGATATTAAGTAATAACCAAAAGTTCCAATAAAAATAATCAATATCCTCAGGATAATCACAGCTGAAATATAAATAAATCATAAAGGGGTTTATATGCCCTACACAAGTCTAGGCCCTACCAGGGTCCTAAATAAAATACTCACACAGGAAACACAAAACAAAGAGATCCTCCGACCTCAGCAAAATCCCACCCCGACTCTCGTACGTCCCTGAGCTTGAGTCACCTACTCCTCAGGACCTGAAATGAGGGAAGGAAAGTGTAGTGAGCTTTCGAATAGAAAACCCAGTAAGTACCCTGCAAGGATCTCAAATACATGTGAGCAATATGATGAAACATGATATCAAAATCCAAGAATCATCAAGCAACGGGGCAACACCCCACACAAACAAATCCTAGGAGTCTACCACAAATATCTACAACGGTACGACTCCTATTCAGCATTAGCCCTTGGGGCTCTGGAAAAGATTTCCAAAAGAAAATACCTCAACAACGATCCCCTTGACAGCAATACAACCTCGGGCTGCACACGACCCTCCGATCATACCTCGGTAGCGCCACCTCTTCACGTGTAGACACGGCAAGTGAACCAACCCCACTGATAGGCAGGATAACTAGAGTATCGTCCCTCTAGCATGGCAAGCTGAAACGCTAGGGTGTCCTATCCCCGAACGTTCCCAAAATCGGAGCCCCCACGCTCCATTGAACCGGGCGGAAGAACAAAGTCAGTTGGCGCATACCTCCTGGCCAGCACACAAGACCATGTGCCCATGATCAAGTTTTGGCCCACGGGTGGGTAAGCCCAATAGAGCATTCCAAACAAACAGGTAGTAACAGCACTACCACAAGCACATCAATCATACACATACGAGGAAAGAGAGCAAAACAAACATATATGTGTATGCATCCAAGAAAAATAGATGCCACAAAGAAGATATGCTAAATAATAGCATTCATCAAAACAAGAAACCCAACCAATGGGTGGGAGCGAGGCAAGAGTAAGTTACCTCTAAGCACAATCTAACCCAACGCTCGGTATCTGTCCCGATGAAGCTCTGCGCTCCCCGTCGATATTTGGTATACACAAAACTATCCTAAACATACGCACATGTACTAAAGAATAACTACTTCTATAATGAATGTTTAACTAATACGATCGGCCCATTAACAAACCCAACAAAGCTTACTTAACTTAATTGACCATATAGCCAACTCGACCACTTTAAGTTGACTCACTCTCACAGATTTATACCCTATCCTATCGAAACTAGTCCATCAATTCAATTGTCTTTGTTATATCAACTTAATTTCCCAATGGACCGAACTCATAGGACTTGGTCAAACCCAACATGACCAGACCCACGTTCTTTAACATTAATAATATGACTTGATTAGACTAGCTTGGGTTTAAAATGAATCAATTTAGCTTATTCAATTGATACCACTTACTTATCCACATTTAAACCACCAATCTTAGAGAAAGGAAACCTAACTCATAACCACAAGAACATCAAACTCTTAAGATTGATTTCAATCACCTCACTGTCTTTCTCTAACCTGTCACAGGTTCTACTCATATCTCACGAACCGCACTGTCCATGTTTACAAGCACACATTCAACCTCTCGATCAACTAAGCTAAACTACCACACCAAGGACTCTAATCTGAGATTATACACCACTTTGCTCAGCTAGTATAACATTGGAAAACCATGTTCCAAACCTTCTCAACACACATGCCTTCCCTTCTAACTCAAATCATAGTTCATAAAGGTGCATAAATATTCAGGTCTAGCATCATAGAAAGACAACCAAACATGAGACCTAATATCATTCAATTTAATCAACATCACACTTAACCAACTCTTCATTCTCCAAGCCCGTAATCAAACAGAGCCATAGTCATACGTAAATATCATATTCATCAATCACTACCCAATCCCCATGATGTCCATGTATATATAGTCATGTATTTCCCTTTCTACCATCATATGTAAACCAAACCAAAGAGTATGTATGCCCATAAGATCATGCATGCTTACCACATCAGAGATCTAATGTCACCCTCACCCTTTGGACCCACAACATATATAAATTATCATACACCTATGATTCATGAGGGTTTTCAAGACCTCTAGCATGCTTTAACCTAGCAGGTTTTCTATATATATATATATATATGTGTGTGTGTGTGTGTGTGTGTGTGTGTGTGTGTGTGTGTGTGTGTGTGTGTGTGATCCCAGGGACTAGGAGACTCACCAAAATTGGATGGCGGCTCACGGTGTATCCGAGAAGAGTTTCCGGTGGTTGGCGCCGCCCCGCACACCGCTGCTTCCGGCTCGGACGAGGTTTGCACCACCTCTCCTTCTCTCGTTTTCTCTCAATCTCTCGAAATGAAGAAGACCCTCGCCGCCATTTGGAATGAAGTTGTTAGGGTTTCTCTGCGCGTCTCATATAGGATGCTACAGGAGGAGGGTGAACACGATCATGATTCCGTCAATCGCGGAGGAGATAAGGCTAGGACTCTCTCTCTCTCTCTCTCTCTCTCTCTCTCTCTCTATATATATATATATATATATATATATATATATATATATATATATATATACATATAGTATTACCTTTCTATATAGCTGGCTCTCTCTCTCCCTCTACATCTCTCGATTTATACATATATATATATATATATATATATAAGATCTCATGTGAGTGTTAAGTCAAACCACCTTATCATATCACTGTATATATTTTTATATAATATCTAAATTTATAACAACTTATCATCAGATATATATATATATATATATATATATATATATATATATATATATATATATATATATATATATATATATATATCACCAATAATTTTAAGTGCAATCTTTCACCAATAAATTTCGGATATAATATTCCCAATAAAACATTTGTAAATATTAAAGTATCTCATCTATCTATATATATATGTATTATATTTTATTACCCCTCCATCAAATAATTTCCTTTTTACGTCAAATCCTCTGGTTTTCTTTTAATTTTCACATAAGTCCCCTGATATTCACCAATAACCCTATTTATTGTTTCAATCCATTTAATCACTTTCCTCCAATTAAGACCAAGTTTGGGAACCCATTCAATTATTAAAAATAATTAAAAAAATAAAGCATCAAAATTCTTCATAAAAACCTTGGGTTTTACAGTGTATATAGCTTCTAATCAGCAATACATATCTATACAAGAACCGTAATTCTGATAGTCATTAGTTTGCAGCATATTCAACCAGTACTATGGTTCATGTAATGCAACAAATAATTCAATAAATATGGAGAAAGTTAAGTACTAACAAATAGATATTCATCATTGGGTCTAACAATATTTATTCTTTAGTATTGAAACAAATGAGATTAAAGAACAAAAAAATATGTCAGCTTTGTGGTTAAATTACATGACATTCATACAAATCTTTATTTGAACCTAAAAACGACTACAAAATCAATTATAGTTAAAACCATTGAGAAACATAACAATGAAATAAAGGAGACACTATTAACTTTCATATACTCACAAAAACCCTAAGCAAAAGGACAAATCATACCCAAAATGACATAAACTAGCCAAACAAGGAAGAAGGAAGAAGCATTACTCTTAATGTTGATTTGTCAATAGTCACACATAAACTACATTACTTTACAAACGAAAGACTAGAATCCTATCACTCAACATCCATTTAGATAAAGTTTTCAGCTTCAATGATCTAAAACTAGGTAACTTTGTCAAAATTTTCTAAAACAATATAAAAAGAGATTCATATCTATACCTCACACAAGATCATGTCCTCCTCCACAGACCACCCTCTTTTCTTGCACTCCATATTCAAATATGCGTACCACCTGTGTTTCAGCATCGCATTTGGAGAGACAACATACTAAAACAATTCCATTATATAGACTTGTTTAATAATAATAAAAAAAAGACTTAGGCAACCTTCTTCTGAACTTTTGGCTTGTCTTGTCCTTGAATTTGGCTGCAATACTTGTTCAACTAACACAAAAGAACACAGAATCATCAGCATCCCAATTTATTCATACTAAAATAACGCATAAATTCAAAGACTTTTACAAGCTAAACCCTTTCATTCAATCTATCAACTTGCCTATAGTAAATAGACAAATTACAAATGGTTTCTAAATATAAGATCATTTAATTAAGAGAATTTGAGTAGCAAATGTGTAATATTTGGTGCGGGGCAACTAATTTTAACAATCAAAAGCTCGAAAGAAGATAGAATACAGGTAAATATTTATCAAAATAACATAAATGTATTCTATTCAATCTGTTTATCACCTTCAATATTAGAGAAGCAAGATCTTCATTTGTAGTCTCTATGTCCTGGCACTCATATCAACGTAACTCAAGATGCAAAATCTTCAATAAGAAAATTTGTTACATTTCATTTCAGCAACAACTGCATGAGTCTACTAATTCTAGAACTGATAACAAATAATCTCATATATTAATCAGTTGCTTCATAAAGCGGATTGAAGTTGTATGTGTAAAACCCACCCCGAAATAAATAAAGATTTTATTCCCCAGAATTATTAAATGGCAATTTAATATAGCAACGGTGAAATTTTTCGAAAAATCATAAGGTCAGAATAATCCAGATTAATTAAGTCTTAATTAATCAAGGTTAATTATGTGTTAATTAATCCAGATTAATTATTGAGAAAAGAAAATAGACAAATATTCAAATCCCTGGAAAGGTGGATCTGGTCGGGGACTGAGACAACCATGTGATGCCACAGTATGCCCATGATGAAGGATTTGACAAAAAGCTGATATTCTTGGATCTAGTTTGATAAGAGACAGACCCTGTGATATTACAGTGCACCCGTGCCACTGGGATCATTGACCCGAGATTCACGGATCTGGATCAGGGCACGAGGACGGTAAACTATTACGGGGAGCCGTGGCATGAAATAATTTAAGGACCCGTGATTTAACAGTAACTATGTGAATGTACAATAATCATGTGAGTGTATAGTGCACATGTGAGGCTACTGTGTGCATGTGACGATTTTAATGATATTTTAATAAAAGAAAAAGGTTATTATAAAACTTAAAAGGAGCTCTCTCTCGATCTGAAAATCTTCAGATCCTTAAATTCACCATTCTTCAACTCCATGTCGGCGACCCCTTACCCGCGCCCGCCTCACCTTCGGTGAGCCATCGGCCGGCGACGCCCCGCAACCCCAGCCCACGCCTGCACAGGTAGAGCTCCGCCACGCCCCTTTACGCACACGCGTCGACGCCAAGACGGAGGTGCTGCCGCGCCCACCGCCGGATCCAAGACTCTCCAACGCGAGCCCTCGCGCCCGGCTCTGTCGCTGCCACGCCTCCTTCAAGGCTTGGCCCTTTTGTGTGCTCCTAACCCGCGCTCGAAGGCCGCGAGAACTGCTGCCACCTTGCGCTGATCGAAGGCCGTTTCGGCGCCGCCACTCACCCCGGTTGTCACCTACAACCGCGTCACCGCCGCTCCCGGCTGCCACCGCCGCTCCCGGCTACCACCGCCGCTCTCGGCTACCTGCGCTAGCACCCTCCCTTGCAGCCAGCCGAAGCCCCGCTAGCCTCCGCCCCAACGCAGGCTACAAATGAGCTCCGATCTATGCGCCCTCTGCATTCTTGGCCACGTCCCAAGACGTAACTCCTAGCCCTCAAGGCCCCACGCCAATCTCCGTCATCCGTCGCGATTGTGAGGATCCCTAACCATGAATAATTATGAGATTTTGGGGCTGTTTATGGACTTTGATTGGGAGTCTAATGATGATTGATTATATGTATGGGCTGTAGAGAGTCATATAGATCTAATGCCATGTAATATTGCAAGTATGCTTGTAGGAATGGTTAAATGAATACTTGTATGCGTGAGTTATTAAATACATGTGTAATGGATAAATTGTGGAGAATGCTTGTATATTTCGGGGCCCTATAAGTAGGGGATATGCCGTGGAAATTTCCACTGAATTCATACATCCCTACTTGTTAGTTAAGGACTTTCAAGCATGATGAGTATAGAGGGATTTTTACTTAATAGTTTAATCTCTTGTTAGAGATAGTACGATTTCATGAATAACCGTATTTCATATTAGATATGATGGCTGGAGTGTAGAGAAACTGAAATCTATTATCCATCTATTAGATCCAGATTCGGACGCATGAGACGCAATGAGGATTAGAGGTTTGTTTTCTAGCCAGGTAGGCTCTCGCACGGGGGTTTGTGAGTATTCCTTCCTCCTACCTTGCTTTGATTTTTGTACTCCTATTCCCTTGAGATGTTCCCTATGCATATTTGCGTTGAGTATCCTCATATGTGTGGGTTTTACGTCCTAGGGGATTGTTGCTTTCATGTTTTTCTTAGCGTATTTGAGTGGAGTTTACTCCTTAAATACGTATTGGCTTCCGATCTCGATGAGATCATTGATATTATTATATATTCAAGATGTTGTTGCCTTGGATATATAGATATACCTGTTGTTAGGTATTCGTACTAGCAATCTCTAACGTTCAGGCATGATACATCGGACGGAGACTCAGTCATAGAGTGTATATTTTGTGACCATGTTCACATGATTGATATAGCGCTATCCGGCTTAGACTGGAGACGATATCTGAAGGATATCATATGATACTAGAGGTATCATAGTATCATATATGCCAAGATAGTGAGTACATCTGTGGATTTATCCACATTCCCGAGACTTGTTATTTGCTTGTGATGTTGTTGCACTTGCATATTTATTGTTATTTTATTCTGTTCTTTGCTAGTGGCTTTCGCTACCTTTATTGCTTTTCCAGCAATCCTACTGAGCCTTTTCTTTGGCTCACGCACTTGATTGATGTTTTCTCTGTGACGAGGAGGAGTAGGTTCAAACTAGACGGGGACTTTCCGAGTAACTGACTCGGACTTGCTTATTTTATCTTGAGGTCTGCGTACCTCTTTTCATTTGTGTGTGTATGTGAGACTCGTTTCCGTTCTTTGTTGTATGGACTATTAGTGGTGATTAGGATTGATCCTTGTGTGAGTTGTATAACCCTAGTATTGTATTTGTATGGAGTTGTGTAAACTCCCTTTTTCTTTTTTATATAAATTCCGCTGTTTATCTATCTCTGGATAATAATTATTGTACAGGATCTCTGAGGCCTTGTGCCTGGATGGGAACTCATCCTTGTTTAGTACCGGATCTGGCCCACCTCGCTTAGCTGGTCGAGGCGTGACAATATGTCAAATGCATGCCCCATAGAACTCAACTGGGATATACTAACAGTATTATCAAGTCTTCTTCATTGCTATCATACATGCTCAGAACCCTATAAATACAGTCATATAAGTAGAGGATTTACATTATCATATTCTATAAACACACAGATCTAGAAGTCTCATAATGCATATGAGATGTATTGCTTACACTAATTTGAGGATGTAAGTAAAATTAATAAACATAATTCTAAACAAATTACAATATCAACCCTAATCTAACCAATCACTATGATATGACAAAGAGAACTAGCCTTGATATTCATTCTCAATTAGAAAACGTTAGGAACAACTGGACTGATAGATTGCTTATTTATAGAGTATACGCTAAAAACTACATATTTCTTCTAGTAACTTCTTTTTATACAGAGTTTATGCTATGTATATAAGATGAAGATTAAATGAAGGAAAAGTAAAAAGCCTTAATTAGAATATATGAAACTAAATATAATGTCAACTCCAGCTTTATGGGATTTACTGGCAATTTAATTAGCATAGCATACTATAGTTTGAAAAAGAGAAATATAAAGCCCTGATATTCATCATCGATTTGGACTCCTGGGAATAATTGGAAGTTAGCAAGGAATATTATTGCATGAAAACTTTCATTAATTGGTTATCTCCAAAATACATGTTAAAAATTATAAATTTCTTCTATTCATTCACTCACGAGCTCATTATAGATAGAGTTTATGGTATGGATTCATAGCAGTGCTTAAGAAGAAGATAAAATGAAGTAAACTAACAACCAACCAGTAAAAGGAAAGACAAAACCAATAGAATATGCAAGCAAGCTCTTCCGTTAATGCATACCTAAATCGGGACATCAATCTCAGTGATAGTATCCAGAGCGTTGAAACTTGAAATCACTGGCGAGGCCACCGATCCAAGCCTCCTCTCATCGAGATGGAGCTCTGCATCGACATACGACACTCTTGTTAGGATGGAGCCTCCTTCCTCGGTACCCAATTGACGGGACGACTCTAGCATAATTGAGAGAGAATAAATCCCTATTCTGAACCTTCATCTTGAGACCGATGGAGATCTCGAGGGAGGAAGAAGATGGGTTCAGGGGAGACGTGGATGCTGTGGAGACAGGGATGACTGACAGAGATTTTGTTGTCGGAAAAAGAGGGGTGTGGGTGTTACTTAACTATAACAGTAGTCTACACATAGTAATCTTTTATTAATTTTCTATACACTTCTTCAAAAATAAACATTGTCTACAAAACTATGTTGTCAGAAATTATAAGAGACTGGTCCCTCCTTTCACTTTCACAGTTTTATGCTAAAACTGAGTGAATGATAAATTAAAAACAATAGTAAAGAGGGGACGTAGGACTTCTCTCACCTGCTCACAATTAAGTCACTCGGATGGGAAAATATGACTTTTTGCAAACAAATATTTGATTTAATCATAAAAAAAATATATTCATATTATCGTAAAGAAACTGTTCTACTTCAAGAAATAACATTAGTAATAGCGCCAATAGCAAAAGTTTTTTCCAAAGGGTAAGCTCCAAAGATAAACTCTCTGTAAAACCCGCCCCAAATAAATAAAGATTTTTATTTTCCCAGAATTTTTAAATGGCAATTCAATATGGTGAGCAGTGAAGTTTTGGGAAAAAATCACATGTCTGAATAATTCAGATTAATTAAACGTTAATTAATCGAGGTAAATTAGTTGTTAATTAATCCAGATTAATTATATGTTAGTTAATTCGGATTAATTATCGAGAAGAGAAAATAAACAAATATTCAAATCCCGGGAAAAGTGGATCTGGTCGGGGACTGAGACGGCCCCGTGATGCCACAGTATGCCTGTGACAAAGGATTTGACCGAAAGCCAATATTCTTAGATCTGGTCCGACGAGAGACAGACCCGTGGTATTACAGAGCACCCGTGCCACTAGGACCGTCGACCCGAGATTCGCGGATCTGGGTCGGGCGTGAGGAAGAGAGAAACATCACGGTAGACCCTAGCTTGGGTCAAGTCGAGGACCCGTGATGAATCATTGTGACAGCATGTGGATGCATAGTGAAGAATGAACCGTAACCTCGTGATATAATAGAAGACATGTGAGTGCAATAGAGAAATGAGAACAAAACACTTTAATTAATGCAATCAATAATAGAGCATGTGACAACATAGTATAATAGAGTTTCATACCAATTTAATTAAATTGCTATATATATAAAAGAGGAGAGAAGACCTAGGGTTTGAAGAAAAATCAAATCCCTAAATAACTCAGCCGCCACCCTTCTCCTCCTTTCTCTCGTTCGTGAGGCTGAGCATAGGTCTGGGCTGAATCGCGCCCATCTTCAGAGGAGATTCAACGACCTCCACTTCACCGGCGAGCGGCGGCGTGGTTCAGGCAAACAAGACCACGGCCAGCCACCCCGGGCACGTGCCCGAGCTCCTCTCTTTCGGCCGACACGCGCTGCCCACCTCCGCTCGACGAACTCCGGCGGTCGAGCACCTCCGCCAGCTGCCCGCGTCCGTCTCATACCGACCCCACGGCCACTGTCTCCTTGACGCGTACGTCCCTGCACGTAGCTGGCGACCACTCCTTCGTGAACGGAGCTCGAGTTCAGGCGGCCTCTCCAGCGCCTTGACGCACTCTCGCGTACCATCTCCGACCCGGGACCATCGCTCGCCGCTTCCCTCCTTCCAAGCACTCCGACGAGGGGCAACAGGGGACAGCCACAACTCTGGTAGGGGATATCCGAGCGTAGACAGCTCCGACGCCGATCCTTCTCCGCGACGGGACACGCACCAGTCGAGGGTGAGGTATCTTGCTCTTTTTGATTCGGATTATGAAGGAATTAAAGGGATTAATGTTATGAATTGAATTGGAGAAATGGATTAATTGAATGTATATTAGATTGATGAATGGACTGAACATTATATGCTTCTTTGGGGTGAAATGAAAGAAATGTATGAGTTAAGTTGATTATGATGAGTGTTGTATATTTTCGGGACTTGTAGACACAAAGGAGACTCTGCCGACATTTCGTTGATTTACTTAGTTGTTCTCCATGTTATGTATCACATGTGTTTTTTTTTTTTTTTACTCTTAGAAAGCATGTTAGGAGCCCGATATATGCTTAAGATGAAATGGATTCTATCTCATAACATGTAAGGCGATCATGTTACCTAAAATTTCAACTCCCGTATTTGTTCATACTCCTTAGGAACATGAATACTCCGGTTGTATAGAAGCATGCCGTAATTAACTTCATATCTCTCGTATATATTTTATCGAGACTAAAGTGATAGTTAAGAGTACGACTTTGGCATTCATCTATATATAGATATGAAGTGTATTATGAAATTGAGGGTTTCAATCCATTTACTAGATCCCGGTTCGGACGCGTAAGACGCGACGAGGATCAGATATATATTCTCTAGCCAGGTAGGCTCTCGCACGGGAGGTTTGTGAGTATTCCTTCCTCCTACCATGCTTTGATTTTTGTGCCCTTATTTCTTCGAGAGGTTCCCAATACATATTTGAGATGGGTTTCCTCATATGTATCGGTTTTACATCTCAAGGAGATTGTTGCTTTCATATTTTTCTTATGCGTATTTGAGTAGAGTTTACTCCTTTGATATGTATTGACTCCCGATCTCGATGAGGTCACTGATTATTATATATTCAAGATGTTGCTGCCTTGGATATATATATATATATATATATATATATATATATATACCTGTTGTTAGGTATTTGTACTAGCAATCTCTTACTTTCAGGCATGATACATCGGACGGATGCCCCGGCAGAGGGCGTATAATATCTGGCCACTAGGCCCCGGCAGAGGGCGTATAATATCTGGCCACCTGGCTCAGTCAGAGAGCGGCATTTTCTGGCCATGTGCACATGATTATTATAGCGCTATCCGGCTTAGGCCGAAGACGATACTGATGGTGTCGTTGATGTCGTAGACATCTTAGTATCATATATGCCAGAGATTGAGTACATCTGTGGATTTATTCACATTCCAGTTACTTGTTATTTGCTAGTAATTTATGACCCACTCTCATGTTTGCTTTTGATCCATCTTATTTCTTGTTTATGGCTTCCGCCTCTTTTATTGTTTATGCGACCCTACTGGGCCTATTTATTTAGGCTCATGCACTTGACTTGTGTGTTTCTCAGGTTCAGACAAGGAGGAGTAGGGTCGAGCTTAGGCGGGGATATACCGAGTAGTTGACTCGGTTACTTGAATTTATCTCGAGGTCTGCGTACCTCTTTTATCTTGTGTGAGACTTGTATTTTGAACTCTTTTGTTGTACGGATATCTAGGGGTGACTGGACTAGATCCTAGTCTTGGGTTGTGTAAACCCGGTATTGTACTTGTACGGAGTTGTATAAACTCCTTTCTTTTTTTTCTCTTATGATTCCGCTGTTGTCATTACCTCTGAATACTTAATGTATAAGAGTCTCTGAGGCCTTGCGCCTGAATGGGGACTAGTCCGTGTTTGGGTGCGGCCGGTTATCTACGTGCCCGGGCAGTGGTTCAGGATGTGACACTCTCTACTTTGGGTGAACTTGCTCTTCTTCTTATTTTTGCTCTTGCTTTCCATTTTTGGAGTGTTGGTGTTCTTTCTAGCATTCTTTTGCTGATAAGGTGGTGGAGGTTGATATAACCCAACCTTAATAAGACCCACATCATGAGCCAACCTATCATAGTGATCAAAAACATCTTTTGGGGTACTCCCAGGAGGTTGGTCTGGACCCCAAAAAATCATCGACCAACGTATAAGGTGGTGTAGATTTCTTCAATGCTTTATGGGAGGACCCTAAAAGATGTTTCTGATCACTATGATAGGCTAGTTTATGATGTGGCTTTCATTGAGGCCGGGTTGTATCAATCCCCTTCATCTAATCAAAAGAAGAATGTTGGAAAGAGCACCACCACTCCAATATTGGAAAGCAAGACAAAGAAGAAGAAGAAGAGCAAGGACGCAAAAAGTTGAGAGTTTATCTTTTGAGTTTATGCCTTGGAAAAAACCTTTTGTTGTTGTCGTTGTTGCAAATGTTGTTTCTTGAGAGTAGAACCGTTTCTCTATGATAATCTGAATGTGTTTGTTTTATAATGAATTCAACTATTTGTTTGCAAAAAGTCTTTTTTCCCCATCCAAGCAGCCCACTGAAAGGTAAGACCACCAGAGATTCGCCTCTCTGGCAAGGCAGGCAATTATGCCAAGGGGCCCAGTCCCTGAACATTCCCCTATCGGAGCCCCCACGCTCCACTGAGTCCGGGCAGTAGACCATACAAACAGGGACACCAACGTCCCGAAACAAGCATACATGCTCAATAGGAATCTAAACAGATACAAATAGCATGTATGATAACAGTAAGGCATGTAACAAGAAAACATAAGCAAGTTCAAGAAAACCCGAAACCGGGTGGGAACTAGGCAAGTGTACTTACCTCCCGATGAGACTAAAAGTCTTCCTAGAATCCCCTGGGTTGCCTTACGTCTCCCCGAGAATATCTAGCATACATAGGCTCTATTAGAGTCAAGATTTCAACGATTCTCTATATCTCTAGGTGTACATGCATACCTAACGTCCGTGTTGGGCTTTGGCCCACTAACGGGTCCTAAGGACCATCTCTCAGGTCACTAGCCCTTATCTCCTGTTTCTATGTCCTTTAGTTGACCTTAGACCCAACTTGGTCAAACCCAGTCAACTCTACTCCACTTGTCGAGTCCAAACCCTATTTAGTCATTTCTAGTCACTCTAGTTGAGTTGGGCCCGTTTCAAGCCCATTACACCGTTAACTTGACCTTAGCCCCTTTTTAACAAAGGAAGGGCATTTTGGTCATTTGGACAATTTATGGAGATTTAAGGTCCTATCCTGTTTAAGGCTTAGTTCCTTCACAGTTCCCTAAATTCTCACTCTTAATAACTGAAGGATAAATTTGATTTATTTAGGCCCAGCCCATTAGGCCTCCAAAATAATGAACCCAATATCCGCTTTCATTGGTTCACCATCGACTTAGGTGTTTTATGTATTTAACCCTCATGGCTCGATTAAATACTTTTATTTTTATTTGATTGACCCTAATCAAATAGTTTAATGTCACAACACCCAAGTTCTTAACCAAATTTCATTCAGGGTATTTAGTAATCCTACTAAATCCTTTTAATCACTTTAGATAATTAATCGACTTAATTTATCATACTACCGAAAAATATTATCCATCTTAATATTGTCACACAGCTAAAGTCCCTTATAGCTATTTTAGCTATACAAATAACTATTCAATTAATTAATTAAAACAATTTCCTCCTAATATTTGTCACATTCCCTAAGTTTCCAACAAAATATTTCAACTAATTAACTTGTCACTAAACTAGTTAATCAAGAAAATAAGCACTATAGGTAACAATTTATTATTAACCTTTAAACATATTTTATTATATTATTATTTTTTTTCACCCTCCTTCTTCTCCCTTGGTGCGACAGTGGCCGGCCGGAGCTCTGTCAACGACGCCAGAGGGGCGCATTGGCCAAGTATTCACGACACCAAGCTTCTCCTCCGTCCATAATCTCGTTTCGGGGCCCCGCTTCCCACTGCGCATTTTCTTCCCTCCTCCGTCCGAAGCCGCGACCGAGAAGTTCGCCGGGGATGGCAACTTCTCACCCGAGAGCTCCCCTCGCCTGCCAAGGGTACCGGGAGCTTCGTCTCGGCTTCACGGTCCCTGTGCGCCCATCAACACAACCGTTCTCCCCCTCCTAGCACCTCTCCACTCGTGTCTACCCTCTTCCTCTCCGGCGAGCCCTAACTATAGTTCAAAGGTATTCAACATGCAAATAAAAATAGGGAGAAGGTTCCTACCATGGTCTCGATTCACCTGGTGATGACGGTGGCGACAGAAGCTCTCCCACGGCCAAAAGCCCTTCTCAGACCAAGCTCACCGGAGTCCCTTTCTTCCCTGCTCGTTGGTGTACTGAGACAATGGAAGAGGGTCTCCTTTTATAGCCTCTCCCACGGCAAGGCGAACAGGCAACCGTTTGGAACCGTTCCACCGGCCAACGGCTGGTTTCCACGAGCGTAACGACCGGAATGGGGAGGGGCTCGCGCTGCCGTTGGTGGCTGGGGGAGAGGGTGGCGCTGTCTCGTGATCAGCATTTGGTGATCAACGGCGAGGATCTCTTGATCCATGTCAACGGCTAGATCCTGCTCAAAAAGTCTCAGAATTGACACTCCTACGATCAACGGCCGAGATTCTCCCTTGGTCAACGGTTGGATCACGAGTTTAGGCCTTGAGATCACCACTCATCTCTTGATGAGGGGTTCTATGCCTGCCCTCACCGTGGGACCACTCCCACTAACCTTTCACTACTTGCCTCGTATCTGGTATACGATCAGATGGATTCAATCTGAGCTCGACACGTGGCTCCATGTGAGCCTTTATAATGCCCACGATCAGATACGGTCTGAGATAATCTAATCTCAGCCGTTCATCCATTGTTAATAGAATTTTCTCATGGAAAATTTACCAGTGACCCCTGGAAAGTTTTTAGGTCATATTTAGGTCCATCCTTATGAGAGGGAAGAATTACTGTTTAGTCCTTAAGACTTTCAAAATTACAAATCAGCCCTTCCGGTCTCCCATAAACCCTAATTAGGGTTTAAATCCCTTTTAACTTAATTTTCCCCACTATTAGATCCTCATTTAACTCTCTAGGGAAAATTATTTAATTAACAAATAATAATTTTTTTTTTAGGAAACTTCCAACACATTTTTTTTTCCTTAAAATTTCTTGGATTTTACAACCATTCACTTAGTTCTAGTATAAAACTAAGAAAGTAAGAGGAGTGATCCATCTCTTATAATTTGTAACTGCAGACTTGTGTCATATCCAAAAAAGTGGATGCTTTTCATGGAAATGGCATTTCAGCCTCCCTCCTGCTTCCTTCTCTGCAAGAAAACATATTTTCAAAGTTTTAATTTAACAAAAAAAAATTATTGGCATGTTTATCAATAAGGCTATGAGTATTTATGAAAAGTGATAAAAATGAAAATGCGAGGTTCAGACTTAGAAACCTATATATGCAAAAATGTATAAAAGATTACAATTTCTCGTCACTTCAAAAGGATTTGAACATATTATAGAATTTAAATGGTGGTCAAGTGGTAAATGCAATCAAACCACTTATTCCACTTTTTCCCTTGAGACAAACACCCTTATTGATTGGATCACTTTTGATCCTTGCTTAATTACAGCTGGCATATAGGAACATGGAACAAATTAATCGAAACATAATATAGGAGTTCTAACCTAATGAATAGAATAAAAAATTGGTGCGCGAGGAACAAATATTCCATAATGTTCAAACCCATTGTAAACAAACTAAACTCACAACCCCAAGACACTCACAACCTTGAGTGAATAATCTGGACATGAGAGTGATTAATACCAAGAAAGAATGTCATAATTCAACCATAAGAACTATTAAAACATGGAAATGGAGAGTCCAAAGATAAATACTACAAAAGGTTATGTTGATGCCAAAAACTGGTCCACCTCACGCTTTGGCTACTATGGCCTCGGGATCTGGTCTCAGCCTTGAACAAACAGTTGAAATTTATAGTTGGTGGGGACGCTTACTTCAACTTCTGAATGAGGAACACGGAGATTGCTTTAGAAATCCGTTCGGAATTATCTTAGCTTTCCTATAAGAGGGAGAAAAGAGTGATTGGAATTGGGCCTTTCTGCCCGGATTCAGCTCCGATGCTTAAGTCAGAAAACTCGTAAGAAGGTAGTTTTAGACATGAGTCAGCTTTTTTTATAATGATTCCTCCCCCCCCTCCCCCGTTTCTCTATTATCGTTCTTCTTTTATAGCAACT
This sequence comes from Dioscorea zingiberensis, assembly GCA_026586065.1. Taxonomy (NCBI): domain Eukaryota; kingdom Viridiplantae; phylum Streptophyta; class Magnoliopsida; order Dioscoreales; family Dioscoreaceae; genus Dioscorea; species Dioscorea zingiberensis. Next base: position 23,855,700 of record CM048826.1, read on the forward strand.
TAAAGGCGGTTTAGGGAAGGCGGTGGGGTAAGGCGGTGAGAATGAGAAAATATCTTCTAAGGCCGTAAGAAAATATCTCTACTAAGGCGGTAAGAAAATATCTACCTACTGTGTAGGTGCTACGTAGGTAAGTAGAAAATATCTACCTACTGTGTAGGTACTATGTGTGTAAGTAGAAAATATCTGCCTACTGTAGAGGTAAGTGGATAAGATCTACTTACTGTAGAGGGGTTAGATACGCTCTTACCCAGATGGCCACCACCTTCTTGCTTCTTGTTTAATTCCGACGGACTTTTTGTAGGGGTGAGCCCTCTTTATTTGCCGGACGGAATTATATAATGAACTTGGTGGTGATCACCGCCTTGTGGCTGCTTAAATGTAGCCATGTGTATGACAGGTGGCCATTTAGGCAGGCGACACGTGTTTTACCAAATATTTCCGTAACACTAGTCCCCCCAGAGTGTCCTTGTTCGAAAAATCTGAGCGAGGAGTGAGTCAAATCGCACTTTTCGCTTGGAACAAGTATCTTCCTTAGCTGGTGTGTCTATGTGGGTGTAGGTTTCTTTCTAGATACATGTGTTTTAATAGGTAACCGACACTTGTTGTGTTGTCTTTTCGTTGTCTTGAATCGAGGTAGATTTTTCTCCGGAATTTTCATCTATAGTGCCACCAAGTTTTGCTATTTAAGGAGCTAACGTGGATAATGTTTTTATCCAGCATCCTTGCGTTTTGGTAAAATGGCTCAGCATTTGTCCTTTTTTAAGTTTTTTACTTTTACCCAGTGTTCTCGTCACTTACGAATTCCAAGTTCGTTTCATGAACACTTATCGGAATTGAGGACTGGTATTATCCAGTTGGTAAGTCCGAACGGCTGTGTATGGCCATCAATGCTGGTTGTTGATAGGGGATTGGGTGAGATAAGCATTGAGGAAGTGTGGGAAACCTTCAATGTTGATCATGACGTAAAGGCAGGGGATCTTCTAATTAGCACTTTGGATATTACTTATGCAGGGGATGTGCGCTTTGAAGTTGAAATGTTTGGGAGCGACTCCTGTCGTAGAGAAGTGGGTCCCCATCTTCGCCCACGCGCTTTGCTGGGATTTCCTAGCGATAACGAGGACAACGACGGGTGTGGAAGTCTGTGCGTCTCCTCCGAGTCTTATCTGAGTGGGTCCTCAGATGGATCTGTGGATTGATAGCTGGGGAATTCCGACGGAAGATATGTTTACCAAGGTTTGCCCTGTTGCTTTGTGTGTGCTTTTTAATACTACCATCGTTGTAAAATGAATAAAGTTTATTAATTTGCTCATAAAGTTTTCGATTTCTTCAAGAAGAAATGATCACTGGTGATCCTATGTTGGGATGTGTGTGCTTTGTCTCTTATGGTACGGGCTCTATATGACGCCTATTATTCCCTGAGACGCCACGTTTCTCTTCTACTATTTAGCATTAAAAGAGGGGTAGTGGCGCGATGTGCGCGGCGTGCGCGTTTGTCAACATCATGATAGCCGCGGTTTTCTATGTGTCAGCCGGTGTTTGGTATGCTGACGTGGACAAAATTTTGATTTGTTTGAGGAAAAGTGATAATGGCTATCTGAACGGTCTATATTTGTGGATCCTTGGTTAAACGGTTCGATCGGGATGTAGCTCTGGGATCTAACGGCCAGGAACTCACCTCCCATCTTCTTTACATATACGCAGAATCGTACAGGCGAAAAGGGATTTATTTCAAAAGTCGAATTGCGTCTTTTGGCAACTTCTTCTCCGGCGAGACCTGGTTTTAAGCTTTCTGTGTCTTTTTCTTGTCCTTTTCTCTTCTAAGGTATTACGGATATATTTGGTGAGGACAGGTGTCATTGACCTAAAGGACCACTTGTTCCTCTGGCCACATGGCAATATCACCCCCTTTGCACAATTCCGTCCGGCAAATAACGTGAGGACTCAATCCTGCGAACAAGTCCGTCGGAATTGTAGCAATCCTCTTATACAGGGCCTGAGGTGGGGAGAGAGAGATAAATATCTAACGCCTCCACAGTGAGTAGGCCTTATCCACTTGCTACAGTGGGCAGATATTTATCCTATTTTACCCACGTGGCATCTACGCCCTAGACGGCAGATATTTTCCTACCGCCTTAGGAGATATTTACCAGATATTTACCTAACTCACCGCCTTATTCCACCGCCTTTCCTGAATCACCTTTAAGATGCTATAAAAGGAGAGCGTTAATAGAAGAAAAGGGATGGGGAAAAAAACTGATCACACAAAGAACTGCCTAAATCCAAGACTCTTTACTCAAGTTTTCTAACTTAAGAATCTAGTCGAATCCGCAGAGGCCCAATTCGATCACCGCCTCTCTCCTTTTGCTGTGTTCGCCTATGGATAATTCCGGTCGGAATTTCAGGATGTCCTCTGCGCTCCCTGTTCGTAAACAGAAGTAAGCGTCCATACCAACTATAAATTTTAACCGTTGGACGAAAACTGAGACCAGATCTCGAGGTAACGGTAGCCGAAGCGGGGCGTGGACCAGTTTTTGGCATCAACAGTTTGGCGCCGTCCGTGGGGACCCTTACGAAAAGCCAAATGACCACTACCTGAAGATCAAAACGAAGCCAAGAACAGGGAGCCCCAAATAATCCCGAAGGGCCTGGCGAGGTCCGAAGACATGAGGAAATCCGGTCAGATAATCCACCCATCTTACCTCCATCAGAAAATCCTTCTGTCCAACCCCAAGAATCTGTTCCGGAGTTTTATCTTGACATACAGCAACAATTGGAGCGGTTGACTTAGGCTGTTCATACTTTGACCCACCCTCCGCCTCCTCCTACACAAGTTCCAACACCAAACATACCAACAGCCCCACTGGATAATTCCGAAAGTAGGAGGAGGACAAGAACCCGCACCCATAAAAAGAGGAAAGAAAGGACCGCCTTTTCTGCTAGTTCAGAACCCCCCTCTGTTCGACGCAGACAGCAGGCCACTACAAGAACCGAGCGGACAAGGACAGAGCGGAATAGTCCATCTCGCTCAAACGCGGTTGATAGAAGAATCTCAACAATGTGACCTCCCTCAAGGAAACAGGAAGTCCGAGCGACATATTCTCAGTATGTGTTCGCCTTTTGTCAAGGAAATATTGGGAGAACAAGTTCCTTATAGCTTCAGGCCACAAGTTATGATCGCATATGAAGGCAAAACCGATCCGTCTCGTCACCTGAAGTCTTTCCGGTCGAAGATGCTCCTCACCGGAATCACAGACGCTCGCATGTGCCGAGCTTTTCCCGCCACCTTAGAGGGGAAAGCGCAAGACTGGTTTGTCGATCTGCCATCTAGCACAATTACTTCTTTTCAAATTTTAGCAGATCGCTTTCTAGCCTATTTTGCCAATTACTCAAAGCAGAAGAAAACTCCATCTACCCTTCTGCATGTTAAACAGCGAAAGGGGGAAACGCGCCAAGCTTATTTAAATCGTTACATAGACGAAACAACAAATGTCGCGGACCTCCTGCCGCGAATGGCCGTAACCTTCTTAATGGAGGGACTGTTAGAATCCCCCTTTCGTTTCTCCCTCACTTTGGATCCACCAAAAACCATTCCCGCCGTTATGGTCCATGCCCAAAAATATATCAATTCCGAGGAAATTTATACGGGTTGGGAAGAGGAGGCTAGACGTGGACCTGTGGACACCCAGAAGGGAAAAACCCACCACAATGTCAACAGAAGGCCTCCGGATCTATGAAAGGAAAGAGGATCGCATAAGGACAACAAGGGCGCAAATAGAGGTCCGGAAACCTCAGCACGGCCCCAACGACATATGCTACAAAATTTCGCAGAACCTTCAAAGGAAGGAAAAATTGTCGATATGATCACCATACCCCACTAAACCAAACCGTAAGCCATATCCTTATGCGTGATCAAAGAACACAAACTTCATCATTGCCGTAACTCCACGAGAAATACCGAACGGCAAAAGAATACTAAGAGATATTGCCAGTTTCATCAATCTAGAGTACATAATACGGAAAAGTGTACCCACTTGATGAACGCAATAGAAGAATGAACGCAATAGAAGATGTCGTTCGGAAAGGACAATTGGAGCAATACATCAACTTTGAGATTCAAGGGGAACCTGAAGCTTCACAACCTGAAGAAGAACAAGGAGAAATGGTGGGGTTTATTAGTGGAGGTCCTGGTTGCGGTGGTGAAAGTTCAGCCTCTCGGAAAAGTTACGCTCGAATGGTGGGAACCACACAGAAACAAACGCCACGTAAGATGATCTCACCCACGGCCCAATCATCTTTCACGACAATGACGTCGGAGTTCGCCACCCTCATGATGACGCTACCGGTTGTCGCTATCAAAGTTTCCAGTTTCCAGATGAAGAGAGTTCTGATAGACAGTGGGAGTTCAGTTGATATCCTCTTTTGGAGTGCTTTCGAAAGAATGAGATATGACGCGGATGACTTGCTTTCGGTAAAATCATCCTTAGTAGGATTCTCCAGAGGGGTAGTACAGCTAAAAGGAATGATCTCCTTACCAGTTACGGTAGGAAACTCGCCAAGATCATCAACAGTGACAACAAATTTCTTGGTTGTGCGTTGTGCTTCAAGTTACAACGTGATCCTTGGCAGGCCAACCCTCAACGCCTTGAAAGCCGTGATCTCTACTTACCATCTTCTCCTCAAATTCCCGACTGAGAGTGGTAGTGGAGAAGTGAGAGGAGATCAACCCCTGGCACGGCAATGTTATGTCTCAACCCTCAAAGGGAAAGCCCTCAACAGCAGCAAGACAAAGGTTTCAGAAGCCATGCTAGTCAGCAGAATGGCCGAACGGGAAAATGAAGAGCTTCGACCTACACCTGTTGAAGAATTGCTAACAGTCCCCCTGGACACAAATCCGTGAGCGGACCGCATCGCGCGGATTGGGGCAGATTTGATGCCAGAGCAAATGAGAAGACCTCATGAGAGTATTGAAAGCAAATTCCGACCTCTTCGCTTGGTCTTCAAAAGATATGCCGGGCGTAAAACGTGATGTCATCGAGCACCGTCTCAATATCGATCAATCGTTCAAACCTACGAAACAGAAAATGAGAAATTCCAGCTGTAAAGGCTGCGTAAAGCTGCAGAGGAAGAAGTATCAAACCTCCTAAAGGCTAGATTTATCCGAGAGGTCCATTACCCAGATTGGTTGGCTAATGTGGTTCTAGTAAAAAACCGTCCGGAAAGTGGAGGATGTGCGTTGATTTCACGGACTTAAACAAAGCTTGTCCGAAAGATTCGTTTCCCTTACCATCAATTGATGGTTTGGTTGACTCTACAACGGGGCATGAGATGCTAAGTTTCTTAGACGTTGAGGCCTATGTGGATGATATCTTGGTGAAGAGCCGAAAGGCCAATGAACACCTGTCAGTCTTGCAAGAAGCTTTTCAGTCTCTCCGGATTTATACTATGCGGTTAAACCCGAATAAATGTTCTTTTGGCGTTCGATCGGGGAAATTCCTGGGATTTATCTAGACACAAAGAGGGATAGAAGCAAATCCAGGAAAAATCAGAGCTATTCTTGACATGGGGTCGCCCAAGAGTCTTCAAGAAATTCAGCGGCTTAATGGATGCCTCACCGCACTTGGCAGATTCATCTCCAAAGCCGGAGAGAAAAATATCCCACTCTTTCAAGCCCTACGAAAAGCACCGAAAATGGAATGGACAGAAGAATGTGAAAAAGCCTTTCAGGGGCTTAAAGATTATCTCCGATCGCCTCAGCTACTAGCTAAGCCACAAGTGGGAGAAGAACTCTACATCTACTTGGCGATGCCGCCCATGCAACGCAGTAGCCCTTTTGAGAGAAGATAACGGAATTCAAAAACCAGTCTACTACACAAGTAAAATCCTTAACCAAGCGGAGTCAAGATATTTGCCGCTTGAAAAGTTGGCTTTCGTTCTTATCATATCCGCGCGAAGATTGAGGCCGTACTTTCAAGCCCACAAGATCACAGTGTTGACTGATCAGCCGCTAAAGCAAATTCTTCATAAGCCTGAAAACTCCGGACGCCTAGCCAAGTGGGTAATAGAATTAGGGGAGTTCGATCTCACCTATAAACCCCGAACGACAATCAAGGCTCAAGTACTGGCGGATTTCGTCGCGGAGTTAACTTTTCCCGCAAATAGGGGCGAACCCCCGTCCACAGAAGTTCTAAGAAAGCCCTAGCGTCCCATGGTCCTTATATGTTGACGGATCAGCAACGGAAGAGAAGTCAGGAGCAGGTTTCATCCTTTATTCTCCTTCTAAGTGGAAAATTGCGACAGTACTGAAGTTCCAATTCCGAGCAACCAAGAATGAGGCCGAATACGAAGTCCTCATCGCAGGATTACATCTGGCCCAGGGGCTCGGAATTCAACATCTGCACGTATATTTCGACTCGCAGCTAGTTGTGAGCCACACCTGGGCAGCTTTGAAGCGAAGGAAGATAACATTGTCAAATACCAAGCAGTGGTGAAGAAAATAGTTCCATACTTCGCTTACTTCCAAATTGAGAAAATCTGTCAAGCGTAAAACGAAGAGGCGGACGCCCTGTCTAAAAGAGCCACAACACCGAACGGAGGTACACAGTCTTCCTTTAACCTACAGTACCTTCCCGCAAAGACCATCGACAGATTGGAAGGAGAGGTACAAAGTGCAACCGAAGAGTCAAGTTGGATGGACCCCATCATAAACAATCTACAAGGAGGGCCTGCACCACCCAACAAAGCAGAGGCCAGACGAATTTCTTACAAATCCGCTCAGTACACTATCATCAATGAGAACCTATACAAATGGTCTTATACGCAGCCTTTCTTGCGATGCTTACGTCCTACAGAAGAAGCTAGCCACATCCTTCAAGAGATTCACGAAGGCATTGGAGGAGGACACATAGGGGGCAAGGCCTTGAGTTACAAAGTCCTACGACAAGGTTATTATTTGCCAACACTAACTCAAGATGCAATGGCGTTCGCTCAGAAATGTGACGCCTGCCAACGGCATTCCAAAATTCAGAGGCGACCACCGGCGCAGCTTACACCAATTGTTAGCCCTCGACCATTTCCCATCTGGGGAGTTGATCTTCTGGGACCATTCCCTACTTCAGTTCGACAAATGAAGTTTCTAATAGTCGCTATTGACTACTTCACCAAATGGGTGGAAGTTGAACCCTTGGCCAAAATCACGGAGAAGGCTTGTCAGGGATTCTTGTGGCGAACAGTTATCTGTCGATTCGGAATTTCGGTTGCTTTCATTTCTGATAATGGACGATAATTTGATAACAATGCTTTCAAAAGCTTTTGTTCGGAGCTCGGAATTGAATCCAGACTAACGTCTGTGACACATCCCCAAGCCAACGGCCAAGTAGAAGTGACGAACCGCACCCTGCTTCAAACATTGAAAACTCGGGTATCCAGAAATGGGACTAACTGGGTAGAAGAAATCCTGAGCGCCCTTTGGGCCTACAGGACAACAACAAGAACTCCTACAGAAGAAACCCCATTCTCTCTCACTTATGGGGCGGAGGCTGTCATCCCTGCAGAAATAGGAATGCCTACCTTACGAACACAGCAAACCTTCTCATCAGAAGAGAATGAGAAAAAACTCCAAGCAGAACTTGATCTTCTCGAAGAACGGAGAGAAGCTGTGGAAACAAAGGCAGCCATCTATAGTCAGAAGGTTCTATGACACAAGGGTAAAAAGAGTCTTCTTCCAAATCGGCGATCTAGTCCTACGGGAAAATGAGTTTTATGGAAATAAAAGCCGAACGGGGAAGCTAACTCCTAACTGGGAAGGCCCTTACGCCATACAAAGAATCGTCCTAGCGGACACCTATTATCTAGTAAGTATGGACGGAAAAACGCTCAAACGTCCATTCCATGCTGAACACTTACGACGCTACTATCAGTAAAATTTTGTAGCCGTCTCTTAAATTTCATGGAATAAAGTACAAGCCTTTCCAATTCTACAAAGATGCGGTGATATTCCCATCCCACAAAGATGCGGTGAAATTCCCATCCTACAAAGATGCGGTGAAATTCCCATCCTATAAAGATGCGGTGAAATTCCCATCCTACAAAAATACGGTGAAATTCCCATTCTTGGGAGATGAGTCGGAATTATCCTGTAAGGATAAACGACAACTCTTATCCAAAAAAAACGAGGCAATATCACCCTCTTTGCACTATTCCGTCCGGCAAATAACGTGAGGACTCAATCCTGCGAACAAGTCCGTCGGAATTGTAGCAATCCTCTTATACAGGGCCTGACGTGGGGAGAGAGAGATAAATATCTAACGCCTCCACAGTGAGTAGGCCTTATCCACTTGCTACAGTGGGTAGATATTTATCCTATTTTACCCACGTGGCATCTACGCCCTAGACGGCAGATATTTTCCTACCGCCTTAGGAGATATTTATCAGATATTTACCTAACTCACCGCCTTATTCCATCGCCTTTCCTGAACCGCCTTTAAGATGCTATAAAAGGAGAGCGTTAATAGAAGAAAAGGGATCAGGAACAAAACTGATCACACAAAGAACTGCCTAAATCCAAGACTCTTTACTCAAGTTTTCTGACTTAAGCATCGGAGCTGAATCCGGGCAGAGAGGCCCAATTCCGATCACTGCCCTCTCCTTTTTATAGGTTTGCCTATGGATAATTTCGGTCGGAATTTCAGGATGTCCTCTGTGCTGCCTGTTCGTAAACAGAAGTAAGCGTCCACACGAACTATAAATTTTAACCGTTGGACGAAAGCTGAGGCCAGATCTCGAGGCAACGGTAGCCGAAGCGGGGCGTGGACCAGTTTTTGGCATCAACATAAGGTAATGGCTAGTGCTACATCTTCTTCCTCTAGTTCTTCTCACGGGTCTTTTATCCCTTCTCCGTCCAACCCTACGGTCTTCGTTTCGATTCCTTCTTCGTCTAATCCTACGATCTCCGTCGCGATTCCAGACGAACCTAGGGATATCCCAGTTCAGGGTTCGCGGGTTCATCCTGCTTCTAGGGAAATGGGTAGGGGATCTGGTACGTTTATAAGTCTTCTTGGGCAGAAGGATGTAGATGGCCTGGTGGAGAGATATGAGATAGATCTCTCTCTGTTTGAAGTTAGGGTTCCTTGTTCTGGGGAGAGGGCGAGTTCTCCCAAGGAAGGAGAGTTAGCCATCTATCAAGATGCGTTATCGGATGGCCTTAGACTTCCTTTTTCTGGTTTTTCTAAGGCCATTCTAGAGGAGTATCATCTGTATCCTTCCTAGCTGACTCCGAACTCTTGGAGATTACTGAACGGCTTTGTCATTGTTTTCAAAAATTACGGAGTAAGTCCGACCATCCGTTGGTTCCGTATGCTGTTTAGCCTATGTTTAGAGTCTAATACCGATTGGTATTACTTTTCGGCTGGTTCCGGAAGAAAGTTTTTAGGGAAAGTTCCTTCTTCCATTAAGCGGTGGAAGAGTAAATTTTTCTTTGTCAAAAATAAATTGGAGTGGGATGTCCGAACGAAGTGGGAGGTTTCCCGGACGGATATTGTTTGTGAGGAAATGACGAAAGAAGAGGAGATTCTTCTTAAGTCAATGACGGGGCTATCCAAAGTTTATATGGATGAGTTCTTGACCAAGGAAAACCTCGTTAAATGTCGTTTAATAATATCTGCTGGTAGGATTTATTCATGTGTCTATCTTAGTTTGATCTTGAATCGCGACACCTAACATGACTCGGAATTTGATTTTCCAGAAAGTCCGATGGAGGATGAAGACTTGAGCTACGTTAAGGGCCTCCTGGCTTCCTATGAAGGTGAAGTCCATCCGCCCTTACCTCGTGGGCGGAAGAAGAAGGAAGCGACCTCTAGTAAGGGTGTTGATACCTCCAAAGTGGAGAAAAAGAAGAGGAAGAGAAAAGAGGTCGACTCTTCCCAGAAAGGGAGCCAAAGCGACCACACTACAGGGTCCTCACGGGAGAGGAGGACGAAGAGGAAGAATTTTGAGGACGCGTCGGGTCCCGGAATTATGATTGAACAGGTGAGTTCGCCTGTGCAAGAGGCTTGCCCGGCTTTATCGCCAATTTCCGAAGGGCCCTCTTCTAGCCAACTAGAAGATATCCTCTTTAAGGAGGTAAGGATTTACTTCTTAAGGGTATCATTGTTCTACAATAGTTTTTGAACTTAGGTTTTGTTTTATAGGCGGAGAAGGGAGAAGCGGCTCTCTTGGATAAACTGAGGGTTGCGGACTCAGTTTTAAGAGGACCGGCAACTCAAGGGAAGGAGTTGCCCTCTGAAGACATTCCTTTTCGGGATGCTGCTTCCGTGAAGAAAGTTTTGATAGCCATGCGACCCGAACAACTCTCCACTAAGCTGCGGGGAGCTGGGAGGGAAGAGGCCACTTGCCAGCTTTTCCGATCGGCTATGCTAGTAAGGACCATTCTCACAATTCTCTTGTTCCTAAACTTGGTATCGTCTATAACTCCTTTGCTATTTCATAGCCTGCGCATTGGGCGGATCGAGTCGGCAATCTTTGTCAAGAGGACTTGGCAAAGATGGATGTGAGTAGGCCAGAGTTTGCCCAGCTAAACTCTAAGGTGGAGGCCTTGGAGGAAAAAGAAAAGAAGCAGCTCGCTATTATCCATACTTTTGAGAAGGATAAAGCCGAGCGGCTTAAACATTTGGCCGCCATAGAAAAAGAAAAAAATAACTTAGCGGCCAAGCTGGCAAGTTCCGAGGGCTCTCTTCAGACTGCTAAGGAGGATATCAAAAGACTTCAGGACGATTCTAGCAGTTTGAAGAAGGAACTTAAATCTGCTCAAGATGAGCGCACTAACGCCCAATGGAATCTGAAGCTGAAAGTTGCGGAACTCGCCGCCATTCAAGTTGAGTTAGAGGAACTCAAGGGGGAGCGTGATACACTTAAGGAAGACTTGGCTTCTAGACAGAGGACCCCTAAATCGGACTCGCAAGAAATGAAAGACCTAATTGAACTAGCGGATAGATTGGAGAAAGAGGTCGTTCGGCTTAGGGCGAAAGCCAAAGAAGGGGCCACCCGCATTTTTTCTGTAGTGCAGCAGGTGGGTCACCATGTTCCTCCTACGGACGTTTTATCTATGGGGCTTGCTGGAGTCTTGAAGAAATTTATGGAGCTAAAAGAAATGCAACTTATAAAGACTCCAGAGGCTCCTGTCCCAGCCCCTTCCAAACCTCCAACACAAGTTCCCCCAGAAGCGGCTGACAGCGTCCTAGTTCTTAGGAATTTTTGAGGACATGCTCTTGTAAATACCTAGTTACTTTGGAATGTAATTTCAATTTACATGAATGAAACACAAACCTTTTTTTTTTGGGTGAAATTTTATTTCCGAGTGATGGTTTTAACCATTTTAAGAAGTCCTTCGCAAGGTCTTTTTTCCTTCACTTGGCTTGTAAGTCAGGCTTCATAGCAGGTTCTTCTTTTCTTAGTCCCATCTGGGGACTTTGTTTTGTTGAGTAAGATCCTTGCTTTTGTAAATGAGATTGTTGCCTCATATTTCGATCGGGATTTTTGCCCCTTGTTTCAGGATGAGAGTTATCGTTTATCCTTGTAGGATAATTCCGACTCACCTTTTAAGAATGGGATTTTCACCTTATTTTTGTAGAGAATGGGATTTTCACCTCATTTTTGTAGAAAGGGTTTAAGCTTTATTCCATGGAACATTTAGGAGACGATTACAGGATTCACTGATAATAGCGCCGCAAGTGTTCAGCATGAAATGGACGCTTGAGCCTTTTTCCTTCCATATTTACCAGATAATAGGTGCCTGCTCGGACAATTTTCTGTATGACATAAGGGCCTTCCCAATTAGGAGTTAGCTTCCCCGTTCGGCTTTTGTTTCCCTGAAACTCGTTTTCTCTTAAGACTAGGTCGCCGATTTGGAAGAAGACTCTTTTTACCCTTGTGTCATAGAACCTTTTTACTCTCTGGCGATAGACGGCAGCCTTTGTTTCCGCAGCTTCTCTTCGCTCTTCAGGTAAATCAAGCTTCACTCCCCGATTCTTCTCATTTTCTTTTGATGAGAAAATTTGCTGTGTCCGTAGAGTAGGCATTTCTATTTCTGCAGGGATGACAGCTTCTGCCCCATAAGTGAGAGAGAACGGAGTTTCTCCTGTAGGGGTTCTTGTGGTTGTCCTGTAAGCCCAGAGGACGCTCGAAATTTCTTCAACCCAGTTAGTTCCTTGTTTAGAGACCCTGGTTTTGAGAGCTTGGAGCAAGGTGCGATTGGTTACCTCTACCTGGCCGTTGGCTTGGGGATGTGTCACAGAAGTTAATCTGATTCAATTCGAAGCTCAATGTAAGCTTTTGAAAGCCTTGTTATCTAATTGTCGCCCATTATCGTAAATGAAGGCTACGTAATTCGAATCGATGAATAACCGTTCACCACAAGAATCCTTGACAAGCTTTCTCCGTGATTTTGGCCAAGGGCTCAACTTCTACCTATTTGGTGAAGTAATCAATAGCCACTATCAAAAACTTCAGTTGTCGAGTTGACGTGGGAAATGGCCCTAGGAGATCAACTCCCCAGATAGCAAATGGGCGAGGGCTAACAATTGGCGTGAGCAGTGTTGGTGGCCGTCTTTGAATCTTGGAATGCCGTTGGCAGGCATCACATTTTCGGGCGAACGCCACTGCATCTCGAGTTAATGTTGGCCAGTAATAGCCCTATCGCAGGACTTTGTAACTTAAGGCTTTGCGTCCTATATGTCCCCCTCCAATACCCTCATGAGTCTCTTGTAGGATATAGTTTACTTCTATGGATGTAAACACCGTAAGAAGGGTTGCGTATAGGACCTCTTATATAGATTTTCGCCAATGATGGTGTATTGAGCGGATCTGTTAGAGATCCGTCTGGCTTTTATCTTATTGGATGGTGTAGGTCCACCTTGCAAGTGGTTTCTAATGGGATCCATCCAACTGGACTCTTCTGCCGTATTTTGTACCTCTCCTTCTAATCTCTCAATAGTTTTTGTAGGGAGGTATTGTAGGTTAAAGGAAGATTCTGCATCGCCGCTGGGCCCAGTGTCTTTTTTAGTTAAAGCGTCCGCTTCTTTATTTTGTGTCCGACAGATTTTTTCAATCTGAAAATGAGCGAAGTGGGGGACTATCTTCTTTACCACTGTTTGGTATTTGATCATGTTCTCCTCCTTTGCTTCAAAGTTGCCCAATGTATGGCTAACGACCAGCTGTGAGTCCGAATATACATGTAGGCGTTGAATTCCTAGCCCTCGGGCAAAACGCAATCCTGCGATGAGGGCTTCATACTCGGCCTCATTGTTGGTTGCTCGGAATTGAAACTTAAGAACTGTTGTAATTTTTCATTTGGAAGGAGAATAAAGGACGAAGCCGGCAATCGACCGTTCTTCAGTTGCTGATCCATCAACATATAAGGACCATGGGACGCTAGGGTTTTCTTCTGGATATTCTGGCGGAACTTCATCCTCATTTGCGAGAATGGTCAATTCCACAATAAAATCCGCCAGAACTTGAGCCTTGATTGCCGTTCGGGGTTTATAGGTGAGATCAAACTCACCCAACTCTATTACCCACTTGGCTAGACGTCCAGAGTTTTCAGGCTTATGGAGGATTTGCTTTAAGGGCTGATCCGTTAACACCGTAACTTGGTGTGCTTGAAAGTAAGGCCTCACTCTTCATGCGGATGCGATGAGGGCGAAAGCCAATTTTTTAAGTGATAGATATCTTGATTCCGCATCGTTAAGGATCTTACTTGTGTAATAGACCGGCTTCTGAACCCCTCTATCTTTCCTCAAAAGTACAGCACTGACCGCTCGAGGAGCAGCGGCCAAGTAGATATAGAGCTCTTCCCCTACTTGTGGCTTAGCTAACAGCTGAGGCGATCGGAGATAATCTTTCAGCTCTTGAAAGGCTTTCTCACATTCTTCTGTCCACTCCATTTTCGGTGCTTTTCGCAAGGCTTGGAAGAGTGGGAGGTTTTTCTCTCCGGCTTTAGAGATAAATCTCCCCGTGAGTCGCTAGGGCGTCTATTAAGCCGTTGCATCTCTTGGAGGCTTTTGGGTGATCCCATATCAAGGATGGCTTTGACCTTTTCCGGATTCGCTTCTATTCCTCTTTGGGTCAGTATAAATCCGAGAAATTTTCCTGACCGGATGCCAAAAGCACACTTGTTCGGATTTAATCTCATATTGTAAGTTCAAAGCGACTGAAAGGCCTCTTCTAGATCCGTTAGATGTTCGTCTGCTTTTCGGCTCTTCACCGGGATGTCATCCACATAAACTTCAACATTTCTGCCAAGTTGCTCTTTGAAAACCGTATTCATGAGCCTCTGGAAGGTGGCTCCGGCATTCTTTAAACCGAACGGCATTACCTTATAGCAATAAGTTCCTGTGCTTGTAATGAAGGATGTTTTTGCCTCATTATCTTTGGCCATTCGGATTTGATTGTAGCCTGAAAAGGCATCTAAAAACTTCAAAGATTTCGCGTCTGGCCGTGGAATCAACCAAGCCATCAATTAAAGGTAGAGGGAATGAATCCTTGGGACAAGCTTTATTTAGATCCGTGAAATCTACACACATCCTCCATTTTCCTTCCTGGCTTTTTACTAGAACCACATTGGCTAACCATTCGATAGTACACTACTCGGATAAACCCAAAATTTTAAAAGGGTTGATACTTCTTCTTCTCGCGGGCCTTCAGCCTCTCTCGATGCGGAATTTCTCCGCTTCGCTTTGGATGTGCTTGAACGACTGATCTATGTTGAGGTGGTGTTCAATAACATCACGTTTTACGCCTGGTATATCTTCTGATGACCAGGCGAAGAGATCAAAATTGGTCCTTAGTACCACCATGAGATTTTCTTGTTGCGTTGTTGTCAGATCTGCACCAATCCGCACTGTGCGTTCCATCCTAGTCGCGTCTAGAGGAATCGTAAGCAATTCTTCAACTGGTGTGGGCCGAAGCTCCTCATCTTCCCGTTCGGCAATTTTGTTGATCACCATGGCTTCCAAAACTTTTGTTTTGCCTCTGTCTAAAGCTTTTCCCTTGAGGGTTGCAACATAACATTGCCGCGCCAAGGGTTGATCTCCTCTTACCTCTCCACTACCACTCTCAGTCGGAAATTTGAGGAGAAGATGGTAAGTAGAAATTACGGCCTTCAAGGCGTTGAGGGTTGGCCTGCCGAGAAAAATGTTGTAACTTGAAGCACAACGCACGACTAGAAAATTTGTTGTTACTGTTGATGATCTAGGCGACTTCCCTACTGTAACCGGAAAGGAAATCATTCCTTCTGGCTATATCACTCCTCCGGAAAACCCTATCAAGGATGACTTCACAGGAAGTAAATTATCTGCATCATATCTCATTCGTTCAAAGGCACTCCAAAAGAGAATGTCAACCGAGCTCCCACTATCTATCAGAACTCTCTTCACTTGGAAACAGGAAACCAAGATGGCAATGACTAAGGCGTCACCATGGGGGTGCCGAACCCTGCTGACGTCATTATCATAAAAAATAAGGGGAGCCGTAGGCCGTGATCTTCTTTGTGGTGTTTCTGTTTCCTGCGCAGTCCCCACCATTCGTGCATAGCTTTTCCGAGAGGCGGAGCTTTCACCACCACACCCCGGACCACCACTGATAAATTCGACCATCTCCCATTTTTCTTCTTCTTCTGGCTGTGACGTTTCGGGCTCCTCTTGGATATCAATATTGATGTACTGCTCCAATTGCCCCCTTCTAATGACATCTTCAATGACGTTCATCAAATGGGTACATTTTCCGTGTCATGTCCTTTAGTTTGATGAAACGTGCAATATCTCTTACTATTCTTTTGTCGTTCAGGATTCCTTGCAGGTTTTGGCCATGTTAAGAGTTGTTGATCTTGGATTTGCATGAGAATATGGCTTCTAGTTCTATTTAGTGGGGTATGGTGGTCGTATCTGATAATTTTTTCTTCTTTTGAAGATTCTCTAGGTTGCAGCACATGTCGCTGAGGGCGTGTTGAGGTTTCCTGTCCTCCCTTACTGTCCCTGCGTGGCCCGCTTTCTTTTCGTACTTCCGGGGGGCCCTTTGTTGACATTTTGATGGGCTTTTCCCTTCCATAGTTCGATAGGGGCTCGTCGAGCCTCCTCTTCCCAACCCGTATAAATTTCATCAGAATTGATGTATTTCTGGGCATGGATCATGAGGGCGGGGATGGTTTTTGGCTGATCCAAGTGAGGGAAAAACGAAAAGGGGATTCTAGCAAACCCTCCATCAGGAAGGTTACAGCCATGCGCGGAATAAGATCCGCAACGTTTGCCGCTTCATCTATGAAACGGTTTAAATAGGCTTGGAGTGTTCCCCCCCCCCCGTTACTTAACACGGAGAAGGGTAGATGGAGTTTTCTTTTGCTTTGAGTAATTAGCAAAATAAGCTAGAAAGTTATCCGCTAGAACTTGAAAAGAAGGAATTGTGCTAGACGGAAGATCATCAAACCAGTCTTGCGCTTTTCCCTCTAAAGTGGCAGGAAAAGCTCGGCACATACGAGCTTCGGTAATTCCAGAAAGAAGCATCTTCGATCGGAAAGACTTCAAGTGGCGAGACGGATCAGTTTTGCCCTCATATGCAATCATTGCATGTGGTCAAAAACTGTCAGGAACTTGTTCTTCCAATATCTCCTTGATGAAAGGCGAGCATATGTTAAGAACATGCAGTTCGGATTTCTTGTTTTCCCTTGAAGGATCCCTTGCCGTGTTCTTCATCGGTACAGCTTGGAAACAGATTGGCTATTACATTCGCTCCTTGTCTCGCCTTTCCGTTCTCGCATGCCATTCAGTTCTTGTGGCAGTTTGTTCTCGACGGCGAACGGAGGGGGGTTCCGAGCTGGCAGAGAAGGCAGTTCTCTCTCTTCTATTTCCATGAGTGCGGGTCCTTGTCCTCTCTCTACTTTCGGAATTGGCTGGTGGGGCTGTTGGCACACTAGGTGGAATTTGTGTGGGAGGATCTAGTGGATGAGTTAAAGGCTTGAGCTAACCGTTCCAATTGCTGCTGCATGTTAAGGTAAAACACCAGGATGGGTTCTTGGGGTGGGACGGGAGGATTTTCCGATGAAGGTAAGATAGGTGGATTATTCAACGGAATCTCCTCGTGTCCTAGGACTTCGCCAGGCTCTTCAGGGTTACTTGGTGCTCCTTGTTCTTGGATCCGTTTTGACCTTCTGGTAGTAATCATTTGGCTTTTTGTAAGGGTCCCCACGGACGGCGCCAAACTGTTGATGCCAAAAACTGGTCCACCTCACGCTTTGGCTACTTTGGCCTCGGGATCTGATCTCAACCTTCAACAAACAGTTGAAATTTATAGTTGGTGTGGATGCTTACTTCAACTTCTGAATGAGGAACATGGAGAGTGCTTTAGAAATCCGTTCGGAATTATCTTAGCTTTCCTATAAGAGGGAGAAAAGAGTGATCGGAATTGGGCCTTTCTCGCCTCGATTCAAATTCCATGCTTAAGTCAGAAAACTCGTAAGAAGGTAGTTTTAGACATGAGTCAGCTCTTTTTATGATGATTTTTCCGATCCCCCCTTTCTCTATTATCGCTCTTCTTTTATAGCAACTTAAAGGCGGTTTAGGGAAGGCCGTTGAGTAAGGCGGTGAGAATGAGAAAATATCTTCTAAGGCGGTAAGAAAATATCTCTACTAAGGCGGTAAGAAAATATCTGCCTACTGTGTAGGTGCTACGTAGGTAAGTAGAAAATATCTACCTACTGTGTAGGTACTACGTATGTAAGTAGAAAATATCTGCCTACTGTAGAGGCAAGTGGATAAGATCTACTTACTGTAGAGGCGTTAGATACGCTCTTACCCAGATGACCACCACCTTCTTGCTTCTTGTTTAATTCCGACGGACTTTTTGAAGGGTGAGCCCTCTTTATTTGCCAGACGGAATTATATAATGAACTTGGTGGTGACTGACCGTCTTGTGACCAAGCGAAATGTAGCCCTGTATATGATAGGTGGCCATTTAGGCAGGCGACACGTGTTTTACCAAATATTTCCGTAATAGGTTAAAAATAGATAGCACGGTAAAATGAACACAAACTTCCAAACATATTAGAGAAGGAATTATTGCAGACCTTTGGGAATGAATATATCCTAAAAGAAGCAGAATATAAAAAATATATCATGCTCAAATCATCAAAATATTAGGAGCTAATATTATTCATTACCAATAGGTACTGTTGATGCCAAAAACTGGTCCACCTCACTCTTGGGCTACTGTGGCCTCGTGATCTGGTCTCAGCCTTTGACAAACGGTTAATATTTATAGTTGGTGTGGACGCTTATACTGCTTGCACAGTGGAGACGCTGGAGGGCACCCGCCAATTCCCGGCCCTGCAATTATCCAACGGCTGCACTCGCCGGAAGAGGGAGGAGAAGTGATCGGAATTGGGCCTTTCTGCCCGGATTTAACTCCGATGCTTAAGTCAGAAATCAGGGTAAGAAGTCCTAGGCAACTCTTTGTGTAATGTGTAGTGAGTGTTTCTTTTTTTTCGGTCCCTTTCCTTTTTGTCCTTCCTCTCCTTTTATAACAAGTGAGAGGCGGTTTAAGCAAATATCTTGCAAGGCGCTGGGGTAAGGCGGTGGGCTAGTGAATATCTTCTAAGGCGGCAGGAAAATATCTGCCTAGCGTGTAGGTGCTCTGTAGGCAAGTAGAGTAAATATCTGCCCGCTGTAGTAAGTGGATAAGGCCTACTTACTGTAGAGGCGTTAGATATTTACTTCTCTTCTTCCACCTCACGCCTTGTATAAGAGGGTTGTTATAATTCCGACGGACTTATTCGGAGGGTTTATTCCTCACGTTATTGCCGAACGGAATTGTGCAAGGTTATTTGGTGATATTGCCACGTGGCCAAAGATGCTACGTGGCTGAGAAAACACGGTCCTGTGTGTGACAGGTGGTCCCTAGGTCAATGACATCTGTCTTACCAAATATATCCGTAACACTAGTCCCCCCTAAAATGTACTTTGTTCGAAGAATCTGAGCGAGAGGTGAGCTAATCGCACGTTTCGCTTGCTTCGAGAACAAGTATTCTTCTTAGTTGGCACGTCTATGTAGGAGTGGGCTTCGTCTATGGCTATGGTATACGTGTTTTTAATAGGTGACCGACTTGGCATCGTGTTCTCTTTGTTAGTATCGAAGTAGATTTTTCTCCAAATTTTCGCCTATTTTTCTACTTAAGGGCTTGTATATGGGTAACGCGTTCATAGTCGAAATCTTTTGTATCATGGCTCAACGCTTGTCTTTTATAAATTCTTCACTTTTAGCCAATGCTCTCGCCACTTGAGAATTCCTAGCTCCTTTCACGAACATCTGTCGGAATTAAGGACTGGGTTTATCCACCTAGTAAGTCCGAACGGCTGTGTGTGGCCGGGCATTCTATTGGTTAACGGGACCCGGGTGAGATATGTATCGACGCAGGTGGGAGGCTTTTCATGTTGATCACGGCATGGAGGCGGGGGACCTTTAGTTGTCACTTATACGTGGGTGTACGCTTCAATTTGAGATGTTTGGAGACAACTCCCCGCCGTGAGAAGTGGGTCCCTACCTTAAGCCCCCGTCTTTGATCCGTGTTCTCCTAGTGGGAGCGAGGATAGTGACGGTTCGCTATGGAGTCCGTGCATCTCCTCCGAAGTCTCATTCGAAGCGTGGTTTTAATTAATCCGGGCCTGGATATTTAACTTTAGTCCGCCGGATAACATGTTTTTATTATTTTTGCTTTGTTTTCGTTCGTCATGTATCCTGAATAAATGATGTTTGTCGTTTTGTTTGTAAATCCTTTGGCATTTTTATGGCCTTCACTAGCGATCCTATGTTGGAATGTGTGTTTTGTTTTTTATTGTGTTGGTCCTGTGGTATTGTGCTCATTATTTCTTTGAGGGACACGTGTCTTTGGCACTGTTTCATATTAAAGGGGGGATATGGCGTGACATGCGCGGTGTGCGTTTTGTCAACAGCATGATGGGCACGATTACCAATATGTGTCGAGCGGCGTTTGGTATCTTGGCGTGGGACGGATTTCTTGGAGGAGTAATGATGGCTTATTTGAACGGTCAGGATTTGGGGACCTTGGTTCAACGGTTTTGATCGGAATGTAACACTGAGATCTAATGGCCAGGAATTCGTTGCTTTTTATATATATGCTTAAATCGCATGTGCCGAAAAAAGGTTTATTTCAAAGTTGAATCGTGTCTTCTTCCTAAGATTTCTTCTTCTTCTCCCATGAGCTCACGGTTTCAGTTTTACGTGTTTGTGTTATCTTTTTCTTTCCTAAGGTAATGGCTAGCGCTACTTCTTCCTCCTCTAGTTCTTCTCATGAGCCCTCGACTCCTTCTCCGTCCAACCCTACGGTTTCTGTTGCGATCCCGGCGATTCAGGGTGGACTTGGAGACATCCCGGTTCAGGGTTCGCGGGTTCATCCTGCTTCTAGGGCAATGGGTAGGGGGTCGGACACATTCATGAGTCTTCTTGGGCAAAAGGAAGTAGATAGCCTGGTAGCGAAGTATGAGATAAATCTGTCCCTGTTTGAGGTTAGGGTTCCCTGTTCTGGGGAGAGGGCAAGTTCTCCTAGGGAAGGAGAGATAGCCATCTATCAAGATGCGCTATTAGGTGGCCTTAGGCTTCCTTTTTCTGATTTTGCTAAGGCAATACTAGAAGAGTATCATTTGTGTCCCTCACAGTTGGCCCCAAATTCTTGGAAACTTTTGAACGGCTTTGTTATTGTTTTCAAGCATTACGGAATAAGTCCGACCGTCCGTTGGTTCCGTATGCTTTTTAGCCTATGCCTAGAGTCTAACGCCGATTGGTATTACTTTTCGCCCGCTCGAGGAAATTTTAGGGAAAGTTCCTTCTTCCATTAAGCGATGGAAGAGTAAATTCTTCTTTGTCAAAAGTAAGTCCGAGTGGGATGTCCGAACAAAGTGGGAGGTTCCCCGAACGGACATCGCTTGTGAGGAAATGACGGGAGAAGAGGAGGTTCTTTTTAAGTCAATGACTGGGCTATCCAAAGTGTACATGGATGAGTTCTTGACAAAGGAAAACCTTGTTAAATGTCGTTTAATAGTGTCCGCCGGTAGGCATTATTCGTGTATCTTGCTAGTCTGATTTTTAACTACGGTAACTGACTCGTTTTGGCCCTTGTTTTGTAGGAAATCCGATGGAGGATGAGGACCTAAGCTATGTTAAGGGTCTTTTGGCCTCTTTCGAGGGCGAAGTTCACCCGCCCTTGCCTCGCGGGCGGAAGAAGAAGGAAGTGGTACTTGGCCAAGGGGCTGATACCTCCAAGGAGGAAAGAAAGAAGAGGAAGAGAAAGGAGACGGATTCTTCCAAGAAGGGTGCAGGGTCCTCACGGGAGAGGAGGACCAAGAGAAAGAATTCTGAGGGCGTGCTCGGGTCCCAGTGCAGGAAGAACAGTGGGGTGCCTCAGGAAGAGGTTCGTGCGGCATTGTCCCCAATTTCCGAGGGTCCTTCTTCTAGCCGGCCGGAGGACATCCTTCTCATAGAGGTGAGAATTTCTATATATATTTTTCCTACGGGTATGTTTCACTTAGAACTTTTAACTTAGGTTCTATTTTATAGGCGGAGGCGGGAGAAGCGGCCGTTTTAGACAAATTAAAAGTGGCGGATTCAGTTTTAAAGGGATTCGCCACTAAGCAAAAGGAGTTATCTTACGAGGATACTCCTTTTCGCGACAAATCGGGTCCGTAAGGACGTTTTGATGGCCATGTGGCCCGGCAGCTCTCCACGAAACTCCGGAGGGTCGGGAGGGAAGAGGCCACTTATCAACTATTCCGCTTCGGCCATGCTAGTAAGGGTTGTTCTCTACATTTCCTTTTACTTCTAAACTTGGCGCTGCTTTTACGAAGGCGTCTTGTTATTCTCAGAGATCGCATTAATCGGGCGGACTGAAGTCGGCAATCTTTGCCAAGAAGATTTGGCAAAGATGGAAATGAATAGGTAGACATCGCCCGCTTAAGCTCTAGGGTGGCGGCCTTGAAAGAGAAGGAGAAAGAAATTTTGATGCTATCCGCCCTTGAGCGAGATAAATGAAGCGCAAGGCGGTACCGGCCGCTATAGAAAAGGAGAAGGCCGATTTAGCGGCCCAATTATCTGCTTCTAAAGGTTCTCTTCTACTGAGGAGGCTATCAAAGGGTTACAAAATGAATCCAGCTTTGAAGAAGGAACTTCAATCGACTCAGATGAGCGAAGCCGCCGCCGATGGGACCTAAAGATGAAGGTCTGAAGCTTACCGCCAAGTCGAGCTGAGTTGGCGGAAATAAAGGGGGAGCGTGACATACTGAAAGAAGATTTGGCTTCCCACTTGAAGGCTCCTAAATCCGACTCGCAAGAAATTAAGGATTTAATAGCGCGAGCGGACAAATTAGAGAAGGAGGTTGCCCTACTTTAGGGCGAAAGTTAAAGATGGAGCCACTTTCGTATATATTCCGTGGTGCAACAAATTGGGCCATCACGTTCCTCCCTCTGGAAGTTTTGTCTATGGGGTCGGTTTGGAGTTTTGAAGAAGTTCACGGAAATGAAAGAGCAACATGTTATCAAGACTCTGTGAGGCTCTGTCCCGCTACCTTGGAGCCTTCTACCCAAGTTCCTTCTCGTATGTGTGGGTCGCCTGGGGCCCTAGCTCTTAGGATAGTGTTTTCTTTTATGAACGTTTTTGTAAATTCTCAATCACTTGGAAATGTAATTTCTATTCATATGAATGAAATGCAAACCTTTATTTTGGTGAAGGTTTATTTCGAGTGATGGTTGTCTTTGAACCATGTAAGAAATTCGAACTTCTTTATTCTTCCTTTGGCTCGTAAGCTTCAGAATCCAGTCCTTAGTCCAATCATGGGACTTTGTTAAGTGAGGTACTCGCCTTCATGAATGAGATTGTTGCCTCATACTTGATCGGGATTTTGTCTTTTTGAGAGTTGTCGCTTATCCTGTAAGATAATTCCGACTCGTCTTTTAGGAATGGGAATTTCACCACATTTTAGTAAAATGGGAATTTCACCGCATTTTAGTAGAATGGGAATTTCACCGCATTTTAGTAGAATGGGAATTTCACCTCATTTTAGTAGAGAATGGAAAAGATTTGAACTTTACTCCATGAAATTTAAGAGACAGCTACAGAACTCATTGATAGTAGCGTCGTAAGTGTTCAGCATGGAATGGACGCTTGAGCATTTTTCTGTCCATATTTACAAGATAATAGGTGTCAGCTCGGACGATTCTTTGCACGACGTAAGGGCCTTCCCAGTTAGGAGTTAGCTTCCCCGTTTGGCTTTTATTTCCTTGGAATTCATTTTCTCTTAGGACTAGATCGCCGATTTGGAAGAAGACTCTTTTTACCCTTGTGTCGTAGAACCTTTTGATTCTTTGGCGATAGACCGCGGCCTTTATTTCTGCCATTTCTCTTCGTTCTTCAAGTAGGTCTAGTTCACGGAGATTTTTCTCATTTTCTTCCTCGACGAGAACTTACTGGCTGTGTTCGCAAAGTAGGCATTCCTATTTCTCATGGGAATCTACGGCTTCGCCCCGTAAGTAAGAGAAAATGGACTTTCCCCCGGAGTTCTCGTAGTTGTCCCAGAGGGCCCAAAGGGCGCCGGAATTTCTTCCACCCAATTGGTTCCATTTTTGGATACCCGGTTTTCGTGAGTCCGAGTAAGGTACGGTTTGTCACTTCTTCCCGCCGCTGGCTTGGGATGTGTCACGTAAGTCAATCTGGATTCAATTCCTGAGTTCGTAATGTAAACTCCCCAAAGCACAGTTATCAAACTGTCACCCATTATCGGAGATGAAGGCGACCGGAATTCGGGAATCGGAGATGATGATCGCTCAGCATAAGAATCCTCGCAAGCTTTCTCCGTGATCTTGGCTAAGGGCTCAACTTCCACCCATTTGGTGAAGTAGTCGATAGCGACTATTAGGAACTTCAGTTGCCGGATCGAAGTGGGGAATGGCCCTAAAAGATCAACCCCCCAAATAGCAAACGGCCGCGGACCGAGCATAATTGGCGTAAGTGGTACAGTGGGCCGCCTCTCAATTTTAGGAATGTCACCGGCAGCAACACATTTCCGAGCGAACGCTATTGCATCTTGAGTTAGCGTTGGCCAGTAATAACCTTGCCGCAAGACTTTGTAACTCAAGGCTTTGCCTCCTATGTGACCACCGCCGATGCCCTCATGAATTTCTTGAAGGATATAGCTAGCTTCTGTAGGATGTAAGCATCGCAAGAAAGGTTGTGTGTAGGACCTTTTGTACAGGCTTTCGTTGATGATGGTGTACTGAGCGGATTTGTAAGCGATCCGTCGGGCCTCCACTTTGTTGGGTGGCGCAGGCTCACCTTGTAGGAACTTTTATGGGATCCATCCAACTTGGCTCTTCGCCACACTTTGTACCTCTCTTTCCAGTCTATCGATAGTCTTTGTGGGAAGGTAATCAGTAGGTTAAAGAGGATTACGCATCTCCGCTTTGGCGTTGTAGGCTTTTTGGATAAAGGCGTCCCGGCTTCTTCGCGTTTTAAGCCTCTGCAAATTTTCTCAATCTGGAAATAGGCTAAGCATGGTACTATTTTCCTCACTATGGCTTGGTATTTGATCATGTTCTTTTCTTTTTGCTTCAAAGTCGCCTAGGGTGTGGCTCACGACTAGTCGCTAATCAAATACACATGCAGACGCTTAAATTCGGTGACCCCCGGGCAGTGTAATCCGGCAAGGAGTGCTTCATATTCGGCCTCATTGTTAGTCGCTCGGAATTGGAACTTGAGCACTGTCGCCATTTTCCATTTAGAAGGAGAATAAAGGACAAAACCTGCTCCTGACCTTTCTTCAGTTGCCGACCCATCAACGTATAAAGACCACGGGATGCTAAGGCGCCTTACAGATTACATGAAGGGAGTTCACCCTCATTCGCAGGAAAAGTTAATTACTCGCTGATGAAATCGGCCAAGCATTACTTGGGCCTTGATTGCCGCTCGGGTTTGTAGGTGAGATCAAACTCGCCTAATTCTATTACCCACTTGGCTAGGGGTCCGAATTTTCCGCTTATGAAGAACTTGCTTTAGTGGTGATCCCGGTCAATATCGTGATCCCGTGGGCTTGAAAAATATGGTCTCAATCTTCGCCTTGAGATGTAGTAAGAGCAAAGGCCAATTTTACAAGTGGCAGATATCTTGATTCCGCATCGTTAAGGATCTTACTTGTGTAGTAGACTGGCTTTTGAACTCCGTTATCTTCTCTCAAAAGAACCGCCAGCTCCGCGGGCAACGGCCAAATAGATGTAGAGTTCTTCTCCCACTTGCGGCTTAGCTAATAGCTGAGGCGATCGGAGATAATTTTTAAGTCCTTGAAAGGTTTTTTCACATTCCTCCGTCCAATCCAATTTTGGCGCTTTTCGCAAGGCTTGAAAGAGCGGGAGATTTTTCTCTCCGGCTTTGGAGATGAATCTGCCAAGTGCCGCAAGGCGTCCATTAAGCCGTTGAATTTCTTGAAGACTTTTGGGCGATCCCATATCAAGAATAGCTTTGATCTTTTCTGGATTTGCCTCTATTCCTCTTTGTGTCAAGATAAATCCCAAGAACTTCCCTGATCGAACACCGAAGGAACATTTATTCGGGTTTAACCGCATAGTATAACTCCGGAGTGACTGAAAAGCCTCTTGTAAGTCTGATAGATGTTCATCGGCTTTTCGGCTCTTCACCAGGATATCATCTACATACGCCTCAACATTTCTACCAATCTGCTCTTTGAAGATTGTATTTATGAGCCTTTGGAAGGTGGCTCCAGCATTTTTCAGGCCGAACGGCATCACCGTGTAGCAGTAAGTTCCAGTGCTTGTAATGAAGGATTTTTTTTCTTCGTCGCCTTTAGCCATTCGGATTTGGTTGTAGCCTGAAAAGGCATCTAAGAAACTCAGCATCTCATGCCCCGTTGTAGAGTCAAGCATACCATTAATTGATGGCAAAGGAAACGAATCTTTTGGACAAGCCTTGTTCAAGTCTGTAAAATCAATGCACATTCTCCATTTTCCGGACGGCTTTTTTACTAGAACAATATTGGCCAACCAATCTGGGTAATACACCTCTCGGATAAACTTAGCCTTTAGGAGATTTGATACTTCTTCCTCTCAAGGCCTTCTCGCCTTTCTCATGGAATTTCTTCTTTTCTCGCTTCATAGGCCTAAATGACCGATCTACATTAAGGTGGTGTTCTATGATCTCGCTTTTCACGCTGGCATATCCTCCGATGACCAAGCCAAGAGATCAATTTGCCCTTAATACTCTCATGAGGTCTTCTTGTCCGTATAATTGCTAAGTTTGCCCCCAACTGCACTGCGCGTCTTGATGCCGGCCTGCTTTTCGCGTCTAAGTAGGGGAAGCGTGCAATTCTTCAACTGGTGTAGGTCGAAGTCCTTCATCTTCCCGTTCGGCTATTCTGCTGACTAGCATGGCTTCTGAAACCTTTGTTTTCCTTTTATTTAGGACTTTCCCTTTGAGGGTCGAGACGTAACATTGCCAAGCTAAGGGTTGGTCTCCTCTTACCTCTCCACTACCACTCTCAGTTGGGAATTTGAGGAGAAGATGGTAAGTAGAGATGATGGCTTTCAAGGCGTTGAGGGTTGGCCTGCCAAGGATCACGTTATAACTTGAGGCACAGCGTACAACCAAGAATTTTGTTGTCACGGTTGATGATAGTGGTGAGTTTCCTACTGTAACTGGTAGAGAGATCATCCCTTCTGGCTGTATCACCCCTCCGGAGAACCCTACTAAGGATGATTTTACAAGAAGCAAATCATCCGCATCATACCTCATTCTTTCGAAAGCACTCCAGAAGAGGATGTCAACTGAACTTCCACTGTCTATCAGAACTCTCTTCATTTGGAAACTGGAGACCTTGATGGCAATAACCAGCGCGTCATCATGGGGGTGACGAACTTTACTAACATCGTTATCATAAAAATGATGGGAGCCGCGGGTCGAGACCTTCTTTGTGGTGTTTACTGCCTCTTGCGCCGCTCCCACCATTCGCATAACTTTTTCGAGAGGCTTAAACTTTCCCTCCACAACCGTGGCCACCACTAATAAAACCCCACCATCTCCCCTTTTTCTTTTTCAGTCGTGAAGCTTCAGTTCCCCCCGAATCTCAAGGTTGATATATTGCTCCAACCGCCCTCTTCGAACGACATCCTCTATCGTGATTCATCAAGTGGGTACACTTTTCCGTGTCGTGTCCTTTAGATTGATGAAACCGCAATATCTCTTGCTATTCTTTTACCGCTCGTATTTCTCGCAGTGCTCGCCATGTTAGAAGCTTTTGCTCTTTGATTTGCATAAGGATATGGCTTCCGGGTTTGATTTGAGTGGGGTATGATGATCATATTTAACAATCTTTCCTTCCTTTGTAGGTTCTCGGGCTGCGGCATATGTCGTTGAGGGCGTGTTGAGGTTTCCAGTTGCTTGTGCCCTTGTCGTCCCTATATGATCTTCTTTCCTTCCGTATATCCGGGGCCTTACGCTGACAATTTGGTAGGTTTTTCCTTTTAGGGTGTCTCTGAGGCCCACGCCGAAGTCTCTTCTTCCCAACCAAAGATAAATTTCATCGGAATTGATGTATTTTTGGGCATGGCTCATAAGGGCGGGAATTGTCTTTGGTGGATCCAAAGTGAGGGAGAAACGAAGGGGAGTCTAGCAGTCCTTCCATTAAGAAGGTTCTGACCATTCAGCGGAAGAAGGTCCGCAACATTTGATGTTTCGCCTATATAACGCATTTAAATAGGCTTTGAGTGTTTCTCCCTTTCGTTGTTTAACGTGCAAAAGGGTAGACAGGTTTTCTTTTGCTTTGAGTAATTAGCAAAGTAGGCTAAAAGCCGATCCGCTAAAATCAGAAAAGAAGTAATTGTGCTAGATGGAATATCGACAAACCCGGTCTTTGCGCTTTTCCCTCTAAGGTAGGCGGAAAAGCTCCGCACATACGAAAGCGTCGGTAATTCCAAGTGAGGAGCATCTTTGATCGAAAAGACTTCAAGTGGCCAGGGCCGGATCGGTTACGCCTTCATATCGCGATAGCAGTAATAGGTGGCCTCAAGCCGCCGTGGAACTCGTTCTTCCAATATCTCCTTGACAAAGGTCTAACACATATTGAGAATATGCCGTTCGGATTTCTTGTTTTCTTGGGAAAAGTCCTGCCGCTGGGTCCTTCTATCCACAGTTTGTATGGATGGGCTATTTTGTTCCGCTCTTGTCCGTTCGGTTCTTGTAGCAGCTTGCTCTCTATGTCGAACGGAGGGGGTTCCGAAGCCAGCTTTAAAAGGCGGTTCTTTCTCTTTTCTCCTTATGGGTGCGGGTTCTTGTCCTTCCTCTACTTTCGGAATTAGCTAACGGGACCGTTGATACGTTTGGTGTTGGGGCTTGTGTGGGAAGAGGTGGAGGATGGGTCAAAGTGTGGACAGCTTGAGCCAATTGTTCCAGTTGTTGCTGCATGTTAAGGTTAAACTCCTGGGGGTAAAATGGGTGGATTGTCCGACCGGATTTCTTCATGTCTTTGGACTTCGCCAAGTTCGATAGGTTCTTCAGGGCTAGTAGGTGCTCCTTGTCCTTGGATTCATTTTGATCTTCTGGTAGTGGTCATTTGGCTTTTCGTAAGGGTCCCCCCTATTGGCACCAAATCGTTGATGCCAAAACTCCGGGTCCACCTCACTCTTGGGCTACTATGGCCTCGCGTGATCTCAAGGTCTCACCTTTGACAAACGGTTAATATTTGTAGTTGGTGTGGACGCTTTACGCTATGCAACAGGAGACGCTGAGGGCACTCAAAGAATTCCATCCGGAATTATCCATTAACGCTGCACTGCAGAAGAGGAGGAGAAGTGATCGAATTGGGCCTTTCTCGCCTCGGATTTAACTCCGATGCTTAAGTCGTAAATCGGTAAGAAGTCCTAGGCAACGCTTTTGTGTAATGTGTAGTGAGTGTTTCTTTTTTCGTCCCTTTCCTTTTTGTCCTTCCTCTCCTTTTATAGCAAGTGAGGCGGTTTAAGCAAATATCTTGCAAGGCGGTGGGGTAAGGCGGTGGGCTAGGTGAATATCTTCTAGAAGGCGGCGGGGAAAATATACGCCTACAAGCGTGTAGGTGCTTTGCTCAGCAAGGCAAGTAGAGTAAATATCTGCCCATTGTAGTAAGTGGATAAGGCCTACTTACTGTAGAGGCGTTAGATATTTACTTCTCTCTTCCACCTCACGCCTTGTATAAGAGGGTTGTTATAATTCCGACGGACTTATTCGGAGGGTTTATTCCTCACGTTATTGCCGAACGGAATTGTGCAAGGTTATTTGGTGATATTGCCACGTGGCCAAAGATGCTACGTGGCTGAGAAAACACGGTCCTGTGTGTGACAAGTGGTCCCTAGGTCAATGACATCTGTGTTACCAAATATATCCGTAACAGGTACAATGGGATACATGAGAGCTTGGAACAATTAAATCCATAAGTAAAATTGGAATTCCAACCTAATAAATAAAAGAAAAAAGAAAAGATGAAACATGAAGAATGATGACTTTGAATAAACAAATAGGACATAATGCACTTTTCAAATATAATAGATGAAGAATTGGTGTAGCGCTTTTGGAATAAACACGACACAGAAGGAAAAAAAATGTTAGAGCATAGAGGTACTAATGAAAAAAGAATTCTAATGATTATATGGTAATAAATTTCAATAATTATAAATAATTTCATACGACTACAAAAGTGGTTTGTTTAAATATTTTTCTTGAAGTAGTTGCACGTATTTTAAGAAAAATATGGGATTTTCTTTTATAGAACAAACTTCAGAAATATATGTGTGATATAATATTTAGAGGGATTATATATTAAAGTACAAATATTTTTGTAATATTTCAAATCATTTTAAGGTTAAAGAAATATCTTGTGTGGGGACCTATTGTTATCCTAATCCATCGAAATAAATCATATAAAACCATGAACCATCAAAGAGAGGTTTTTCTAAGGCTGTGTTTGATTGACAATATTTTCCTTGGAAAAGTTTTCCAAGAGTGATTTTCCAGCCTCTTAGTTGTTTGATCGCCAACATTTTCTATGAAAAACTTTTCCACAAACCCTATCACGTGACCATATTTTTATATTGTATTTAGATATAGTTTGATTTATCTATATATTTTATATCATTTTTAAATTTATATGTACATATATACATGTATTCTAATGATAAGATAATTTAAAAATTATATATGTATATCTATATATTATCTAAAATATAAAGATAAATATATATATATATATATATATATATATATATATATATATATAAATACATTATAAAAAATATAATATATACATTTTATATATATTTTGTTACGGAAATATTTGGTAAACACGTGTCACCTACCCAAATGGCCACGTATAACACGCGGGGCCACACCCCTCTGGCCATGTGGCAAGCATTCACCTAATATTAAACATTCTCAAGCATCAAGCTTCTAGCATGATTCCGAACGGTAATGTTTCAACCCTACTAACAAATCCCAACGGAATTATAACAACCTTCTTATCCGAAACCCGTCTCATGAGGTACTCACGGCCTAAGGAAGAAAATATCTAACGCCTCTACAGTAGGTCGATCTTATCCACTTGCCTCTACAGTGGGCAGATATTTTCTGCTTACCTACACAATAGGCAGATATTTTCTCACCGCCTCAAGAGATATTTTCTTACCTCCTAAAAAGATATTTTCCTCAACCGCCTTTCCAGATATTTCTTAAACCGCCTTCACATTTTCTATAAAAGAAGAACAATAACAATAAGAACAGGACCCAAAAAATGGACAATCATCTAACCTGTGTGTACAAGATTTCTGACTTAATTATCGGAGTTAAATCCGGGCAGAAAGGCCCAATTCTGATTACTTCTTTCTCCTTTTACAAATTTGTTCAAATATCCGGACACCTAATGGTGACAATCCCAATCTCCTCCACTCAAACTTGAAGTAAGCGTCTACACCAACTATAAATTTTAACCGTTGGTCAAAAGCTGAGACCAGATCACGAGGCAACAACTACCAAAGCGTGAGGTCAATTCCGCTTTTGGCATCAATAGCTTACGCCATCCGCGGGGACCTTTACTTAAAAGCTAAATGATGACTACCGTAAAATCTAAACGTAATTCAAGAACAAGGAGCCTTAACGAAATGCCCGCTTGAAGTCCATGGAATAGGGGGAATCCATTGGAAAATCCGCCCGTCTTACCTCCAGAACCCATCCCAGAATTTTATCTCAATATGCAGAAACAATTAGAGCAGTTGGCTCAAGCCGTTCACACTTTGGCCCATCCACCACTCCCACCCACACAAATTCTACCAAATATACCGACAGCCCCATTAGCCAATTCCTAAAGTAGAGGGAGGACAAGGACCCGTACCCATGGAGAAAGCAGAGAAAGGACCGCCTTCTCTGCCAGTTCGGAACCTCTCTCTGTTCGACACCGAGAGCATGCTACCACAAGAACAGAACGGAATAGTCCGTCTGTCCGAACTGTCGACAGAAGAACACAGCAACAGGGCCCCTCTCGAGGAAACCAGAAGTCCGAACGGCGTGTTCCCAATATAGGCTCTCCCTTTATCAAGAAAATACTGGATGAACAAGTTCCTGACAGTTTCCAACCGCCTTCTATGACTGCATATGAGGGCAAAACTGATACGTCCGCTCACCTAAAGTCTTTCTGATCAAAGATGCTGCTTTCTAGAATCACTGATGTCCGTATGTGCCGAGCTTTTCCCACCACCTTAGAGGGAAAAGCGCAAGACTGGTTTGTTGATCTTCCATCTAGCACAATTTCTTCTTTTCAAGTTTTAGCAGATCGCTTTCTAGCTTATTTTGCTAATTATTCAAAGCAAAAGAAAACTCCATCTACCCTTCTGTGCGTTAAGCAACGAGGGGGTGAAACACTTCAAGCCTACCTCAATCGTTTCATAAACGAAGCAGCAAATATTGTGGATCTTGTTCCACGAATGGTTGTAACCTTTTTAATGGAGGGTTTGCTGGACTTCCCTTTCCGTTTTTCCCTCACTTTGGATCCAACGAAAACCATCCCTGCCCTTATGATCCACACCCAAAATTATATCAATTCTAACGAAATTTATACGATTTGGGATGAAGAGGCTCGCCGCATCCCTACGGAAATCCAGAAAGAAAGAAAACACCAGAGTTTCAACAGGAGGTCCACAGAATTCCGAAGCGAAGGAGGATCACATAGAGATGATAAAAGTGAAAATAAAGGTCTGGAATCTTCAACACGTCCTCAGCGACACATGCTACAACCTAGAGAACCCCCAAAAGAAGGGAAAATAGTCAGATATGATCATCATACCCCACTAAACCAAACCAGAAGCCATATCCATATGCAAATCCAGGATAAAAAAATTTTGATGTGGCCAGAACCTGCAAGGAATTACGAACGACAAAAGAATAGTAAGAGATATTGCAAGTTTTATCAAGCTAGAGGACATGACAC
Organism: Dioscorea zingiberensis; assembly: GCA_026586065.1. Lineage (NCBI taxonomy): Eukaryota > Viridiplantae > Streptophyta > Magnoliopsida > Dioscoreales > Dioscoreaceae > Dioscorea > Dioscorea zingiberensis. The sequence continues at coordinate 23,888,252 of CM048826.1, forward strand.
AGAAAAGAGTACTCATTTGATGAACACTATAGAAGATGTCGTTTGAAGGGGACAACAGGAGCAGTACATCAACATTGATGTTCAAGAGGAACCTGAGACTTCACAGCCTTAAGGCCCAAAAAGAGAGATGGTCGGATTTATTAGTGGTGGTCTTGGTTGTGGTGGTGAAAGTTTCGCCTCTCGGAAAAGCTATGCCCGAATGGCAGGAGTGGCACAGGAGACAGAAGTGCAACAAAGAAGGTCTCGGCCTATAACTCTTATCATTTTTTATGATAATGATGTCAGCAGGGGTCGCCACCCTCATGGCGACGCCTTAGTCATTCCATCATGGTCTCCAGTTTCCAAATAAAAGGGTCCTGGTAGACAGCGGAAGTTCAGTGGATATTCTCTTTTGGAATGCCTTTGAAAGAATGAGGTACGATGCGGACAACTTACTCCCCGTAAAATCATCTTTGGTGGGATTTTCCGGAGCAGTGATACAACCGGAAGGAATGATCACATTACCAGTTACGGTAGGAAATTCGCCAAGATCATCAACAATGACAACAAATTTTCTAGTTATGCGCTGTGCATCAATTAGTTACAATGTGATTCTTGATAGGCCAACCCTCAACTCCTTAAAGGACATAATTTCTACTTATCATCTTCTCCTTAAATTTCACACCAAGAGTGGCAGTGGAGAAGTAAGAGGGGATCAGCACTTGGCGCGACAATGTTATGCCTCAACTCTCAAAGGAACAACTCAAAATAAAGACAAAACGAGAGCTTCAGAGGCCATGTTGATTAGCAGAATAGCAGAGCAAGAAGATAAAGAACTCCGACCAACACCAGTTGAAGAATTGCTTATAGTTCCTCTGGACACAACTGATTGAGCCGCATCGTATGGATTAGTGCGGATTTGACAACAAAGACAAAGAAGAAAACCTCATGGTAATACTAAGGACCGATTCTGATCTCTTCGCCTGGTCCTCAGAGGACATGCCAGGTGTAAAACGTGATGTCATTGAACACCGCCTTAGCATAGATCACTGCTCAACTCAAGTAAAATGTAAAGGAGGAATTCAGCCCCGTAAAGATGTAAGGTCATGAAGAAGAAGTATCAACCCTTTTGAAGGCAGGATTTATCCGAGAGATAAACTATCTAGACTGGTTGGCTAATGTTGTTCTGATCAAAAAGCCGTCAGGAAAATGGAGAATGTGCGTGGATTTTACGGACCTAAATAAAGCTTGTCCGAAAGATTCCTTTCCTCTACCTTCAATTAATAACTTAGTTGACTCCACGGCAGGGCATGAGATGCTAAGTTTCTTGGATGCCATCTCCGGCTACAATCAAATCTGAATGGCCAAAGACGATGAAGAAAAAACGTCCTTTATTACTAGCAAGGGAACTTACTGCTATAAGGTGATGCCATTTGGTCTAAAGAATGCCGGAGCCACTTTTCAAAGGCTCATGAGTACAGTATTCAAAGAGCAAATTGGCAGAAATGTCGAAGCCTATGTGGATGACATCTTGGTAAAGAGTGGAAAAACCGACGAACATCTATCAGATTTACAAGAGGCCTTTCAGTCGCTTCGGACTTACAATATACGCCTAAATCCGAACAAGTGTGCCTTTGGTGTCCGATCAGGAAAATTTCCAGGATTTATATTGACTCAAAGAGGAATAGAAGCAAATCCAGAAAAGATCAAAGCCATTCTTGACATGGAATCACCCAAAAGTCTTCTAGAAGTACAACGGCTTAATGGACGCCTAGCAGCTCTCGGAAGATTTGTCTCTAAAGGTGGAGAGAAAAATCTCCCACTCTTCCAAGCCTTGCGAAAAGCACCAAAATGGAGTTGACAGAAGAGTGTGAAAAAGCCTTCCAGGGACTTAAAGATTATCTCCGATCGCCTCAGTTGTTAGCCAAGCCGCAAGTAGGAGAAGAACTCTATATTTGTTTAGCCGCTGCTCCTCGAGCGGTCAGTGCAGTCCTGTTAAAAGAAGATAAAGGAATTCAGAAGCCTGTTTATTATACAAGCAAGATCCTTAACGACGCTGAATCAAGGTATCTGGCACTTGAAAAGCTAGCTTTCACCCTTATCATATCCGAACGAAGACTGAGGCCTTATTTTCAAGCTCACAAAATTATTGTATGGACTGGCCAGCCCCTAAAACAAGTTCTTCACAAACCTGAAAATTCCGGACGCCTAGCCATGTGGGTAATAGAATTTGGTGAGTTTGATCTCACTTACAAGCCGCGAACAGCGATTAAAACCCAAGTATTAGCAGATTTCATCGCAGAGTTAACTATTCTTATGAGCGAAGATGTAATCGCGTCACAAAATCCAGAATGAAGCTCTATTACTCCATAGTCTCTATATGTCCCATTCGGATCGTATGTAAGAAAAAATCGTATGTGTGTTTCGTCCTTTATTCTCCCTCTAAATGGAAAATTTCAACAGTTCTCAAGTTTCAATTTCGAGCGACCAACAACGAAGCCGAATATGAAGCCCTCATCGCAGGATTACATTTTGCCCGGGGGCTCGGAATTCAGCATCTACATGTATATTCCGACTCACAGCTAGTCGTTGGCCATACACTGGGTAGTTTTGAAACAAAGGAGGAAAATATGGTCAAGTACCAGGCAGTAGTGAAGAGAATAGTTCCATGCTTCACTCATTTCCAGATTGAAAAAATCTGTCGAGCACAAAATGAAGAGGCGGACCCTTTATCTAAGAGAGCTATCGCACCTAATGGAGATATAGAACCTCTTTCAACCTACAGTACCTTCCAGTAAAAACTATTGAGGGGCTGGTAGGTGAGGTACAAAGTGTAGAAGAAGAATCATGCTAGATTGATCCCATCGGAAACTACCTGCAAGATGGACCTGCACCATCTAACAAGATAGAAGCCAGACGGATTTCTTATAAAGCCGCTCAGTACACTATGATTAGCGAACATCTATACAAGCGATCTTATACACAACCTTTTTTGCGATGCTTACGTCCCACAGGAGCCAACTACATCCTTCAAAAAATTCATGAAGGCATCGGAGGAGATCATATAGGAGGCAAGGCCTTGAGTTACAAAGTCCTGAGACAAGGCTATTATTGGCCAACATTAACTCAAGATACGGTGGCATTCGCTCAAAAGTGTGATGCCTACCAACGGCATTCCAAGATCCAAAGACAACCGCCAACATTGCTTACGCCAATTATCAGTCCTCGACCATTTGCAATCTGGGGAGTTGATCTTCTGGGACCATTTCCTACTTCTACTCGGCAAATGAAATTTTTGATAGTTGCTATTGATTATTTCACTAAATGGATAGAAGTTGAGCCCTTAGCCAAGATCACGGAGAAGGCTTGTCAAGGATTCTTATGGCGAACGATTATCTGTCGATTAGGAATTCTGGTGGCCTTCATTTCTGATAATGGGCGACAGTTTGATAACAAGTCTTTCAAAAGTTTTTGTTCCGAGCTCCGAATTGAATCCAGACTAACTTCTGTAACGCATCCTCAAGCCAACGACCAAGTAGAAGTGACGAATCGCACCTTACTCCAAGCTCTTAAAACCCGGGTATCCAAAAATGGAACTAATTGGGTTGAAGAAATTCTGAGCGCTATCTGGGCTTACCGAACTACTACTAGAACCCCCACAGGGGAAATGCCATTCTCTCTTACTTATGGGGCAGAAGCGGTCATCCCCGCAGAACTAGGAATGCCTACCTTACGGACACAACAAACTTTCTCATCAGAAGAAAATGAGAAGAATCTCCGAGCGGAACTTGATCTACTTGAAGAGCGAAGAGAAGCTGCAGAAACAAAAGCAGCAATCTATCGCCAAAGAGTAAAAAGATTCTACGATACAAGGGTAAAAAGAGTCTTCTTCCAAATCGGTGATCTGGTCTTAAGAGAAAATGAATTCCAGGGAAATAAAAGCCGAACGGGGAAGCTAACTCCTAACTGGGAAGGCCCTTACGTCATACAAAGAATTATCCGAGCAGGCACTTATTATCTAGTAAATATGGAAGGAAAAATGCTCAAACGTCCATTTCATGCTGAACACCTACGACGCTACTATCAGTGAGCTCTGTAGCAAATGTTTCATGAAAAAAAAACTTAAATTCATGTTCGGAAATTCCCAAATAAAGATGAGGTGAAAATCCCATCCCTAGAAGATGAGACAAAAATCTCTCGTCCTTATAAGATGAGACAAAAATAAATTATCCTACAAGGATAAGAGATAATTCTCATCCAGAGTATGGGGCAAAAATCCCGATCGAAATATGAGGCAACAATCTCATTCACAAAGACAAGGATCTTATTCAGCAAAGCAAAGTCCCACGATTGGACTAAGAAGCGAAGAACTCACACAAGCCCAATGAAAAAAGAAGAAGGATTTGGCGAAGGATTTCTTAAATAGTTAAAAGTAACCATGACTCGAAAATAAATCTTCACCAAATAAAGGTGTGTATTTCATTCATATAAGTGGAAATTACATTCAACAAAGTGCTTAAAATCTTCAAAAAAACATTTCATAAAAAAATTCCTAAAAGCTAGGGCCCTCCTGGCGTTTAGCTGCTTCTTGGGAAGTCTGAGTTGGAGGTTCAGATGAGACTGGAGCAGGGGCCTCTGGAGTCTTTATAATCTGTTGTTCCTTCAGTTTCGTAAACTTCTTTAAGACTCCAGCAAGCCCCATCGCTAGAACTTCCACAGGAGGAACACTATGACCCACCTGCTGTATCAATGAGTATATGCATGTGGCCCCCTCTTTCGCTCGAGCCCTAAGCTGCGTGACCTCCCTCACCAAGTTATCCGCTCGTTCTTTTAAATCTTTCATTTCTTGCGAGTCGGATTTAGGAACCTTTTGCCTGGAAGCTAGGTCTTCCTTTAGCATGTCCCGCTCCCCCTTAACTTCCTCCAGCTCAGTCTGGACAACAGTAAGCTCAGCAATCTTCAACCTTAGCTCCCATCAGGCTTCAGCTCGCTCAGCTTGAGCGGATTTAAGTTCCTCTTTTAAACTGCTGGATTCATCTTGTAGTTTCTTGATGTTCTCCCCAGCAGTACGAAGAGAGCCCTCGGAATTAACAAGTTTGGCCGCAAGATCATTCTTCTCTTTCTCCATAGCGGCCAACTGTTGAAGCCGCTCGGCCTTATCTTGCTCATGGGCATAAATAATGGCAAGATGACCCTTTTCTTTTTCCTCTAAGGTTGCCACCCTAGAGCTTAGCTGGACAATCTCTGCCCTACTCACCTCCATCTTTGTCAAGCCTTCTTGACAAAGATTGCTAACTCGATCCGCCATTGAGCGGTCTAACAAAATAAAAAATGAATTGTAAGCAATAATACTAAATGGAACGAAGGAATAAAAGAAGTACAAGTATAGCTTTTACCATCATAGCTGAACGGAAAAGTTGTTGAGTAGCCTCTTCCCTTCCAGCCTCTCGAAGTTTGGTAGAGAATGGTTCAGGCCTCATGGCCATCAAAACATTCTTCACAGACACAGCATCCCGAAAAGGGATATCCTCTGAAGGCACTTTCTTTCTTTGAGGTGCTGGTCCTTTCAGAACTAAATCTACATCCCTTAGCTTGTCCAGGAGAATCGCTTCTCCTGCCTCCACCTATAAAAAAAACCTAAGTCAAAAATTCTTAGTAGAATAATAGATAACTTTAAGAAGAAGCATACTCTCACCTCCCTAAGGAGAATATCCTCTGGCCGACTAGAGAAAGGGCCCTCTGGAATTGGAGCTAAATTCGGGAGAACCTCTTACTGAGGCGAATTAGCATGTTCTCCCGTAATTTCTGGACCCGACACGTCCTCGGAATTCTTCCTCTTTGTCCTCCTCTCCTGGGAGGACCCTGCAACGGGGTCGCCTTAGACCCTCTTCTTTGATGAATCAACATCTTTCCTCTTCCTTTTCTTCTTTTCCTCCTTGGAGGTATCAGCACCTTTGCTGGAAGTTGCTTCTTTCTTCTTTCGCCCACGAGGCAAGAGCGGATGAACTTCACCTTCGAAAGTGGCCAAGATGCCCCTAGCAAGATCCAAATCCTCATCCTCCATCGGATTTCCTGCAAGGATAAATTCCGAAGCCTGTTAGACATCGCAACTCAAAACTAAACTATGTTGGGTAGATAAAGAAACCCTACCAGTAGCTACTATTAAACGACATTTGAGGAGATTTTCCTGGGTCAAGAAAGTATCCATATAAACCCCAGAAATCCCCGCCATTGACTTAAAGAGAACATCCTCTTCTTCTGTCATTTCCTCACAAACAATATCCGTCCGGGGAACCTCCCACATAGTTCGGACATCCCACCCGGATTTACTCTTGACAAAGAAAAACTTACTCTTCCATCGTTTAATGGAAGTAGGGACTTTGCCTACAAACTTCCTCCCAGAACGAGCTGAGAAGTAATATCAGTCGGCATTAGACTCTAGGTGTAAACTAAATAACATGAGGAACCAAGGAATAATCGGATTTACCCTATAATTGTTCAACACAATGACAAAACCATTGAGCAATCTCCAAGAGTTCGAAGTTAATTGTGAAGGACACAAACGATATTCTTCTAAGATAGCCTTGGCAAAACTAGAAAAAGGAATCCTAAGACTACCTAACAGCACATCTTGGTAGATGACTATCTCCCTCTCCCTAAGAGAACTTTCCCTCTCCCCAGAACATGGAGCCCTAACCTCAAACAAAGAAACATCTATTTCATACTTCTCTACCAAGCTATCAACATCCTTTTGCTCCACAAGGCTTATGAAGGTATCAGACCCCTTATCCATCGCTCTAGAAGCAGGATGAACCCGTAAACCCTGGACCGGAACATCCCTAGACTCGCATGGAATCACGACAGAGACTAGGGGTTTGGACGAAGAAGGAATCAAAAGTGGTTGGGAAGTAACAGTTTCATGAGAAGTTTCATGAGAAGAACTAGCGGAAGAAGATGCACTAGAATCACTAGCCATTACCTTAGAAGAAAATGGGGTGAAAGAATGCAAAAACTTTAGGAACAGAGCTCGCCGGAGAAGAAGAAGTCATAAAAGAAAACACTATCTCGAAATAAACCTTCTCCGCCTGGTTGTAGGAAAGAAAGATAAACCCCTAGCCGTTAGATCCTAACGCTATATCCCGATCGGACCGTTGAACCAAAAGTCTCCAAATCCGGACCGTTCAGATAACCATCATTATTTCTCCTTAAACGATTCAAAATCCCACCATAAACGTCAGCATACCAAACGCCGACTGACACTCAAGGGGAAGCCGTGCCCATCATGATGTTGACAAAGCGCACGCCGCGCACGTCGCGACACCTTCTCCCTTTAATGCGAAACAGTATAGGAAACATGTGTCTCCCTAGGGAAGAATAGGCGCTGTTAAAAATAGAGCCAATACCATAAAAGACAAAACACACATCCCAACATAGGATCATCAGCGATTATTTCTTGAAGAAATCAAAGACTTTATGAACAAAACAATGCTTTATTTTATTCATAATATTTATAACAAAAACAGTTACATTAGACCCGAACCATAACAAACGCTAGGACCGGTCGGAATTCTCCTAGTCGACAGATCCAGCCGATGACCCGCTCGGATAAGATTCTGAAGAGATGCACGGACTTCCACAACCGTCGCTGTCCTTATCATCACTAGGAAATCCAGGCAAAGCACGTGGGCGAAGATTGGGGTCCACTTCTTTGCGGCAGGAATCGCTTCCGAATATTTCAACTTCGAAGCACATACCCCTGCATAAGTAATAACTAGAAGATCCCCTCCCTCAACATCATGATTAGCGTGAAAGATTTCCCACGCTTCCTCAAAACAGATCTCACCTGTATCCTCGTTAACAGCCGGAAGAGACTGCCATACGCAGCCTTTCGGACTTACCAAATGGACGACTCCAGTCCTCAGGCCCTCTCGATGTTCATAAAAGGAAACTGGAATTCGCAAATGATGAGATGATTGAGTGAAAGTTAAAAACTTTGTTGATGCCAAAAACCGGTCCACCTTTCACTTTGGCTACTGTGGCCTCGTGATCTGGTCTCAGCCTTTGACAAACGGTTAAAATTTATAGTTGGTGTGGACGCTTACTTCTGCTCACAAATAGGGAAACGCGGAGTGCACCCTGAAATTCCGTCCGGAATTATCCACTGATGGACCTATAAAGGGGAGAAAAAGGGGCCGGAATTGGGCCTTTCTGCCCGGATTTAACTCCGATGCTTAAGTCGAGGAAATCGGTTAGGAATCTTGTGGGCAATTCTTTTGTGTAATGTGTAGTGAGTGTTTTTCCTGATCCTTTCCTTTCTGCCCTTCCTCTTTTTTATAGCAAGTTAGAGGCGGTTTAAACAAATATCTTGCAAGGCGGTGGGGTATGAAAGGCGGTGGGTAAGGCGGTGGGCTAGGTAAATATCTTCTAAGGCGGTGGGAAAATATTTGCCTAGCGTGTAGGTACCTCAGAGGTAAGTAGAGTAAATATCTACCCACTGTAGTAAGTGGATAAGGCCTACCTACTGTAGAGGCGTTAGATATTTACTTCTCTTCTTCCACCTCACGCCTTGTATAAGAGGGCTGTTATAATTCCGACGGACTTTTTCGCAGGATTATTCCTCATGTTATTGCCGAACGGAATTGTGCGAGGTTATTTGGTGATATTGCCACGTGGCTAAAGATGCTACGTGGCCGAAGAAGCACTGTCCTGTGTGTGATAGGTGGTCCCTAGGTCATTGAACAGGTGGTCCCTAGGTCAATGACATCTGTCTTACCAAATATATCCGTAACACTAGTCCCCCCTAAAATGTACTTGTTCGAAGAATCTGAGCGAGGGGTGAGCTAATCGCACGTTTCGCTTGGTTCGAGAACAAGTATTTTTCTTTGTTGGCATGTCTATGTAGGAGTGGGCTTCGTCTATGGCTATGGTACACGTGTTTTCATAGGTGACCGACAAGCATCGCGTGTTCTCTTTTATACCAAGTATCGAGGTAGATTTTTCTCCGAAATTTTCTCTTGCTTTTCTACTTAAGGGCTTGTATGGGTAACGTTCATAGTCAGAAATCTTTTGTATCATGGCTCAACGCTTGTCTTTTTATAAATTCTTCACTTTTAGCCAATGCTCTCATCAGTTGCGAATTCCCAGCTCCTTTCACGAACATCTGTCGGAATTAAGGACTGGGTTTATCCACCTAGTAAGCCCGAACGGCTGTGTGTGGCCAGGCGTTCTATTGATTAGCGGGGACCTAGGTGAGATATGTATCGATGCAGGGTGGGAGGCTTTTCATGTTGATCACGGCATGGAGGTAGGGGACCTTTTAGTTGTCACTTTTGCCGGGGGTGTACGTTTCGAATTTGAGATGTTTGGAGACGACTCCTGCCGTAGAGAAGTGGGTCCCTACCTTCGCCCCCGTGCTGATCCAGGTTCTCCTAGTGGGAACGAGGATAGTGACGGTTGCGGGAGTCCGTGCATCTCCTCCGAGTCTCATCCGAGCGTGGCTTCGGATGGATCCACGGATATTTAACTTTAGTCCGTCGGATAACATGTTTTTGTTATTTTTGTTTTGTTTGCGTTCGCCATGTAACCTGAATAAATGACGTTTGTCGTTTTGTTTGTAAATCCTTTGGCATTTTGGTGATCCTATGTTGGAGTGTGTGCTTTGTCGGAGTGTGTGCTTTGTTATATACGGTACAGGTTCTACCTTCTACGTACGCAACGTTCCTTGCTCCCTAAGACTACACGTGTCTCCTCTACTATTTAGCATTAAAGGAGGATAGTGGCGCGACGTGCGTGGCGTGTACGTTTGTCAACGTCATGATGGGTGATGGGCGTGGCTTTCCATGTGTGTCAGGCGGCGCTTGGTATCGCTGACGTGGACAGAATTTTGATGGTTTATTTGAACGGTTCAGATTTGTGGACCTTTGGTTCAATGGCTCTGATCGGAACACAATCTTAAGATCTAACGGCCACGGATTCGTTGCCTTTGTATATAAAGGGAACCCGTGACGAGCAAAGAAAAGGTTGTCTCGAAAATCGAAGTCGCGTCTTCTTCTCCGCATTTCCTCTTCTCCGTGAGCCCCGGTTTTGAGCTTTCTCAAGGCTTTTATTGTCTTTTCCGCTTTTCTAAGGTAATGGCTAGCGTTGTTTCTTCCTCCTCTAGTTCTTCTCATGAGTCCTCGATTCCTTCTCCATCCAACCCTATGGTCTCTGTTGCGATTCCGACTATTCCGGGTGAACTTGGGGGCTCTCCCGTTCAGGGTTCGCGGGTTCATCCTGCCTCTAGGGCCATGGGTAGAGGGCCGGGCACATTCATAAGCTTTCTAAGGCAGGAGGATGTAGATGACATAGTAGAGAGATACGAGATAGACCTCTCGTTATTTGAGGTTAGGGTTCCTTGTTCAGGGGAGAGGGCGAGTGCCCTTGGGGGGGAGATAGTCGCATCTAGGGGGCCAGACGTTGCTAGGTGGGCTTAGTCTTCCCTTTCTCCTGATTTTGCTAAGGCAATCTTAGAGGAATACCATTTGTGTCCCTCGTAGTTAACTCCAATCCTCTTGAGACCGCTTCAACGGATTTGTCATGGTTTTTAAGAGCTATGGAGTAAATCCGACCTTCCTACCGGGTTCCTACTGTTGTTTTAGCCTTTGCTTGGAGTCTAATGCCGATTGGTACTATTTCTCGATCAGCCACAGGAGGGAAGTTTTTAGGGAAAGTCCCTTCTTCCATCAAGCCATGGAAGAGCAAATTTTTCTTTGTTAGGTGTAAGTCCGAGTGGGATATCCAACAAGGTGGGAGGTTCCCGTCGCGGATATCACTTGTGAGGAGATGTCAGAAGAAGAGGGAAATCTTCTTAAGTCCATGGCGGGGCTATCCAAAGTCTATATTGATAGGTTTTTGACCAAGGAAAACCTCATTAAGTGTCGTTTAATAGTGTCTAATAGTAGGATTCGCTCGCGTACCTAATTTAGTTTGATTTTGACTTGTGATGTCTAACCTGCGTTGAATTTTTTTGCGAGAAAGTCCGCTGGAAGACGCAAGACTTGAGCTATGTAGAAGGGTCTTCTGGCTTCTCAAGGCTTAAGTTCATCCGCTTTGGCTCAAGTGAAGGCGGAAAAAGAAAGAAGTGATACCGCCAAGGGGTCAGTACCTCCAAAGCAGAGAGAAAGAAGAGGAAGAGAAAGGAAACTCACTTTTCCAAAAGGGGTTAAAAGTAACCCCTTTGTGGTCCTCACGGAGAGGAGGACCAAGAGAAAGAATTCGAGGGCGTGATGGGTCCCGAATTGTAGAGGGAACAAAGTGAAGAAGCCTCAAGAGGAAGGTGGAGTGGAAGAAGTCCGTCCATTTTTATCTCCAATTTCGAAGGTCCTTCTTCCATGTCACGTAGGAGGATATCCTTCTTATTGATGTGAGAATCTTTATATAGGCACTTTCTAAGGGTACATTTCAAGAAAGGTTCTATTTTACAAAGGAGGCGTGAGAAGCTGCCCTTCTAGACAAACCGAGGGTGGCGGACTCAGCCTTAAAGGGATCTGCCACTAGCGTATGAGCTACCTTCTGAGGATACTCCTTTTCGCGACGCTGGGTCCGTAAAGGATGTTTTGATGGTCATGAGGTCCGAGCAGCTCTCCACGAAACTCCGAAGGGCTGGGAGGGAAGAAGCAACCTATCAATTATTCCGTTCGGCCATGTTGGTAAGGGCTGATCTCATATTTCTCTTTATTTTTTTAAACTTGGTGTGTTTTTACGAGCGTCTTGTTATTCCGTAGACTGCGCAATGGGCGGATCGAGTTGATAATCTTTGCCAAGAAGATTTGGCAAAGATGGAAACGAATAGGGCAGACATTGCCCAATTAAGCTCTAGGGTGGTGGCTTTAGAGGAAAAGGAGAAAGAACAGCTTAACGCTATCCAGGCCCTTGAGCGAGATAAAGCCGAAAGTACCGCAACAACTATCTCGCCATGGAGAAGGAGAAGAACAATCTAGCGGCTCCCAAATTTATCTATTTCCAAAGGTTCTCTTCTCAATCACCGAGGAGAATATCAAAGGGTTACAAAGCGAATCCAGTGATTTGAAGAAGGAACTCAAATCTACTTCAGAGGAAGCGAAATGCTGCCGCCGATGGGATCTAAAGCTAAAAGGCTGGCCGGAAGCTTACCGCCGCTCAAGCCGAGGTTAGGCGGAAGTAAAGGGGAGCGTGGCATACTCAAGGAAGACTTGGCTTCCCGTTTGAAATCTCTAAATCCGACTCGCAAGAAATTAAGGATTTAATAGAGCTGAAAGCGGATAAATTAGAAGGAGGTTGCCCTGGCCAGTGGCAAAGTTAAAAGATGGAGCCACGCGTATATATTGATTGGTGCACCAAGTGAGCCAGCATGTTCCTCCAGGAGAAGTGTTATCTATGGGGCTTGCTGGGGTCTTGAAGATTTATATGGAACTAAAAGAGAAAAAGATTATTAAGACCCCGCTTCTAATGTGGAAACCTAACTCAAGCCTGTGAAGGCCCCGGTTCTTAGGGGTTTTTATTTATACCTTTGTAAATTTTTGTTTACTTGAAATGTAACTTCTAATTTGATATGAATGAAGCATAAACCTTTACGGTGGCGAAGATTCATTTCCGAGTAATGGCTATCCTTAACCATGTAAGAAAACCGCTGAGAAGTATTTTTGAAGTCGTTTGTAAGGTCTTCCCTTCCTCATTCGGTTTGTAAAGCAAGCTTCGTAGTGGGCTCTTCTCTTCTTGGTCCAATCATGGGACTAAGCTGTTGAGTAAGATACTTGTCTTCATAAATGAGATTGTTGCCTCATATTTTAATTGGGCTTTTTTGCGTTTGAGAGTTGTCGTTTATCTGTGTAAGATAATTCCGACTCATCTTTCAGGAATGGGAATTTCACCACGTTTTAGTAGAATGGGAATTTCACCGCATTTTAGTAGAATGGGAATTTCATCGCATTTTAGTAGAATGGGAATTTCACCGCATTTTAGTAGAATGGAAAAGACTTGAGCTTTATTCCGTGACATTTTAAGAGCGCATTCTGAAGGAACTTCATTGATAGTAGCCTTAGTAGAGTGTTACGTGGAATGGAAGCGAGCGCGTTTTCCGTCCATATTTACTAGATAATAGGTGTCATTTCGGACGATCCTTTCAGACGCACGTAAGGGCCTTCCCAATTAGGAGCTAGCTTCCCTGCTTAAAACTTTTATTTCATTGGAATTCATTTTCTCTTAGGACAAGATCACCGATTTGGAAGAAGACTCTTTTTATCCTAGTGTGGTAGAACCTTTTTGACTCTTTGGCGATAGGCGGCCTTTATTTACGCCATTTCTCTTACGTTCTTTAAGTAGGTCTAGCTCATTTCGAGATTTTCTCATTTTCTTACGATGAGAACTTACATTGTGTTCGCAAAGTAGGCATTCCTATTTACTCGCGGGGATGGCGGCCGGACCCGTAAGTGAGAGAAAATGGACTTTCCCACAATGGCGGTTGTCCCCAGAGGGCCCAAAGGGCTCCGGAATTTCTTCCACCCAATTGATTCCATTTTTGGATACCGGCTTTCGGTGGTGCGGAGCAAGGTACGGTTTGTTACTTCTACTTGACCCATTGGCTTGAGGGTGTGTTACTGAAGTCACTGGATTCAATTCCGAGCTCGGAGCGTAAACTCTTGAAAGCACAGTTTATCAAGCGTAAGCCCCATTATTATCGGAGATGAAGGCGACTAGAATTCAATCGGCGGATAGATCGCTCGCCATAAGAATCCTCGGCAAGCTTTCTCTGTAATCTTGGCTAAGGGCTCAACTTCCACCTATTTGGTGAAGTAGTCGATAAGCGACTATTAGGAACTTCAAATTTGTCCGGATCGAAGTAGGGAATGGCCCTAAAGATCAACTCCCAAATAGCAAACGGCCGCGGACCGATAATTAGCGTAAGTGGTGCCGGTGAGTAAGCCTCCCGAATCTTGGAATGCATTTGGCGGGCATCACATTTCCGGCGAGCGCTATTGCATCTTGAGTTAAGCATTGGCCAATAATAACCTTGTCATTAAGACTTTATAACTCAAGGCTTTGCCTCATATGTGACCACCACCGATGCCTTCGTGAATTTCTTGAAGGATATAGCTAGCTTCTGTAGGATGTAGGCATCGCAAGAAAGGTTGCGTGTAAGACCTTTTGTATAGGCTTTCGTTGATGATGGTGTATTGAGCGGATTTGTAAGCGATTCGTCGGGCCTCTACTTTGTTGGGTGGTGCAGGCCCACCTTGTAGGTAATTTCTTATGGGATCCATCCAACTTGGCTCTTCGGCCACACTTTGTACCTCTCCTTCCAATCTATCGATAGTTTTCGTGGGAAGGTACTGCAGGTTAAAAGAGGACTCTGTATCTCCGTTTGGTGCCGTGGCCTTTTTAGACAGGGCGTCCGCCTCTTCGTTTTGCGCTCGGCCAATTTTTTCAACCCGAAAATAGGCGAAGTATGGTACTATTTTCTTTTCTATTGCTTGGTATTTGACCATGTTCTCTTCTTTTGCTTCGAAGCTGCCTAAGGTGTGGCTCACGACTAGCTGTGAATCGGAATACACATGCAGGCACTGAATTCCGAGCCCACGGGCCAGGTGTAATCCCGCAATGAGAGCTTCGTATTCGGCCTCATTGTTAGTCGCTCGGAATTGGAACTTGAGCACTGTCGCCATTTTACATTTAAAAGGAGAATAAAGGACGAAACCCGCTCCTGATCTTTCTTCAGTTGCCGATCCATCAACGTATAAGGACCACGGGATGCTAAGGCATTCTTCTGGATTTTGTGACGGGAATTCACCCTCGTTTGCCGGGAAAGTCAATTCCGCGATGAAATCAGCCAGCACTTGAGCCTTGATCGCCGTTCGGGGTTTATAGGTGAGATCGAACTCGCCTAATTCTATTACCCACTTGGCTAGGCGTCCGGAATTCTCTGGTTTATGAAGAACTTGCTTTAATGGCTGATCAGTCAAGATTGTGATCCTGTGGGCTTGAAAATATGGCCTCAATCTTGGCCTTGAGGATGTAATAAGAGCAAAGGCCAATTTTTCAAGTGGCATATATCTCGATTCCGCGTCGTTAAGGATCTTCTTGGTGTAGTAGATCTGGTTTTGAACTCCGCTGTCCTCGTCGAAAAGAACCGCGACCGCTTTCCATGGGCAACGGCCAAGTAGATGTAGAGTTCTCCTCCCACTTGCGGTTTAGCTAGTAGCCGAGGCGATCGGAGATAATCTTTAAGCCCACGAAGGCTTTTTCACATTCTTCCGGCCCAATCCATTTTTGGTGCTTTTTAGTAGGGCTTGAAAGAGTGGGAGATTTTTTCTCTCGGCTTTGGAGATGAATGCGCCAAGTGCCGCCAGGCCCATTAAGCCGTTGAATTTCTTGAAGACTTTTGGGTGATCCCATGTCAAGAATAAGCTTTGATCTTTTCTCGATTTGCTTCTATTCCTCTTTGTGTCAAGATAAATCCCAAGAACTTCCACATCGGACACTTAGAAGGAACATTTATTAGGGTTTAACCGCGCCAAGGTGTAACTCCGGGGCGGTAGAAAAACCTCTTGTAAGTCGATAGGTGTTCAGCCGACTTTTCGGCTCTTCACCAAGATATCATCCACATATGCTTCAATATTTCTACCAATCTGCTCTTTGAAGACTGTATTTATGAGCCTTTGAAAGGTGGCTCCAGCATTTTTTAGGCCGAACGGCATCACCGTATAACAGTAAGTTCCAGTGCTTGTAATAAAGGACGTTTTTTCTTCGTCATCTTTGGCCATTCGGATTTGGTTGTAGCCTGAAAAGGCGTCTAAGAAACTCAGCATCTCATGCCCCGTTGTAGAGTCAACCAAACCATCAATTGATGGCAGAGGAAACGAATCTTTTGGACAAGCTTTGTTCAAATCTGTGAAATCAACGCACATTCTCCATTTTCCGGACGACTTTTTTACAAGAACAACATTGGCCAACCATTCTGGGTAATACACCTCTCGGATAAACTTAGCCTTTAGAAGGTTCGATACTTCCTCCTCTGCGGCCTTCTGCCTTTCTGGAGCGGAATTTCTTCTTTTCTGTTTCATAGGTCTAAATGACTGATCTACATTGAGGTGGTGTTCTATGATCTCGCGTTTCACGCCTGGCATATCCTCTGATGACCAAGCGAAGAGATCAGAATTTGCCCTTAATACTCTCATGAGGTCTTCTTGCTGTGCGATTGCCAAATTTGCCCCAATCCGTACCGTGCGGTCTGCTCTGGTTGCGTCTAGGGGAACTGTTAACAATTCTTCAACTGGTGTAGGTCGAAGCCCTTCATCTTCCCGCTGCTCGGGCTATTCTGGCGACTAGCATGGCTTGAAACCTTTGTTTTCCTTTTACTTAGAGCTTTCACTGAGGGTTGAGACATAACATTGCAGGAGCCAAGGGTTGGTCTCCCCTTACTTCCCCACTACCACTTTCAGGTTGGGAATTTGAGGAGGAGATGGTAAGTAGAAATGATGGCTTCGAGGCGTTGAGGGTTGAATTACGCCAAGGATCACGTTATAACTTGAAGCACAACGTCTGACGACCGGGGAATTTTGTCGCGTCATGGTTGGCTGATCTTGGTGAAGTTTCCTCATGGCGATCGTAGGAGATCATTCCTTACGTCAGATCACCCCTGAGAATCCTATTAAGGATGATTTTACAGGAAGTAAATCATCCGCGTCATATCTCATTCTTTCAAAAGCACTCCAAAAGTTCATGTCAACCGAACTTCCACTATCTATCAGAACTCTCTTCATTTGGAAACTGGAGACCTTGATGGCAATGACCAGTGCGTCATCATGGGGATGACGAACCTTGCTGACATCATTATCATAAAAAATGATGGGAGCCGTGGGCCGAGACCTTCTTCGTGGTGTTTCTGTCTCTTGCGTCGTTCCCACCATTCGGGCATAACTTTTTCGAGAGGCGGAGCTTTCACCTCCACAACCAGGGCCACCACTAATAAACCCCACCATCTCTCCTTTTTCTTCTTCAGGTTGCGAAGCTTCAGGTTCCTCCTGGATCTCAAGGTTGATATATTGCTCCAACTGTCCTCTTCGAACGACATCCTCTATCGCATTCATCAAGTGGGTACACTTTTCCGTATCGTGTCCTTTAGATTGATGAAACTGGCAATATCTCTTGCTATTCCTTTACCGTTCGCTGTTTCTTGCAGGCTCTGGCCATGTCAGAAGCTTTTGTTCTTTGATTTGCATAAGGATATGGCTTCTGATTTGATTTAGTGGGGTATGGTGATCATATTTGACAATTTTTCCTTCCTTTGTAGGTTCCTGGCCGCAAAGATATGTCGTTGAGGGCGTGTTGAGGTTTTCAGATTTCTGTTTGTGCCCTTGTTGTCCCTATATGATCTTCTTTCTTTCCGTATATCAGGGGCCTTCTGTTGACACTTTGGTAGGTTTTTCCTTTTAGGGTGTCTACATACCCACGTCGAGTCTCTTCTTCCCAACTCGTATAAATTTCATCGGAATTGATGTATTTTTGGGCATGGCTCATAAGGGCGGGAATTGTCTTTGGTGGATCCAAAGTGAGGGAGAAACGAAAAGGGGAGTCTAACAGCCCCTCCATTAAGAAGGTTACGGCCATTCGTGGAAGGAGGTCCGCAACATTTGCTCTTTTGTCTATGTAGCGATTTAAATAGGCTTGGAGCGTTTCTCCCTTTCGTTGTTTAACGTGCAAAAGGGTAGATGGGGTTTTCTTTTGCCTTGAATAATTAGCAAAATAGGCTAGAAAGCGATCTGCTAAAATCTGAAAAGAAGTAATTGTACTAGATGGAAGATCGACAAACCAGTCTTGCGCTTTTCCCTCTAAGGTGGCGGGAAAAGCTCGGCACATACGAAGCGCCGGTAATTCCAAATGAGGAGCATCTTGATCGGAAAGACTTCAAAGTGTGGGGCCGAATTGGTTCTGCCTTCATATGCGGTCATAATAGGTGGCCTGAAGCTATCAGGAACTCGTTCTTCCAATATCTCCTTGACAAAGGGCGAACACATACTGAGGAAATGTCGCTCGGATTTCCTGTTTTCTTGGGAAAGGTCCTGCCGCTGGGTCCTTCTATCAACAGCTTTGCATATCACGGACTACTCGTTTCTATTCTTGTCCGCTCGGTTCTTGTGGCAAACTTGATCTCTACGCCGAGCGGAGGGGGTTCTCAACTAGCGGAAAAGCGGTTCTTTCTCTTTTCTCTTTATGGGTGCGGGTTCTTGTCCTCCCTCTACTTTCGAATTACCAGTAGGGACCCGTTGATACGCTTTGGTGTTAGAGCTTGTGTGGGGAGAGGTGGAGGATGAGTCAACGTATGGACAACTTGAGCCAAGCTGATTTCTAGGCACTGGCTGCTGCATGTTAAGATAAAATTCGGAATGGACTCTTGGGGTTGGGCCGACGGATTTTCGTATGGAGGTGCGATAGGGGATCGTCCGACCGGATTTCTTCATGTCTTTGGACTTAGCCAGTCCTTCGGGGCTAGTAGGTGCTCCTTGTCCTTGGATTCGCTTTTGATCTTCCTCGGTGGTCATTTGGCTTTTCGTAAGGGTCCCTACGGACGGCCAAATCGTTGATGCCAAAACCGTCCACCTCACACTTTGGCCATCTGTGGCCTCGTGATCCGTCTCACCTTTGACAAACGGTTAAAATTTATAGTTGGTGTGGGACGCTTACTTACGCTCACAAACAGGGAAACGCTGGAGTGCACCCCCGAAATTTCGTCCGAATTATCCAGCGATGGACTCAGAAGGGGAGAAAAGGAGTCGAATTGGGCCTTTACGCCTGATTTAACTCCAATGCTTAAGTCAGAAATCAGGGTCAGGAATCTTAGGCAATTCTTTGTGTAATGTGTAGTGAGTGTTTTTTCCGGATCCTTTCCTTTCTGTCCTTCTTCTCTTTTTATAGCAAGTTAGAGGCGGTTTAAACAAATATCTTGCAAGGCGGTGGGGTATGAAAGGCGGTGGGGTAAGGCGGTGGGCTAGGTAAATATCTTCTAAGGCGGTGGGAAAATATTTGCCTAGCGTGTAGGTACCCTGTAGGTAAGTAGAGTAAATATCTTGCCCACCGTAGTAAGTGGATAAGGCCTACCTATCGTAGAGAGGCGTTAGATATTTACTTCTCTTCTTCCACCTCACGCCTTGTATAAGAGGGTACATTATAATTCAACGGACTTTTTTGCAGGATTTATTCCTCATGTTATTTCCGAACGGAATTGTGCAAGGTTATTTGGTGATATTGCCACGTGGCCAAAGATGCTACGTGGCCGAAGAAGCACGGTCCTGTGTGTGACAGGTGGTCCCTAGGTCAATGAACAGGTGGTCCCTAGGTCAATGACATCTGTCTTACCAAATATATCCGTAACAAACTTGAAAAAAGATAAACGTTAAGGAAGAGTCATTGTACAACGATAAGAACGGAATAGATAAAGAACACTATCCATACCAGCTCCTTAAATAGAAAAACCTATTGACACTATAGGCGAAAACTCCGGAGAAAGATCTACCTCGATTCAAAACAACGAAAAGACAACACAACAAGTGTCAGTCGCCTATTAAAAGCACATACGTCTTATAATCCTAGAGACAAATATCTACACCCACATAGACGTGCCAGGTAAGGAAGATACTTGTTCACGAACCAGGTGAAAAGTGCGATTAGCTCACTCTTCACTCAGATATTTCAAACAAGTACACTTTGGGGGAGACTAGTGTTATGGAAATATTTGGTAAACACGTGTTACCTACCCAAATGGCCACGTATAACACGCGGGGCCACACCCCTCTGGCCATGTGGCAGTACCACCTAATATTAAACATTTTGCTACTGTTTCTAGCATAATTCCGAACGGTAATGTTTCAACCCTACTAACAAATCTGAACGGAATTATAGCAACCTTCTTATCCGAAACCCGTCTCATGAGGTACTCACGGCCTAAGGAAGAAAATATCTAACGCCTCTACAGTAGGTCGATCTTATCCACTTGATCTACAGTGGGCAGATATTTTCTGCTTACCTACACAATAGGCAGATATTTTCTCACCGCCTCAAAAGATATTTTCTTACCGCCTCAAAAGATATTTTCCTCAACCGTCTTCCAGATATTTCTTAAACTGCCTTCACATTTTCTATAAAAAAAGAACAATGACAATAAGAACAGGACCCAAAACTTGGACAATCAACTAACCTGTGTCTACAAGATTTCTAGCTTAATCATCGAAGTTAAATGCGGGCAAAAAGGCCCAATTCCGATTACTTCTTTCTCCTTTTACGGATTTGTTCAAATATCCGGACACCTAATGGTGACAATCCCGATCTCCTCCACTCAAACTTGAAGTAAACGTCGACACCAACTATAAATTTTAACCATTGGTCAAAAGCTGAGACCAGATCACGAGGCAACAACTACCAAAGCGTGAGGCGGACCAGTGTTTGGCATCAACATATTTAATATATTAAAATGGTGTTAGGATCAGGAGGCCGGATTTATTGTGTAAATGTTAAATAGCATTTAACATGCCCCAAAAATAAGTAAATATGTCTTTTTCCATGGACTAAGTAAAAAATTTTCCAAGGAAAATGTATTTTTTCTGGGGAAAATTGATGCAATCAAGCAACAAGTTTGGCATTTTTCAGTAAAAATGATAAGTTTTTAATGGAAAATAAGAGCAATCAAACACAAAAACAAGAATTTTTCATGGAAAATGTAGCTGGAAAATACTGACAATCAAACAGCCACTTTCTTATTTTCCACGGAAAATTTTTCTATGGCAAACTTTTCCATGGAAAATTTTCTATTCCACCCATTTTCCATTTTGCAATCAAACATAGCCTAAATGATTGTTGGGAACCTTTCTTGAGATATAATTATGAACAATTATCATTAATAAGAATAATATTTTGTAAGATCATTTAAATATAAATAGTAAAAACAGAGACAAAAAAAAATTATCCTATGAGGAATGAGGATGTATGTACTAAAAGAGAATCTGTGTCAACATAGATAGAAAATCAACTAAGGAAGAGACGCCCAAAAACAGAAATAACAAGTTAAAGGTCAAGGCCGGCTTAACAAAACCTCACAAAATAATAATAATAATAATAATAATAATAATAATAATAATAATAATAATAATAATAGCATAGACTAGATATTTGGAAAGAAAATGTACTTAATTCCATGAGTAAACAATATAGTAAAAATAAACTATGAGTAGATGGGGAACAAAAACCTTATAGAGAGAGCATGCTTAGAAAATTAAAGCTAGTAAACTGTAGATTGGGCAAAAGAACATATATGTGTGAAAAATTACTATATACTCTCAAACCATAAAGATCAGGTTGGACTTGTACAATTTATTTATGATGAAAAGATAATACATAGATATTGTTGGATCTACTCAATTGCTTTTGAAGAAAATAGAAGAATTCATGGATCGGGCAAGATTCATTAAGAAATTGAGTTTTGAATACCTTCAAAGGGTGTTTGATCTCCAAGATCTAAAGAAAAATGTTGTTCATTCCCCCAAAGAGCCCCACGACTATGTAATCCTTCAGATCTAGGGCACATGGGAGCTAGTCGGAGAGGAAATCCTAAGATAGTAACGAGAAAGGAGTAGAATGGAGAAAATGAGTATGCATTTCAAGCGGTTGAAGGTTGATTGGGAAAGTGTAATGGGGGTTGGGGATTAGGGGGGATCGGTTAGGAGGCGGTGGGGGATATTATCGTGGTTTCTTAAGGAGTTTGAAGTAAAAAAAAGTCGGTCAAAAACAGAGAAAATGTGGTAGACATAATTAGCTGGATGTCTAAAGAATATACTATAATGTAGATGAGTTTTGCAACACTCGAATATTTGAAGCACACCATTTGTAAATTATGCAAATTGTCGGCACCTTAAAAAGATGCATGCTCTTACCATGTAGTATAAATTTTAAAAGGGCAATCATACCTCTAACAAAATATTTGGAAGATTTTCAATATTATATATTTTTTTTCAACCTTGCCATTTGCTTTGTTTGTTATTTTGACTACCAGTTTATCTTTTTGATAGCTTTAGTTTATTTATAACCAACATTAAAAATGTGAAATTTATATCTTTATGGTTTAAGATGTTGACTACATTTTCTGCTATAAGCACTTTGATGGGAAAGTTATCTCTATCCAAGATTCATGAGAAGTTGGATGTCTTAATCAAGGAATGTAGGTTACTCTTTGGTTTGAAGGTCGATGATAACAATTAAGAAGTCATGAACAAGAACAATGTGGTGAACTGAAATGAGACAACATGTTCCAAAATACATTGATAAGTTTATGGATTACTTTGCAAGCAAGAATAGTTGCTACTATGGAGATAATGACCAATTGCTACAAAGATCACTATGTCATAGTTTAGGCATATCGAGTGGAATAACAACAACCATCAATCTTCTACCTAACATAAATAACTTTCTAACCAAGAACTAGAGATATGACTACACTTTACAAAGAGAATATATCATGACCAACAGTGTTAGAAGAGAATTAAGTCTCAAGGTTAACACATTCCAGTGCTATATTGTAATAGATGCTATTAGACAAATCAGAACTACACATCTTGTAATGTTCTAGTAGCTGACTAAAGTTGGTTAATCTTATACGTTTTAGGTTGAAGTCCATCCACTTGTTGTTCGCAAAGTTATATGAAAAATATCATATATGTTCATATGTTTTTTAGAGATCCCTTTCAAATTAACTCAATGTATATATAAATATGAATTTACTATTATGATGATTAAATATCCTTTCTCATCCTTCCTTTTAAAATTTAAATGAACCAGTTACAATAAACAAAAATAGCTTTCCCAATACTCATCTACTACTTTGAATGTACACTACTCTTTCTACTAAAACATTTAACTATCTAAATACATGGAAAACATTCTAGATAAAGTGAAATGAGATGAATGTTCAACGATATGTTAATATAGCAGACACTCTACATCTTTTGAAAATAATTTTCTAAGGCAATTTAGTTTGTGTACTTCTGAAGTATATCAAAATTCAAAATTATGGTGGAAAATCACAAGGACTTAATCAATATATCATCTTGTTAAGTACAAGCATTTTACTACCTCAAGAGTCAATTCATAAAAGCATACTATCTTGAGCTCAGCTCTTAATGAGATCAATGGTTGTATTTAAGAGAGATATGTGGGTCAACTCTATAAAAATCTCCATGAAATGGTATCGTGCGCATGGCTAAGTAATGCGCCAATCCACCTTGCTCAATTTCGCATAGGATCCCTAGTTTTTTTTTTAATGTTGCTTAAAGGAATGTACTTCAAGACTTTGTTCACTATACTTCTATTAGTTGGAGACTCTACTAGAAAACTAAGGTTCAAGTCCCTAAGGACACCTCAGTTCATGCTCCTATGTAAGCCCAAGAACTCAACTAAAAAAAAAATCCATCCCT
The DNA here is from genome assembly GCA_026586065.1 of Dioscorea zingiberensis. NCBI lineage: Eukaryota > Viridiplantae > Streptophyta > Magnoliopsida > Dioscoreales > Dioscoreaceae > Dioscorea > Dioscorea zingiberensis. Next base: position 23,911,702 of record CM048826.1, read on the forward strand.
CTATTCAACCAAATCAATTAAAAACTTGAATTTGATAACTCATGCGATTGTTTTATATCATTTCTTCATAGACAAATACATTTTTTATTAAATTTGTTTTATGTGTTCTACACATCATACATCATGTCGATGAGTCACTCTGCTTAACTATGCGGTTAGTGGGGACTGTTCAAAATGAAGTAGATGGGCTCAAGGCTTAGCACACTTCATTTCATTAGCCAAAAAACCAAACTGAGAAGCCTGTTTTTTATTAAATCTTAACCCTTAGATTTAGTCCAACGTTTACAAATCTATCCATTGGACTGAGATGTATATAAAGTCCAAAGCACCACCAACCCCGAAAATAAGGAAGTGAAGAAAAATTCCAACCGTCTTCTTGCCTCCTCTATAACCCTCTGCTGCTTTCCATCTCATCATTACTTCACCTTCAAGTTCTGGGAAATACCTTAGTTGTGCCTACTCGAAGATGTGCTACGGGGCGGAGCTTGTTGACCTCGTGGGTTAGATTACCTTACTAACCGATGTGCTTGCCAGATTCCTTGCACGAAGAAGGCAAAATCGGCTTTTATGGTTGTGCTCTTGCATGTCCAACCCAATTTTGACATTAAAATCTTGAATGTGTTTCATGTTTTGACTGATTCGTTGTTTAATTAATTCTACATGTTTTTCTTAATCAGTTTGTTAGAAATTACTGGACTGATTTGATGGTCAATTACATTTGGGTTTTGATTAGACCAACAACATATATTTTTATAAACAAGAGGGCCTACAAATATTTAGAATTATCACAACCATTAAAAACCTTCAACGTAAAAAATGAACAAACAAATGAGTTTCAATTACTCAATGCAGCTTCATAAATCAAAATGCTTTTCATCTACTTAAGGACATAGCATCCTTTCTTGAAAACATGGATGTTAAGCTGAAACAGAGGAATAAAGGCATCAATGCTACCATCTCCGATGAAGGAATGGAGGAGAAACAACATGTCCTCAACTGGTATGTATGTCAGCATGAAATAGTAACGATATCCTCCACCAAAATCAAGATCATAGAATGGGAACCTTAGCCAACTATCCACCTCAAGGTTCGGACTCAAAATTGATTTGTTCATGTTCGCTGAGGGTACTAGACCTTTAGCAATGATGCATTTTGAACTTGAAAAGTCTATGAATGATTGAAAATAGTCATTGTTCACCTTCAAGATCTCATTGTGAATGAGCTCTATAATGAATCTCAAAGGATTGCATTTGAGCTCCTCAATAGACACAAAAGGAAATACCCATAAGACTAAGTTGCCGAAATACTCTTTCAGCACTGGAGGATGGATCAACCTCATTGGTCCATTTACTGATATCTGGATTTGTGTCATTTTATAACCGGGGAGCCCCGAGCTTTGGTCACCATCCTCCATAGATGAGCCACCAAGCTCTCAAAGGTGTTGAATGGCCTAGGGGCTCCATAAGAGGCTATCGATTTTAGCTTTGAAAGGAAGTCCTTAGTGAAATGAACCTTGTGAACTATAACAACATCCTTAAGTACCGGATCATCCTTGATATTTGTTAGCTTCTTAGTTACATACTCCACTCCCCGGTGCTCATAATCAAATAGGGACTGGCTTCGAATGGCGAAGATACTACAATCATGGAATGAAAGTGGATCAATGCTAAGGCCACGAGTGGAAAGCCCCCACGCAATATGGAAGTTACTACTTGCCCATCAACCACAAGGTGATGAGCTGTAAATCATAATGTTGATGCCAAAAACTGGTCCACCTCACGCTTTGGCTACTGTGGCCTCGTGATCTGGTCTCAGCCTTCAACAAACAGTTGAAATTTATAGTTGGTATGGAAGCTTACTTCAACTTCTTAGCTTTCCTTTGGGATTAATCTGTAAGAGGGAGAAAAGAGTGATCGGAATTGGGCCTTTTCTGCCTGAATTCAGCTCTGATGCTTAAGTCAGAAAACTTGTAAGAAGGCAGTCTTAGACATGAGTTAGCTCTTTGTGTGATGATTTTTTCCGATCCCCTCTTTTTTCTATTATCGCTCTTCTTTTATAGAAACTTAAAGGCAGTTTAGGAAAGGCGGTGGAGTAAGGCGGTGAATGAGAAAATATCGTCTAAGGCGGTAAGAAAATATCTTCTAAGGAGGTAAGAAAATATCTTCTAAGGAGGTAAGAAAATATCTGCCTACTGTGTAGGTGCTACGTAGGTAAGTAAAAAATATCTACCTATCAATGTGCAGAGGTACCTACGCGGTGTAAGTAGAAAATATCTGCCTACTGTAGAGGCAAGTGGATAAGATCTACTTACTGTAGAGGCGTTAGATACGCTCTTACCCAGAGGGTTATTACCTTCTTGCTTCTTGTATAATTTCGACGGACTTTTTGTAGGGGTGAGCCCTCCTTATTTGCCGGACGGAATTTATGCTAATGAATTTGGTGGTGACTGACTGTCTTGTGGCCAAAAGAAATGTAGCCCTGTGCATAACAGGTGGCCATTTAGGCAGACGACACGTGTTTTACCAAATATTTCTGTAACACTAGTACCCCCCAGAGTGTACTTGTTCGAAAAATCTGAGCGAGGAGTGAGTCAAATTGCACTTTTCGCTTGGTTCGAGAACAAGTATCTTCCTTAGCTGGCGTGTCGATGTGGGTGTAGGTTTCTTTCTAGATACATGTGTTTTAATAGGTAACCGACACTTGTTGTGTTGTCTTTTCATTGTCTTGAATCGAGGTAGATTTTTCTCCGGAATTTTCGTCTATAGTGTCACCAAGTTTTGCTATTTAAGGAGCTAGCATGGATAGTGTTTTTATCCATTCTGCTGCTATCTTTGCGTTTTGGTAAAATGGCTTGGCGTTTGTCCTTTTTTAAGTTTTTTACTTTTACCCAGTGTTCTCGTCACTTACATTTAATTCCAAGTTCGTTTCACCTAACATTTATCGGAATTGAGGATCGGGTTATCCAATTGGTATGTCCTAACGGCCGTGGTATGGCCATCAATCTTTGGTTGTTGATAGGGATTGGGTGAGATAAGCATTGAGGAAGGGTGGGAAACCTTCCATGTTGACCATGACGTAGAGGCAGGGGATCTTCTAATTATCACTTTAGCTATTACTTATGCAGGGGATGTGCGCTTTGAAGTTGAAATGTTTGGGAGCGACTCCTGCCGTAGAGAAGTGGGCCCCTATCTTCGCCCACGCGCTTTGCCGGGATTTCCTAGCGATAACGAGGGCAGCGACGGTTGTGGAAGTCCGTGCGTCTCCTCTTAATCTTATCTGAGTGGGTCCTCGGACGGATCGGTGGACTGTTAACTGGGGAATTCCGACGGAGAATATGTTTACCAGGGTTTGCCATGTTGCTTTATTGTGTGCTTTTTAATACTACTGTCGTTGTAACATGAATAAAGTTTATTAATTTGCTCATAAAGTCTTCGATTTCTTCAAGAAGAAATGATCACTTATGATCCTATGTTGGGATGTGTGCGTTTTGTCTCTTATGATGCGGGCTTTACACAACGCCTGTTATTCCCTGAGACGACACGTGTCTCCCCTACTATTAAGCATTAAAGGGAGATAGTGGCGCGATGTGCGCGGCATGCGCGTTTGTCAACATCATGATAAGCGCGGTTTTCTATGTGTCAGGCGGCGTTTAGTATGCTGACATGGACGGAATTTTTATTTCTTTGAGGAAAAGTGATAATGGATATCTGAACGGACCAGGTTTAGGAACCATTGGTTAAACGGTTCGATTGGGATGTAGCTCCGGGATCTAACGGCCAGGGATTTATCTCCTTTACATATAAGCGGAATCGTACAGGCAAAAAGGGTTTTATTTCAAAAGTCGAATTGCATCTTTTGAAAACTTCTTCTTTCTCCCTGAGACCTCGGGTCTTAAGCTTTCTGTGTCTTTTTCTTGTCCTTTTCTCTTCTAAGGTAATGGCTAGTGCTACATCTTCTTCCTCTAGTTCTTCTCACGGGTCTTTGATCCCTTCTCCGTCCAACCCTACGGTCTCCGTCGCGATTCCAGGTGAACCTACGCGGGTTCATCCTACTTCTAGGGCAATGGGTAGGGGGTCTGGTACGTTCATAAGTCTTCTTGGGCAGAAGGATGTAGATGGCCTGGCAGAGAAATATGAGATAGATCTTTCTCTGTTTGAAGTTAGCGTTCCCTGTTCTAGGGAGAGGGCGAGTTCTCCCAGGGAAGGAGAGATAGCTATCTATCAAGATGCGTTATTGGGTGGCCTTAGGCTTCCTTTTTCTGATTTTGCTAAGGCAATTCCAGAGGAGCATCATCTGTGTCCTTCACAGCTGACTCCTAATTCTTGGAGATTACTGAACGGCTTTGTCATTGTTTTCAAAAATTACGGAGTAAGTCCGACCGTCCGTTGGTTCCGTATGTTGTTTAGCCTATGTTTAGAGTCTAATGCCGATTGGTATTACTTCTCGGCTGCTCCTAAGAAAGTTTTTAGGGAAAGTTCCTTTTTCCATTAAGCGGTGGAAGAGTAAATTTTTCTTTGTCAAAAATAATTCCGAGTGGGATGTCCGAACCAAGTGGGAGGTTCCCCGAACGGATATTGTTTGTGAGGAAATGACGAAAGAAGAGGAGGTTCTTCTTAATTCAATGACGGGGCTATCCAAAGTTTATATGGATGAGTTCTTGACCAAGGAAAACATCGTTAAATGTCATTTAATAGTATCTGCTGGTAGGATTTATTCGTATATCTATCTTAGTTTGATCTTGAATCGCGATATCTAACATGATTCGGAATTTTATTTTGCAGAAAGTCTGATGGAGGATGAAGACTTGAGCTACGTTAAGAGCCTCCTGGCTTCCTATGAAGGTGAAGTTCATCCGCCCTTACCTCGTGGGCCGAAGAAGAAGGAAGCAGCCTCTAGTAAAGGTGTTGAAACCTCCAAGGAGGTGAAAAAGAAGAGGAGGAGAAAGGAGGTCGACTCTTCCAAGAAAGGGGGCAAAAGCGACCCCGCTACAGGGTCCTCACGGGAGAGGAGGACAAAGAGGAAGAACTCCGAGGACGCATCGAGTCCCGAAATTATGACTGAATAGGTGAGTTCACCTGTGGAAGAGGCTCGCCCGGCTTTGTCGCCAATTTCAGAAGGGCCCTCTTCTAGTCAACTAGAAGATATCTTCCTCAAGGAGGTGCGGATGTACTTCTTAAGGGTATCATTGTTCTGCAATAATTTTTTTAACTTAGGTTTTGTTTTACAGGCGGAGGCGGGAGAAGCGGCTCTCTTGGATAAACTGAGGCTGGCAGACTCAGTTTTAAGAGGACCAGCAACTCAAGGGAAGGAGTTGCCCTCTGAAGACATCCCTTTTCGGGATGCTGTTTCTGTGAAAAATGTTTTGATGGCCATGCGGCCCGAACAGTTCTCCACTAAGCTACGGAGAGTTGGGAGGGAAGAGAATACTTGTCAGCTTTTCCGATCGGCCATGCTGGTAAGGACCGCTCTCACATTCCTTTTGTTCCTAAACTTAGTATCATCTATAACTAGTTTGTTATTTCATAGACTACGCAATGGGCGGATCGAGTCGGCAATCTTTGTCAGGAGGACTTGGCAAAGATGGAAGCAAGTAGGGAAGAATTTGCCCAGCTAATCTCTAAGGTGGAGGCCTTGGAGGAAAAAGAAAAGAAGCAGCTTGCTATTATCCATACCTTTAAGAAGGATAAAGCTGAGCGGCTTCAACAGTTGGCCGCTATAGAAAAAGAGAAAAATTACTTAGCGGCCAAGCTGGCGAGTTCCGAGGGCTCTCTTCAGACTGCTAAGGAGGATATATAAAGACTACAGGACGGCTCGAGCAGTTTGAAGAAGGAACTTAAATCGCCAAGATAGCTGCATCGACCAATGGAGTCTAAAGTTGAAGGTCATGCGGAACTCGCCAATTCGAGTTGAGTTAGAGGAACTCAAGGGGAGCTTGATACACTCAAGGAAGACTTGGCTTCCGCATGTAGGACCCCTAAATCCGACCCGCAAGAGATGAAAGACCTAATTGAACGAGCGGATAAATTGGAGAAAGAGGTCGCCTACTTTAGGGCTTAAAGCCAAAGAAGGCCACCCGCATTTATTCTCAGAAGGCAGAAAGCGGGCCACCATGTTCCTTCTGCGGACGTTTTATCTATGTGGCTTGCTGGAGTCTTGAAGAAATTTATGGAGCTAAAAGAGTTGCAACTTATAAAGACTCCAGAGGTTCCTGTCCTAGCCCCTTCCGAACCTCCAACCTAAGTTCCTCCAGAAGCGGCTGACCGCCCTGAGGGCCCAAGTTCTTGGGGATTTTTTAGGACATGTTCTTGTAAACACCTAGTTATTTTGGAATGTAATTTCAATTTATATGAATGAAACACAAACCTTTTTCTTTGTTGAAGATTTATTTCAGAGTGATGGTTTTAACCATTTTAAGAAGTCCTTTGCAAGGTCTTTTTTCCTTCATTTGGCTTGTAAGTCAAGCTTCATAGCAGGTTCTTCTCTTCTTGGTCCAATCTTGGGACTTTGATTTGTTAAGTAAGATCCTTGCTTTTGTAAATGAGATTGTTGCCTCATATTTCGATCGGGATTTTTGCCCCTTGTTTCTGGATGAGAGTTATCGTTTGTCCTTGTAGGATAATTCCGACTCATCTTTTAGGAACGGGATTTTCACCTCATTTTTGTAGAATGGGATTTTCACCTCATTTTTGTAGAAAGGGCTTAAGCTTTATTCCATGGAACATTTAGGAGACGATTACAGGATTTACTGATAGTAGCGTCGCAAGTGTTCAGCATGAAATGGACGCTTGAGCATTTTTCCTTCCATATTTACTGTGATAATAGGTGCCGCTTCTGGACAATTTTCTCAGATGACGTAAGGGCCTTCCCAATTAGGAGTTAGCTTCCCTGCTCGGCTTTTGTTTCCACAGAACTCTTTTTCTTAAGACTAAAGTGCCCGATTTGGAAGAAGACTCTTTTGACCCTTGTGTAATAGAACATTTTTACTCTTTGGCGATAGATGGCTGTCTTTGTTTCCACAGCTTCTCTTCGCTCTTCAAGTAAGTCAAGTTCCACTCCGAGATTCTTCTCATTTTCTTCTGATGAGAAAATTTGTTGTGTCCGTAGAGTAGGCATTCCTATTTCTGCAGGGATGAAAGCTTCTGCCCCATAAGTGAGAGAGAACGGAGTTTCTCCTGTAGGGGTTCTTGTGGTTGTCCTGTAAGCTGATGGGTGGTTTCCGCAAGTATACGGGTCACGATCAAGTAATAAAGTGGACTATGGGAAGTCGGATGTCGAACCACAGGGAATAGAGATTGCTAAGTGTAAACCAAGCTTCAATAACCTAGTCTAAATGGCAATTTGGGGGGGAGTTTTGGTTTTCAGAACTAGAGAGCTACAAAGGATTGCGAATAAGAACTGAAAATTGAGAGTTGATTGGGGTGAATCAATGGCAAGAGAGGATACTTGGGTATGTATCCCTTTTGGATTTCAATTCTAAAGATGAGCAAAGATGTTTATGAATCAAAGTTGGTACTTCTTGTGCCAATAGTCCCTAAATTATATCCAATCCCTCTTCTATGGTAATTGGATAACTAGTCTCCTAGGACTTGATATTAAGCTCAAGGGGTCATTCCTAAATTACACCCAACCCTTCTTCCAAGGTGGTTGGATGACTAGTCTCCTAGGACTTGATATGAGGCTCAAGGAAATTTATGTATATTGGAAGAATCATGCGGGTGAATTCGTATGAAAGAGTCGTTCGCCCTTCTAGTACCCGATTCCTCGGTATACTCTTGAACTCTCTAATGAAGCAAGTTCCTAATACAAGGAGGCGCTAGCTCTACCCTTGTATTGCACACAAGTGTGGGATCGAAAATACGCGCCTGGCATCGTGTGACACCAGACGATATATCGAAGCACAAATATCATTTTTTGTTTGTTTGTGGGTTCTTTTATTCCTAATAGAGACAAGCCTCTATTATTAATTACCCCAGACAATGTCGTGGAAACCTCCGATTAAGGGCAAAAAAATACAAGTTGAGGCAACAATATAATTTATTGTAGAATATGACAATTTTTTACATATGAATATACACTCTTATTTATTTATTTATTTATTTATTTATTTATTTATTTATTTATTTATTTATTTATTTATTTATTTTTACGACGCCGCCTTGATATGCCTCGTCGCCGCCTTAGAATTTGGCTCCGCTATGCCGCCTCAAAATATGTGCTTTATTACTGCCTCGATATTTCCTGGGGTCCACATTTCAGTCATCTTAACACGCTGCTCCACCGCCGATATCTACTTTGGCCACCCTAAGATGAGTCTTCCATCACTACTCCGAGATGTGTGTCGATTTGAGATTCATGTTCATCGGCCATCTCTAAGTGAGCATCACATTAAGGTCTATATTTCATCACCCGCTTCAGGATGTGTGCTCCGTCATTGTCACATTGGGATGCGTGCATCCAAAATCCTCCTCCTTTTCCAAAATGGGCCCATTCTCCCCTTATTACATATATTTTTGCTTTTGCTTCCCTTTAAATGGGCCATTTTTCTCCTTTTTGTATTATCAATTGGGCCATAATGATTTTTTAGTGATTTAATTAAATCATCCTTCTTATAAAGTGGGCCATCTTCCTTTTTTTTTTAATTTATTTTTTTTTTATATCAATTGTCAACCGATCATGGGCCCTTCTTTTTTTTTATTCTCCATGCCTCACTTTTATCACCAGCTCACTCCCTTTAGAAAACCAAAAAAAAAAAGGTGGCCCCCCTTCCCAATTAATTCATTTCAAAAATAAATGTGCTTCCTATTACCAGATTGGTAATTTTGAACAGCATCATTTCGGATATATGGGATCCATGGCTTGTGAAATTCCAGAGAAGCTTTCAAAGTTTCAAAATAAATTTCTCTAAGGGTAATGAAATATTGACTGTTTTGTGACAGAATTTGCTTATAGACATTCATCCGGATTGATCTAGAACATGCAACACCAAACTGAAATCAATCCTGGTTTTTCTCATTGGGCTTTATAGAACGGTAGCCTCCAATCCTCATTAGCTAATGAACCCAATGATCGCTTCTCAATCATTTTTATCAAATTGCCTAAATTGCATTTTGCAAATCACATTCTCATATCTCATAAGATACAAATTAATCAGCAACATGAGGACATTCTCTCTTGTCAATGTGAAAAGATTGTCTCACGACAGCTTCATTCAAACACTCACACTGAAGGCACCTTTGGAAAATAACACAAACACCTTCGGAAATAGCAAATGACAATGAAATTTAGCAAGATCACCACTTCCTCAGCATCTTTTGAATAACCAGCAAGGCGACATCTTCAAAACATTAGGAGATCATGAAATCCTCAGATTCTATTGTTTCATAGCAGCTCTTCTTTACTGAACTGCAGCAGCAGCCTCATTAAATAGCCGCAGCAGGTTCTTGATTTCTACAGCTTCCATCTTTTGGCAACTTCTTCACTGTTTGCATTATCTTCTTTTTTGCTTCATTTGGTCTCGCCATACTTCCTTGCAATAGCTTGTATTGTGGCATGCCCATAACAAACATTAATATAATGAACAAGAACAGAATTCTTTAATTTATATTCCCGCCGCTGTGTATCACAACTTACGTGCATAGGTTTCATATGGGTCTGGCTTCCTTGGTAATATGTTTGGCCACTATATCTTCTTTATCGCTTTGAACACAAGAACTATTTTGTCTTGCGAAGAACGTAGTGCCTCTTTACAGCTCTATTTGCCTCATCTTCGGGTTTAACAACTCTCATAAAGTCTCTTTTTATTACAAACTCATGGAAGCCAAGCTTCACTGGAATGCCCATAAAATTTGGTGTTTGATATTTTTTTGTAAGTTCTGAACCAATTTGAGACTGGCCACATTGTTCATTGAGAATGTGTAGTTGAGGGATCAGCAACTTGATCATCAAATGGATTCTCCAACTTGAATCTCTGGAACATCATGCCTTAAAATCCTGAAGCTTCTTGTTGTCCTTTGTGATACAAGGTTTCATACCCAAAACACCTCGCATCTCGTTGGTTGCCGATGGTCTCATAAGGTCCGCAATGTCCGCTATAGCCTTTGCCCATCATTCTTACCTTCTTTGCGTTTGAGAAGAGTTTACATCCCAGAGTGCTTCATGTGGATAATGAACTCTCTAGTCCGCATTTCTTTCAACTTTTCACCCTTTTGTTAATGTGGACATCACCAAACAAATTAGGAACGAAGCTCTAGTTCACTGTAGTTGGTCGGTTCGCAAGTGCATGTGTCTCCAACGAGGTATCTCTCCAAAGTCTTGAAACCGTGGCCGATCTTGCTCAAGAATATTAGCATTGCAAAGGGAAGCGATTGACTGATAAAAAAGAATTTCCTGGATGTCTCACATCATCAACATAATGCTTTCAACATGTTAAGACTTTCAAAGAACCCGGGATCGTGGATCAATAGCAAATCCCATAGCCTTCAACATCTTGCGATTACGAACAAAGTTAATAGCATATCAGCCATTCACCGAGGATCCCGCCGGATATCTCCACGGCCACTTCACGGCTCCCAAATTGTTCATCGACCTTGCTTCAATAGAAAGAATTTTGTTGATTTTGTTTCCCAAATCTCCGCTTGATGGCGGAGGTGGTGGGAGGTCGTTGGTAGGATCTTTGACGGCAACCGGAACTTCCACGGTGGCGCTTAAGGGTTCAACAGCCAGCTCAGTGACACAAAGTGGGCTTCAACGGCTGGCCGGAGGAGCAAGCAGACCTGAAAGGTGGATGTACTGCACAACGGGCGACCGAGGCGTGCATGATGGTGTACGTGGTTTGCGTGGAGCGGCCGTGGGGAAGGTTCTTTGAGCCGAAGCGCCGACGGATCGAGGACAGAGCTCCGGACAAGAACTGTGGCGCGAAAGCATGGAGAAGGAGGAAAGGGATGGCGCTCGGTTGCTGTCCAGCTCGGCGAGGCACGGAGGAGAGGGACAGTGATCCGTCAGCAAGCAAGTGGTTGAGATCGGCGACTTTCCTTTTCTTCTCCGGGGATATAGCGCGGAGGCGGGCTAAGCTTTGGTCTCCAAAGTGTGTAAAGAAGGAGATAGGGTTTTATTTATTTTATTTATTATTTATTATATATAATATATGTCACTCTTTTTTTTTTTTTAACTACTTATAACTCCCAACCTCGCTCTCCCTCAGATCTATGTGTACTTATGTCCCCTTTGAAGCTTCAAGACCAAGAAAATAAAAAAGAAACGGGAGGGGTTCTAAGGCTTTTATTACATATCTATAATATTAGCTATAGAAACATCACCTTTTTTTTTCTGTCTTCCTTCTCTGCAGGTATTCTTCAAAGGGATCCCGGGAGCTATCCGAGAAGACAAAGGAGGAAAAAGACAAAAGCCCTTCTTTCTGTCTGGCCTCCCCTTTTTAAAATAATTTTCATCCTTATCCATCAGAAAAGAATTCCTTCCCGAGAGATCACCGAGAGATCACAACTCTCGTAACTTCTCAACAGATAGGATAGGATCAAATTTAATTAAATCTTAATTAATCAAGAAATTTAATTTAATTAAATTTGAAAATGATGATTTTTTTTTAATATATTTTTTGCCTCGAGATTCGTGTTTAGGTACCTCGGGATTTGCATTTTTCTCCGATCGCCTCGAGATATGTGCTTAGGCTATCTTGAGATTTGGGATTGCCTCGAGATATGTTCTCGGGGGTAATTTTGTAATTTGCGTTCGTCTCAAGATATGTTCTCAGGGGCAATTTTGTAATTTGCATTTGTCTCGAGATATGTTCTTGGGCCATCTTGGGGGTTTGTGCCTTGGGCTTGCCTAGAGATTTGCATTCTTGGCCCAAGATACAGTCAATTTATCTCATAAGAGATTTTATATTAAATTTTATTTATTTATCATGAATATCTTAAATATAAGATTAAGATATATTTAAATTTAAAATTTTATCAGACATTTATCATATATTTTTGATATAAACAAATGCCCCCTTCCTACTTTTCTCATGAAATCTATTGAGTGAGAGAAGTAGGAATCCCCAAATCCTTCTTTTGTCATGGCCAATATCTCTCAACCTTTTTGGGATATGGCCCAAAATTGCAATGAGGTCCCTCAAGGTCAAGTCTTCATGTGCCACACCCCTATCTTTGACTCTGAAGCCGAGCCCGCAATCAGATATGAAGGAGAAGAGCAATCAGAGTGGGTGAAGCGCTATCCAAATCGTATTGCTATTGCTAAATTGCACACAAATCGTTGGTTATTTGAAGACGGCTTGACCGATGCAATTTGTCTGAAGCCTGAAGGAGAAGTAAAGGATTTGAGGACGTTCCAAATCCTCGGATCTAAAATCATTAACCACCATCCGGGATGGAGGGGTAAGGAGCCTGTCCAAAATAGTTTAATTGATCTTCCGTATTATGCAGAGTGGGCCAAGCACATGGTCAATAACTACTCCAAGGAGTTATCTGAAGCAGAGTTGGTGGGCGGGATTGTGGCTTCAGTCGGCCGCTATGACTTTGACTTGAATTTTTATAAAGCATTAGTAGAACTATGGTGTCCCGAAACTAATACTTTCCACTTCTTGCACGGAGAAGTTGGGATTTCATTATGGGATATCAAGGAATTGGGAGGACTTCCAATTACCGGAGACATCTATGATGAAGTCGTACCTCCTAACGACACAATCTGCCGAAGGTATGATCCTGAATTTTCTGTTTTGAGAAATCTTTTCAACATCTTTCAATGGCTCTCAAGGCGAAGTCTTTGGACAAGATGTATCTTTTGAGGATTGGGTGGAGTTCTTTAAGAAGTCAAGACTTAGTTCCCGGCATGGGTCGACTTCTAATCCCCCTCCAAAGCCCGTTTCCAAAGCAGATTTAGTTGCTTTTATAGCTCTTTGGATCTGCTTTTTTATTATGCCGGGTAATCGCAAGGTGATTAGACCGGGGGTTTTTTTAATGGCATGCAACATCGCGCATGGAAGGAAAGTAGCTTTTGCCCCCGCAGTACTGGCGCGCTTATACTTGGGTTTAAATGCCATGGTCAATCACAGGAGAGGACCCGGATCTTCTACCACAGTATTCCCTGTTCACTTTTTGTATACTTGGGCTGGTTATTATTTTCGGAGCATATATCTTAAGAGGAAGATAGATGATAATACTTTGAGTATCCCTGGGTTGCTGAGAGTACCAAAGATGTTGCAATTTATGAATGCCGCCGCAACTCCATTTATCCATCCTGTGAGTGTGAGGAAATTCATCCGACATAAAGACAATTTCATATCCCGCCCTTTCTCGTTCATGCATCATAATGACGAGGTAGTGCGAGATTCCAGATATCCGGCTGGGCCCGAAGTATTGGATTCATATACCATGGAATATGTGATGAATCTTCGCTAGGAGTCCTTCCGCCGGTGTGCAGTGAGATTTCTTTTGCGGAGCCTTACAATCCGCGACGATTTGGGCGCCAGCTTGGATAATGATCAACATACCCCGCCAGATATTGATGTTCCCTGAGGGCTCCTTCCCTCTCAGATTCTTAAGGCGGGTTAGTGGCTTCATCTTTCTCGCCGTAAGACGCCTAGTTTCATTCTACATCCCCGAAAGCATGACAGAGAGGGAGGCTTATACTTGTCTATGCAATGTAAATGGTTGAGGACCTGCTGGAAGCCTTTTTCCATCAGGACTATTCGTCTTTGATTCAGGACGACTTCAGAGACAGGAGAATTATTATAGGGGGCGAGGGTAATCTTCAAAGGGCTACAGATTTATCAACGAGAGCATATTCATTAATCATACTGACCCTATTGTTGACCCAGTTGTTCCAGCAAAACGGCAAAGAACTGAAGGTATGTCAACTTTATTTATTTATTTATTTATATATTTTTTTATTATTTATATATATATATATATATATATATATTTTGAAAACTGAAAGTTTTGCTTTTCTTTATAAGCTTCTTTTTTTTTTTTTGAAAACTGAAATTCTGCAGATTTTCTTCCTCTTCAGGATTTTGTGTTCAGAATTCTGTTTTTGTTTTTTTTTTTTTTTTTTTGAAATTCTAAAAATTTTCTTTTTCTCCAAGATTTTGTTTTCCGTTTTTTTTTTTTTTTTTTTTTTTGAGAATTCAGGATATTCATGAGGGCTTTCCTGAAAAATTCATTTTTTTTTTCTTTTTTTTTTTTTTTAGTCTGAGTTTGACTCAAAATTTGAATCTTTATTTGACTTGAAGGCTGAATTTTAATTGAATTCAGAAATTTTTTATTTGATTCAAAGTCTTAATTTTTATTTGACTCAAAATGTTTGGTCACCAGGTATACAGATTCGTGACACCCCATTGGACAATGTTAGGGTTACTCACAATCCTCCAAGAATCGATGATATTCCTCCATCAGGTCTAGTGATGCTTCTGGGCTCTCACGTTGGTAAGAAATATCTCTTTCTTTTTCTTTTCTCTTTCTCTTTCTCTTTCTCTTTCATCCATACATTTTTGATGAACTTGATGACATCTTATTTCCAGAACAAGTAAACCCACAAGGTTTAAATGTCGGCGCCGAGGAGAACGTTGGAGTCGGCGAAAATGTTGGGGTGGGAGAAAACATTGGAGTAGGGGAAAATGTTGGGGTTGAGGAAGCTCTTCCCAAACCGCCATAAGGTATTATTATCATTATTATTATTATTATTATTATTATTTTATTTTTTTATTTTCGCCCCTTATTTATTTTCAAATTTTTGTTAGGGGATATACCGGTTGCCTTGGACAATGAGCCACCGCAGAACCCGCAAATTATCCAAGAAGGTTTTTTTTTTCACCACAAATAATGAATTTTTTGAATTCCAGCTATTGAAGAGGATGAAAGTACTTCATCTTTTAATCAAATTCCTTCTGCAAATTTTATAAGAGATGCCCCTTCTTCAATGGAAAAATTGGAGAGTGATGGCGGCAATGCTGATATTGAGAGTGCGCCTCGGGATGGTGGAAATGCTAACGTTGAAAGCCCACCTCATGATGGCAGTAACGTTGATGTTGACAACACATCTTCAGCAATGCAGAACAAAGGTGGTTTTTTTTTTTTTTGTGCACGAATCAACGTGAATATATATGTATATATTTTTAGTTGTTCGAGAAGTTGCCAAGGACGTTCATACTCCCACGGAGGAATTGGAGAGTGGTGGCTCTAACCCCGACATTGGAATTGCAAATTTGCCAAAACAAGATCAAGGTTTTTTTTGTTTTTGTTTTCTTTTTTTTTTTAAGCGAGAGAAAGAGATATATGTTGACAACTTTTTCTTGAAGTCCAGTTGCCGGAAGAAACAGTGACTCTCCGTCTTCGCGACAGACTCTTTCAAAGGGAATTGTTGGGGTTGCTCCTTCTCTTATGGAGAAATTGGGAGATGATGCCGTTAACACCGACACTGGGTTTTGCAACTTCACCAAAGCAAGACCAAGGTTTTTTTTTTTTTTTTTTGGGGGGGGGATTTTTGGAGATATGAATACTGATAGGTCTTTTTTCTCTCTCTCTCTCTCTCTCTTTTTTTTTTTTTTTTTTTTTTTTTAGTTGCCCAAAAAGGTGACGACCCTTTGTCTCCGAGAGGAAGTCCTTCAAAAAATATTGTTAAAGATACTCCTATCCCTGTGGAAAAGTTGGGAGATGATGGTGTTGATGCCGATGCAGGACCAAAGCAAGATTTTTTTATTTTATTTTTATTTGCGTATTCTCTTTGTAGGTTCAAAGAATATACCAAATGTGGTGTTATGCCTGCGAGACGAGATGATCAACAATATCAAGTTCCTCAACTATCACAACTACCAAAGCATTATCAATAAAGTAAAGAATTCAAAATCACTATTTGAACCCTTTGACATTGATTTGACCAGTCTAGAGCCTTTCATAGAGAGAGTAGCTCGACGTGCAACTTCGCCAAAGAAGCTTCAGAGGACTCTAGCGTACAAGCTTATATCCGTACTCAACGAGCCAAGGAGTGTGTGCATGAAAGGACTTTGGTACTTGAGCGTCTTAGCAAACGCAGGATGGATTGGCCTAATGACATAAATACAGGTAAAGAGGAGTATCAAAAACTTGCTGAGAGGGAACATCAACTTCAGGCCGAGCTTTGTGAGATTCAAGGTACAAAGAAGGCTTTGGGTGAAAAGATAGCGGCTTCAACTAGTTTCTTTAAAGCTTCCGAAGACACACAAGCGAATCTTCAAGTTGCGTTGGATGAGGCAAAGGCACAGCTTACCGAGGATCAAGGGGATCATTCAGATACTCATCTCATAGCTATTTTCACCAAGTGGCTTGATGAGTTGGAGGAAGCAAAAGAATCATTGTTGAAATTTGCTAGGCATTAAAGAGTCTTTCTCCTTTCTTTTTTAGTTTGCTTTCCTAGTTTGTTTTTGCTTTGGTAGTTGATTTTGAGACATTGGTTATGAACATTTGAATAAACCTTTAGCTCTTTTTTTTTATTTTTTTATTTATTATTTTTTTTTTTTGCATTTGGATGGAACGTCTGGAGGAAGAATCACGATGTATTTTTTTGATTTTTTTTTTTTGAAAAATTTTTTTTTGGATTTTTTTTTTTGATTTTTTTGATTTTTTTTTTTGAATTTGAAAAATTAAGGGGTCGATGTGTTTGCCTCAAGAAGCACATTTAATCGTGCATGACCGATTTGCCCCCAACTAGGAGCCGGACGTTCCATCGTAGACAAACACATGCCTCTTTATTTCATTGAATGATTGATACAAAAGTACAGAAAATTAATGTTTGGCCTCGGGAAGTACATTTAGTTGTACATGACTAGTCTACCCCTATAAGGGACCGTGACGCTCCGCCATAGGCAAACATTTTTTACATTAAGCGTAATATTTTTTCAGAAACGACCGTTGATAGGTGGCATTGGTCTTTCTCCATTAGCATCAATGAGCTGGTACGCGCCTCCTTCGTAGACGATCTCCACGACGTACGGACCTTCCCAGTTTGCTTTGAACTTGCCCCCGGCCCGCTAATTGGTGATGATAGGTCTTCCCAGGACAAGAACCATTTCTCCTTTGGTAAAAGTCCTAAACCGAGCCAATTTGTTGTAGGCCTGAGACATCTTGGCCTTGTAAACTTCAAGATTTTGCTGCACTCCCAACCTTTTCTCATCGAGAGAGTCCAACTCATCCAAGCGAAGTCGAACGTTATCTTCATTTGAAATTTCATTTTGCACTGCCATTCTTAGTGAGGGTATCTAGATCTCGAGGGGTAAGACCGCTTCGGTTCCAAACACCAAAGAGTACGGTGTGCATTGCGTTGGAGTCCTATAGGTGGTGCGATAGGCCCACAGCATCTTCGGGAGTCTTTCATGCCAATCCTTTTTATTTTTGGACACAGCTTTCTTCAATAGCTTTGAGAGAGTCTTGTTGAACGCTTCCGCCAACCCATTTGCTCTAGCATTATAGATGGAGGTATATCTCCAATCTATTTTATGGTGCTGCGCAAATCTCCCAACTTTGAAGCTTCTGAAGGCAGGGCCGTTATCTGAAATGATTCTCCTTGGAGTTCCAAATCTGTATAAGATATTCTCCCTGAAGAACTTGATGACATTTTTCGGCCTTGACTTCTCTCCGGTGGAATTGCTTACGCCCACCGAGAAGTAGTCTGCTGGTACCAATATGAACGGATGTCCCAAAGATGATGGTGGTTCGATAGGGACCGACTACATCCGCTCCCCATATCTCAAAGGGCCATGAAGAGATCGTGGGGTGTAGAGGGTTTTGGGTGTTGGTGAATGAAGTCACCATGTATTTGGCATAGATGGCATCTTTTGGCATAATTGATGCAATCTCCAACCATAGTTGGCCAGTAATATCCCAAGCGCTTGATCTTGAGTCGCATCTTGGGTCCGGATTGGTGTGCACCGCATATCCCGGAGTGTACATCATGCATCACTTCTTGGATTTCTTCATATGAGAGGCACCGCAAGAGTAGTTGATCATATGACTCGCTGTACAATATGTCATTTATGAGGGTGAATCTTAAGGCTCTTCGCTTTATCTGAAGACCTTTTGATTTATCCTCTGGGAGTTTATCATATTTCAAATATTCTATAAACGGTTGTCTCCAATCTTCCTCTGGCATTTCGAGGGTGAAGACTTCCGCTTTGCCCACAGCACTTTCCTCTTCGACATCATCAAGGATCGTACTTATGGACCTTCTATTTCTTATGGTTATGTGGATTTCTTCATAATCTGGATTTGCCAGCTCCTTCGCAACTTTCGCCAAAGAATCAGCTTCTCCATTTTCTGATCTTAAAACCCTCCTCAACTGTACTTGGGGGATTTTCTTCATCAGATCTTTGACCTTCTTGTGATATTTAAGAAGTTCGGGTTTATATATCTTGTAGTCTCCTTCGACTTGCTTGATTATAAGTTGTGAGTCTCCAAATATGTGTATGTGTTGGATTCCCATTTGTATTGCCAATTCCAAACCAGCCATGAGAGCTTCATATTCTGCCTCATTGTTTGTGCATGGCTCCGTAAGGGACAGTGCATATCTGAGAATTCCCCTTTCTGGTATGACGAACACAAGCCCTATCCCAGCTTTGATTTGTGGAATCGTGGACCTGAGTGCCGGCTTTATAGATGACGCTCCATCAAAGTATAGTCGCCACCTTGCTTCTTCCACTGTTAATGTCTCTTCATCGGGGAGATCATAATTGAGTGGTGAGTCATCGGGGAGAGGATGTGCCGCTAGTAAGTCTGCCAACACTTGCCCCTTAATAGCTTTCTGTGGGGTGTATGTTATGTCAAATTCCATCAGAATCAACGCCCACTTTGCGAGTCTTCCCGTAAGCAATGGCCTCGTCATGAGATATTTGAGGGGATCAATTTTTGATATGAGTATGACTTTATGTGCTAGCAAGTAGTGCCTCAACTTCTTGACTGCAAACACTAGAGCTAGACAATGTTTTTCAATTGGGGTATATTTACTCTCAGCCCCTATCAACATTCTGCTGAGATAATAAAGTGCATTTTCCTTGCCTTCTTCATTGTTCTGGGCTAGCATAGCTCCTAATGACCCTTCCAATGCAGCAGTATATAGAATCAATGGCTTTCCGGGAATCGGGGCTGCCAACACTGGTGGACTCAGCAAGTACTGTTTGATGTCTTCGAAAGCCTTCTGACATTCATCATCCCATTTGAATGGTGTGTTCTTCTTGACTAGCTTGGAGAAGGGCTTACACCTTCCAGAGAGGTTAGAGATGAACCTTCTGATATATGCCAAACGCCCCTGAAAGGACCGCAGCTGTTTTAATGTTTGAGGAGGTGGCATTTCCAAAATTGCTTTTATCTTGGAAGGGTCTATCTCTATTCCCCGGTGCCGTACTATGAAGCCCAGAAACTTCCCTGAAAGGACTCCAAAAGCGCATTTCATGGGGTTCATTTTCAACTTGTATTCTCTGAGGCGTGTGAAAACTGTCCTCAGATCATCAAGATGCTTGTCTTTGGAATTTGTTTTGACCACGAGATCGTCCACATAGCATTCGACAACTTTGTGAATCAGATCATCGAATATTCTGGTCATGGCCCTTTGATATGTTGCCCCCGCATTCTTCAGACCAAATGGCATTACTCTGTAGCAGTATATGCCCATTGGCATCCTGAAGGCTGTATGCTTTTCATCATCTGGATGCATTTTAATTTGGTTGTATCCAGAGTACCCATCCATAAAGGAGAACATCTCGTACCCTGAGGTGTTGTCGATCATGATCTCCATAACTGGTAGGGGAAAATCATCTTTGGGACATGCTTTGTTCAGGTCTCTGAAGTCCACGCATATCCGTATTTGCCCATTCTTTTTCTTTACAGGCACTATGCTGGCTACCCAGTCAGGGTATTTCTCTTCTCTGATGAAATTTGCTTCAATCAGCTTTTTTGTTTCTTCTATCACCCTTTCTTCAAGGTCGAATTTCATTTTTCTTGGTGCTTGCTTGACTGGTGCAACGCTGGGATCGATAGCTAACCTGTGAATGGCTACCTCATTGTCCAATCCTGGCATTTCATTATAATTCCAGGCAAAACAGCCGATATGCTCCTTTAAAGGGCCATGAAGGATGTCTTCCCTTCTTCTGACAATTGTGCGCTTAGGAAGGTTGGCCTCGGGTCTTCATCGCTTCCCAAGTTGACTTCAACTAGCTCGTCAATTGTTGCTTGCCCCCCGTCTTCTAGTTCAAGTGGCGCACTTTTCATTTTAATTTCTTCTTCTTCATCCTGGGATGTTGTCATATAACATGAGTGCCTGGAAGGTTCGGAGTAGCCTATCCCTCTCTTCTCCACATGTGCAGGATTCCACAGCCGACGAAAATTCTGATATGATTTCCTCGACCATTTGATCTTGCCCCCATACCTCTCAATTACTGTCTTGAGCTTGTCGGGATAATGGTTGGGGAAGTTTATGGGTTGAGTTTCATCATCTTCTAAGTCTTCAATATTTATCATATTATCTTCCGAAATCTCATTGCTTTTGGCTTCATAGAAGAGGATGCCTCTTTCCTTTCTACGCCGAGCTGGGACATAAAATGTCTTCAACTGCTCAACAGTGTTAACATTCAGATCATCCAAGGATTTATAGAGCCCATCAGGAATCCTTGTAATATGGAATGCGCTTTCTTGGGCAGACCCTTTAGCTTGTCCTCTGCTTTGGTGTGTGTCTTCATCACTTTCATCTTCTGAGGACTCTGTGTCACTACCAAAGTGAGGCAGTATTGAGGCTTTCCCTTTGGAGACAGGAGTAGACTTGGGTATCTTCGCTAGAGACTCTACCTTTGGGCCTGGGAATTTCCCCCCTTTGGATGGCTTGAGGTAGTATCTCGCATCTTCATAGTGGACTTCATGGATGCCGAAGGGTTGAATTTCTCCATCAATCCTTAATTCTTCCCCATCCACCATGTATTTCACACACTGATGAAGTGTTGAAGGAACCATTTGATTTTCATGGATCCATGGCCTTCCCAAGAGGGCTTTATATGAGGCATCTGCGTCGATCACATGAAACTTCACATCAGATGTCTTCTTTCCGAATTTAATTGGGAGAGTGATAGACCCCAATGCTTTTTGGCTATGCTGGATGAAGCCCTGAATGATGATCTTCTCCTGAGATAAGTGGCATATTTCGAGAGCCAATGCTCGGAGAGTGTTGAGGGTCATTAGGTTAAGCGAGGATCCTGGGTCAATCAAGACTCGGTTGATTCTCATCCCATCACAATAACCTGTCACATATAATGGTCTGTTGTGTTCTGTAGTCCCAAGCAACAGATCTTCATCTGTGAAGGATACTGAGGGTGCATGAAATGCGCACAAAGCTTCTTTCATGTTAACTTCAGCAAAGTAGGCTTGATACTCCTCAGGGTTTTGTAGGGCATGTATTAGAGATTCCCTGACTTCAACTGACATCATCAATGTGTCATACATATTGAGAAGTGCAGGGACTTTCTTCAAGTGTGCCAAAATATTATAATTCGGCTTCTTTGAAGGTTTCTTTGGTGAGATGGCTCTCTCTTCATTCATCTTTCCTTTGTTTTTATCATTAGAGCCGATGCACCTGTCTAAGTCGGTTGAAAGTACTTTCCCAAAATTGAAGTTGCATCCACGATGCACATGGTATGGCATTTCATCTTCTTCATCCGGGAAATTTAATTCCTCCTCGTAATCTTCTTGAGAAGTTATGGCCCTCATTCACCTTTTTCCTCAAAATAGTCAATGTAGTGTCAAATTTCCCATGAGAACTTGTTTTTGTACCCATTTTTGAAAATTCGCACTCCTCTATAGTATGTCCCACGAAGCCTGATTGGTATGGATAGTAGTTTGACGATCGTCTGCATGCATCAAGCGCGGGCTTTTAGGGTTAGGCAATTCCAATCCCATCTCCACGGCTTGATCAAAAAGCTCCTTCCTCTTACTCTCCTTAATCTTGATGTTTTGGAGAACCGACTTCCCCTTATCATTGGCTGCTTTTGTTGGAGGCGGAGAATCCACGACCTCTGAAACAAAATTTTGTCCTGATGCTTCTGGAGGGTATGTCCCCGACTCATCCCACTCAGCATCTTCAATATGTAACCGCAGTAGCCTGTTAGCTGACTCCTCTGTCACCCTTTGAATGAACGCGGGAATTTCTTCAGCAGGCATAGCTTTCCTCAAGACCTTGTATTTTGGGGCCTTTGGGGTGTAATATGGTGTCTTGGGCTCTTCTGGTTGGTGTGGCTCCAAGAGTTTGGCGTTCGCCTTCTTCACTCTCTCCCTGAATGCCATCTTCTTCTTCTGCTTTTTACTGATGTAGGGTCGGCCGTGACGATCATACGACTCTTCTGGCTCAGAGAAGCTATCATCATCATAATCATCTCGGATATATAGGGGGTATTCTCCTCCAGAAATAACCCTGCAAGTTTCCACCTGTATATCTTCATCATCTTCCTCGGCTAATTCCCCAAGTAATTCTTCAACCTCTTCGGGAAAATAGTCTCTAAGAGTGATCAAGACCCTTTCTTTCTGTTCATATTCATCGAGGGAGTCGATATACTCTTCTATAATAGACTTCTTGCGCTTTGATTGTTCGTGCTTCTTGTTCTTCTTTTTGTTCTTCTTCTTTGTTTGTTTTGTCAGGGGTCTTTTAGGAGGTTCTTGAGAACGTTTCCAAGCTATCCCTGGAAGCTCAGCCAACCTCTTCAACATTTTCATTGACTTTTTGGTTATAAATACTTCCCACAACTCTTCTGGAACAGCAGGAGGCCTGTCATCTATTGCTGATGGAAGTATTACTTTATTACCCACTACTATGACTTCCCCTTGGGATGACCCCTCTTGGTCTTGGGTGGTCACATAGCAGATATGCTCGGCTGGTTGCTCCAATAAAACATTCTTCGAGAGTGTAATCGTTCTCCTCGATATTGTCGCTCAACCCAATCCTTAAAGACATAACAATCTTCAATTGTGTGTCCCAACACTCGTGGTATGGGCAAGAATCGATGATCCTTCTTGTTCTGCTCTTCTGGCCTTTTGCATTCAGGCAATTGCAGACCTTCTTTCAGAGCATCTTTGAAGATCTTCAACACCTTATCTCTCCTGAAAGAATACTTCTTATTCATCCTTTCTTTCAAAGAGGGAATAGGTTTTGATTCATTGCTAACTGCACCTAAGGTGGGTGGCTTGGCCTGCTCCGGCTTGTGAGACTCCGCAGTGCCTTTTCCTTTGTCGATGTTGAAGGTTGTAGCAGTATACTTGACACCTTCTGTCCTTTTTGGCTTTTCTCTGTCATTCCTTGGAGCTTGAAAATTGGAGAATATCTTCGGGCTTGTCCGTTCCAATTTCTTAGCTTGTGAAATCAACTCCTAGAATGTAGTAATACCGGATGTACTCAAGAAGGGTGCCATCCAACTATCAATATTCCCGAGCAGTAAACCCACCGCCTGTGGCTGATCAAGGGGTTGTTCACATTTGATGCTCAAGTTTCTCCATCTCATGATATAGTCCACCACTTTTTCATCCTTATTTTGACGAGTGGCCGCGAGGTCGGCGATTGTGATTTTGTCACTTACGCCCCCAAATGCACAGGAATGCATCTTTCAGCGCCGCTGTGTTTGGATTGATTCGGGTTGTAGTCGGGGCATACCACTCAAACGCTACCCTCGTGAGACTTGCAAGTAAAATCATGCTCTGAGGATAAGTGAGGGCTTAGCACTTGTATCTCCACATGCCGTCACAAAATGAGCCAAGTGTTGATCAGGGTTGCCAATCCCAGTGAACTGCTTGAACTTGGGTACATTGTATCCTTTAGGGTAGGGTACCAGGTCATGATAGCTAGGATAAGGTTTATCTCCATCAACCTTTATCTCCTTCCCTTTAGCTTGCCTCAATTCAGCTGCCACTATCTGTTGTATCTCCTCCCGAGTCATTGCAACTGACTGCTCTGGAATAGGGGCATATGGGATTTCCTCTTGGTCTCCTGGCCTAGGGATTCTTCTTATAGGAGCATATGAAGTTCCCTCCTGTTCTATTGGCCTAGGAACTTCTCTCGGTGGTGAAGGGATTGTCCCTTGCTCTACCAAATTTAGGGGTTTCTCTTGGTCGTGGATTTGGACTTATCGGTCTTTGTGCCTTTTGGCTTTCCATTAAGGCAGCCATTTGTCTCTGCATTTTCACCATTGATTCCATCATAATTGTCATGTTTTCATTAAGCCATTGATATTCAGCTCCTCTATTCTCCATTTGCCGGAGTCTCTCCATTTGCTGGACTCTTCTTGTGATATCATCTCCATTGTAAACAAAGGCAGGTTCATCCTCCGCTTCTTGATTTGGAGGTTCTGCTTCCTTGTAATTCGTTGGCCTGCGAAATACTGGAAGGTTCCCTGTTCTCTGACCCTCATGTGGCATTTGGCTTGAGGCTTCTTCTCCAACTCCACTATGAGAGTCTGTGGCCCTTCTACGAGACCTCGTGAATACCCCCGGTTGTTCTGGTTCGGGTGCTGGATCTCCTCGGGCTTCAGTGACCATCCGGACTGTATGTACTTCTATATCCATATCAGACGTCTCTTCATCCTTCATCTCTCTCCTCCACTGAAACTTCGATCGGGAGGTCTTAGCTTGATTCTCGCGTGCGAGCTATCCGATCAAACACCGCCTTCCGTGTATTCGAGTATTAACCGCTTCTTCTTTTGGTAAAACTCCTCAAGGCCATCTTCTCTATCTGCAGCTTCTTTGACGCCGTGTAGGTTTTGTAGAGATTTTTGTTGAAAGAGTCTTTATGGTGGGACTTTGGGGTCCGCCACCTTTGTTTTCATTTGGCCGAGGCCAGATCTCTCCGCCAGAATTGAGTTCTTCTTCACCAGCTTGAGTGGTTCAAATGAGTTATTGAAGGAACCCATTTGGTTATGTTTGTGCTCTTGGAAAGACACAAAATCCAGCTTCTGCTTTGGAATTTTGACTTTCCTTGGTGTGAGTCTTGAGAACACACTCTTCTTCTTGGGTGTATCCTCATCAGACTGGAATATCCCACTCTCTCTTCCCTTGGTGGTGACAGTGAAGGTGGGTTCATCATCATCATCATTCAAAGAGACTACCCTCTTGGGATGAGACAATCTCTTAAAAGCAGATATCCTTGATGGTTCCTCATCAGCAACGTCTTCGCTAGTCTTTGGGACGATCACATTCGGGCGACGACCCTTGGATGGTAGACGACGAACAGTCAGGGCCTCCTCCGTTGGTGAAGCCTTCCTCACGAACTCTACAGATTCAGAAATTGTGCCGAAACTCAATTCGGCTCCGGCAACCCCTGGGCCAGCTAAGTCGCTAGCTTGGGCAAATCGAACTTCAAACTCCTCTCCGAGGAAAATGGTGAGCTTTGGGCTTCCGAATGCAGTTGAGTTCTTGAATGCCATTTTGTTCTGCAATAAGAAAATAACCACGTTAGTTTTCTTTCACAGGGTGTAGGAATAATGCCTCTACTTGTACTTTTGCCTCAAAGATGGAAGGAGGAATATGTTCCCCACCGGGCGTGCCAGAATTTGTGGGATCGAAAATACACGGCTGGCATCGTGTAACACCAGACGATATATCGAAGCACAAATATCATTTTTTGTTTGTTTGTGGGTTCTTTTATTCCTAATACCTAATAGAGGCAAGCCTCTATTATTAATTACCCCAGACAATGTCGTGGGAACCTCCGATTAAGGGCAAAAAAATACAAGTTGAGGCAATAATATAATTTATTGCAGAATATGACAATTTATTACATATGAATATACACTCTTATTTATCTATTTATTTATTTATTTATTTATTTATTTTTACGACGCCGCCTTGATATGCCTCGTCGCCGCCTTAGAATTTGGCTCCGCTATGCCGCCTCAAAATATGTGCTTTATTACTGCCTCGATATTTCCTGGGGTCCACATTTCAGTCATCTTAACACGCGTGCTCCACCGCCGCTCTCTACTTTGGCCACCCTAAGATGAGTCTTCCATCACTACTCCGAGATGTGTGTCGATTTGAGATTCATGTTCATCGGCCATCTCTAAGTGAGCATCACATTAAGGTCTATATTTCATCACCCGCCTGCTTCGCAATGTGTGCTGGCCATCATTGTCACATTGGGATGCGTGCATCCAAAAATCCTCCTCCTTTTCCAAAATGGGCCCATTCTCCCCTTATTACATATATTTTTGCTTTTGCTTCCCTTTAAATGGGCCATTTTTCTCCTTTTTGTATTATCAATTGGGCCATGATGATTTTTTAGTGATTTAATTAAATCATCCTTCTTATAAAGTGGGCCATCTTCCTTTTTTTTTAATTTATTTTTTTTTATATCAATTGTCAACCGATCATGGGCCCTTCTTTTTTTTTATTCTCCATGCCTCACTTTTATCACCAGCTCACTCCCTTCAGAAAACAAAAAAAAAAAGGTGGGCCCCCTTCCCAATTAATCCATTTCAAAAATAAATGTGCTTCCTATTACCAGATTGGTAATTTTGAACAGCATCATTTCGGATATATGGGATCCATGGCTTGTGAAATTCCAGAGAAGCTTTCAAAGTTTCAAAATAAATTTCTCTAAGGGTAATGAAATATTGACTGTTTTGTGACAGAATTTGCTTATAGACATTCATCGGGATTGATCTAGAACATGCAACACCAAACTGAAATCAATCCTGGATTTTCTCATTGGGCTTTATAGAACGGTAGCCTCCAATCCTCATTAGCTAATGAACCCAATGATGACTTCTTAATCATTTTTATCAAATTGCCTAAATTGCATTTTACAAATCACATTCTCATATCTCATAAGATACAAATTAATCAGTAACATGAGGACATTCTCTCTTGTCAATGTGAAAAGATTGTCTCACGACAGCTTCATTCAAACACTCACACTGAAGGCACCTTTGGAAAATAACACAAACACCTTCGAAAATAGCAAATGACAATGAAATTTAGCAAGATCACCACTTCCTCAGCATCTTTTGAATAACCAGCAAGGCGGCATCTTCAAAACATTAGGAGATCATGAAATCCTCAGATTCAATTATTTCATAGCAGCTCTTCTTTACTGAACTGCAGCAGCAGCCTCATTAAATAGCCGCAGCAGGTTCTTGATTTCTACAACTTCCATCTTTTGGCAACTTCTTCACTGTTTGCATTATCTTATTTTTTTGCTTTATTTGGTCTCGCCATACTTCCTTGCAATAGCTTGTATTGTGGCATGCCCATAACAAACATTAATATAATGAACAAGAACAGAATTCTTTAATTTATATTCCCGCGGCCGCAGGTATCTGTCAACTTACAGGCATAGGTTTCATATGGGTCTGGCTTCCTTGGTAATATGTTTGGCCACTATATCTTCTTTATCGCTTTGAACACAAGAACTATTTTGTCTTGCAGCAACGTAGTGACTCTTTACAGCTCTATTTGCCTCATCTTCGGGTTTAACAACTCTCATAAAGTCTCTTTTTATTACAAACTCATGGAAGCCAAGCTTCACTGGAAGTCCCATAAAATTTGGTGTTTGATATATTTTTTGTAAGTTCTGAACCAATTTGCGACTGACCACATTGTTCATTGAGAATGTGTAGTTGAGGGATCAGCAACTTGATCATCAAATGGATTCTCCAACTTGAATTTCTGGAACATCATGCCTTAAAATCCTGAAGCTTCTTGTTGTCCTTTGTGATACAAGGTTTCATACCCAAAACACCTCGCATCTCGTTGGTTGCTGATGGTCTCCTAAGGTCCGCAATGTCTGTCATAGCCTTTGCCCATCATTCTTACCTTCTTTGCGTTTGAGAAGAGTTTACATCCCAGAGAGTGCTTCATGTGGACAATGAACTCTCTAGTCTGCATTTCTTTCAACTTTTCACCCTTTTTGTTAATGTGGACATCACCACCAAATTAGGAACGAGCTCTAGTTCATGTGTAGTTGGTCGGTTCGTGCATGTGTCTCCAACGAGGTATCTCTCCTAAGTCTTGAAACCGTGGCCGATCTTGCTCAAGAATATTAGCATTGCAAGGGAAGCGATTGACGATAAAAAAGAATTTCGGATGTCTCATCAGCGATCAACATAATGCTTTCAACATGTTAAGACTTTCAAAGAACTGGGATCGGGATCAATAGCAGTCCATAGCCTTCAACATCTTGCGATTACGAACAAAGTTAATAGCATATCACCCATTCAATCGAGGGATCCTCACGGATATCTCCACTGGTCGACTTCACGGCTCCCAAATTGTTCATCGACCTTGCTTCAATAGAAAGAATTTTGTTGATTTTGTTTCCCAAATCTCCGCTGATAAGCGGAGGTGGTGGGAGGTCGTTGGTAGGATCTTTGGCAAGAATCGGGAACTTCCACGGTGGCGCTAAGGGTTCAACAGCTAGCTTCGGTGACACAAAGTGGGCTTCAATGGCGGGAGGGAGCAAAGCAGACCTGAAAGGCGAGGGCGGCCACGAACGGGCGACTGGCGGCATGATGGTGTCTGGTTTGCAGGAGCAGTGGGGAAGGTTGTTTGAGCTGAAAGGCCACGGACGGCTGGCGGGTGAGCTCGGACGCAACTGTGGCGCGAGCATGGAGAAGGAGGAAAGGGATGGCGCCGGTTTGGCAGTAGCTCGGCGGAGGCACGGAGGAGAGGGGATGTGATCCGTCAGCGGTCGGTGGTGGCGATCGGCGACTTTCCTTTTCTTCTCGAGGGGATATAGCGCGGAGGCTACAAGCTTTGGTCTCCAAAGTGGTGTAAAAAGGAGATAGGGTTTTATTTATTTTATTTATTATTTATTATATATAATATATGTCACTCTTTTTTTTTTTTTAACTACTTATAACTCCCAACCTCGCTCTCCCTCAGATCTATGTGTACTTATGTCCCCTTTGAAGCTTCAAAACCGAAGAAAATAAATAAATAAAAAAAGGGAGGGGTTCTAAGGCTTTTATTACATATCTATAATATTAGCTATAGAAACATCACCTTTTTTTTTCTGTCTTCCTTCTCTGCAGGTATTCTTCAAAGGGATCCCGGGAGCTATCCGAGAAGAGAAAGGAGGAAAAAGACAAAAGCCCTTCTTTCTGTCTGGCCTCCCCTTTTTAAAATAATTTTCATCCTTATCCATCCAAAAAGAATTCCTTCCCGAGAGATCACCGAGAGATCACAACTCTCGTAACTTCTCAACAGATAGGATAGGATCAAATTTAATTAAATCTTAATTAATCAAGAAATTTAATTTAATTAAATTTGAAAATGATGATTTTTTTTTTAATATATTTTTGCCTCGAGATTCGTGTTTAGGTACCTCGGGATTTGCACTTTTCTCCTATCGCCTCGAGATATGTGTTCAGGCTATCTTGAGATTTGGGATTGCCTCGAGATATGTTCTCGGGGGTAATTTTGTAATTTGCGTTCGCCTCGAGATATGCTCTCAGGGGCAATTTTGTAATTTGCATTTGTCTCGAGATATGTTCTCGGGCCATCTTGGGGGTTTGTGCCTTGGGCTTGCCTAGAGATTTGCATTCTTGGCCCAAGATACAGTCAATTTATCTCATAAGAGATTTTATATTAAATTTTATTTATTTATCATGAATATCTTAAATATAAGATTAAGATATATTAAAATTTAAAATTTTATCATACATTTATCATATATTTTTGATATAAACAACAAGTAATTTCTAGTGATGAAATTACAATCAATACATAACATTCATTAGACATTCAAGAAGGTACCAACAAATCATCATAAACATTCAATGCTATTGTTATGGGTATATTTGGTGAAGACAGGTGTCATTAACCTAAAGGACCACTTGTTCCTTTGGCCACATGGCAATATCACCACCTTTGCAAAATTCCGTTCGGCAAATAACGTGAGGATTCAATCCTGTGAACAGGTCCGTCAAAATTGTAACAACCCTCTTATACAGGGCGTGGGGTGGGGAGAGAGAGGGAGAGGGAGAAATATCTAACGCCCCTACAGTGAGTAGGCCTTATCCACTTGCTATAGTGGGCAGATATTTATCCCGTTTTACTTGCGTGGCATCTACGCGCTAGGCGGTAGATATTTTCCTACCGCCTTAAGAGATATTTAACTAACTCACCGCCTTATTCCACTGCCTTTCCTGAACCGCCTCTAAGGTGCTATAAAAGGAGAGCATTAATAGAAGAAAAGGATCTGAAAAACTCATCACACAGAGAATTGCCTAAATCGAAGACTCTTTACTCAAGTTTTCTGACTTAAGCGATTTGAATCCCAGGCGTAGAGGCCCAATTCGATCCCGCCTCTCCTTTTTACAGGTTCGCTCATGGGTAATTCCGACCGAAGTTTTCATGATGTTCCCCGCGCTCCCTGTTTGTAAGCAGAAGTAAGCGTCCACACCAACTATAAATTTTAACCGTTGGTTGAGAGCTGAGACCAAATCACGAGGCAACAGTGGTAAAAGCGTGACGTGGACCAGTTTTTGGCATCAACAGTTTGGCGCCGTCCGTGGAGACCCTTACGAAAAGCCAAATGACCACTACCAGAAGATCAAAACGAATCCAAGAACAAGGAGCCCCAAGTAATCCCGAAGGACCTGGCGAGGTCCGAAGACATAAGGAGATCCGGTCAGATAATCCGCCATCTTACCCCCATCAGAAAATCCTTCCGTCCAACCCCAAGAATCTGTTCCAGAGTTTTACCTTAACATACAGCAACAATTGGAGCGGTTGACTCAGGCTGTTCATACTTTGACCCATCCTCCGCCTCCTCCTACACAAGTTCCAACACCAAACATACGAATAAATGCACTGGATAATTACGAGCAGAGGGAGGACGAGAACCCGCACCCATAAAGAGAGGAAAGAAAGGACCGCCTTTTCCGCTAGTTCAGAACCCCCCTCTGTTCGACGCAGACAGCAGGCCACTACAAGAACCGAGCGGACAAGGACGGAACGGAATAGTCCATCTGTTCAAACAGTTGATAGAAGGACTCAACGACAGGACCTCTCTCAAGAAAACAGAAAGTCCGAGCGGCATATTCTCAGTATGTGTTCGCCTTTTGTCAAAGAAATATTGGGAGAACAAGTTCCTGATAGCTTCGGACCGCCGTTTATGGCCGCATATGAAGGCAAAACCGATCCGTCCCGACACCTAAAGTCTTTCTGGTCGAAGATGCTCCTCACTGGAATCACAGATGCTCGCATGTGCCGAGCTTTTCCCGCCACCTTAGAGGGAAAAGCGCAAGACTGGTTTGTCGATCTCCCATCTAGCACGATTACTTCTTTTCATATTTTAGCAGATCGCTTTCTAGCCTATTTTGCCAATTACTCAAAGCAAAAGAAAACCCCGTCTACCCTTCTGCGCGTTAAGCAGCGAGGGGGGAAACGCTCCAGGCCTATTTAAGCCGTTACATAGACGAGACAGCTAATGTTGCGGACCTCCCTCCGCGGATGACCGTGACTTTTCTTATGGAAGGACTATTAGAATCCCCCTTTCGTTTTTCCCTAACACTGGATCCACCAAAAACCATTCCCGCTCTTATGATCCACGCCTAAAAATATATCAATTCCGAGGAAATTTATATGAGTTTGGAAGAGGAGGCTAGGCGTGGACCTGTGGACACCCAGAAGGGAAAAACCCACCACAACGTCAACAGAAGGCCCCTAGATGTACGAAAGGAAAAAGGATCGCACAGGGGTAACAAAGGTGCAAACAGAGGTCTGGAAACCTCAACACGACCCCAACGACATATGCTGCAGCCCAGAAAACCTTCAAAGGAAGGAAAAATTGTCAGATATGATCACCATACCCCGCTGAATCAAACCAGAAGCCATATCCTTATGCAAATCAAAGAACAAAAGCTTCTGACATGGCCGGAACCCGCAAGAAATGCCGAACGGCAAAAGAATAGTAAGAAATATTGCCAGTTTCATCAATCCAGAGGACATGATACGGAAAAGTGTACCCACTTGATGAACGCAATAGAAGATGTCATTCGGAAAGGACAATTGGAGCAGTACATCAACCTTGAGATTCAAGGGGGACCTGAAGTTTCACAACCTGAAGAAGAAAAAGGGGAAATAGTGGGATTTATTAGTGGTGGTCCTGGTTAGGTGGTGAATGTTCCGCCTCTCGGAAAAGTTACGCCCGAATGGTGGGAACCACACAGGAAATAGAAACACCACGGAGACGATCTCGACCTACGGCTCCAATCATCTTTTATGACAATGACGTCAGCGGAGTTCGCCACCCTCATGATGACGCATTGGTTGTCGCTATCAAAGTTTCCAGTTTCCAGATGAAAAGAGTTCTGATAGACAGTGGGAGTTCAGTTGATATCCTCTTTTGGAGTGCTTTCGAAAGAATGAGACATGACGCGGAAGACTTGCTTCCGGTAAAATCATCCTTAATAGGATTCTCCGGAGGGGTAGTACAGCCAGAAAGAATGATCTCCTTACCAATTACGGTAGGGAACTCGCCGAGATCATCAACAGTGACAACAAATTTCTTGGTTGTGCGTTGTGCTTTAAGTTACACCGTGATCCTTGGCAGGCCAACCCTCAACGCCTTGAAAGCCGTAATCTCTACTTACCACCTTCTCCTCAAATTCCTGACTGAGAGTGGTAGTGGAGAAGTGAGAGGAGATCAACCTCTGGCACGGCAATGTTATGTCTCAACCTTCAAAGGAAAAGCCCTCAACAGCAGCAAGACAAAGGTTTCAGAAGCCATGCTAGTCAGCAGAATGGCCGAACGGGAAAATGAAGCGCTTCGACCTACACCTCATTGAAGAATTGCTACTTGATCCCCTAGACACTACCAGCGAAAGTGCATCGCACGTGTGCGGATTAGAGGCGATTTGACAACCGAAGCAAAATGAAGATCTCATGAGTGTATTGAAAGCAAATTCCGACCTCTTCGCTTGGTCTTCAGAAGATATGCCGGGCGTAAAACGCGATATCATCGAGCACCGTCTCAATATTGATCAATTGTTTAAGCCTACGAAACAGAAAAGGAGAAATTCAGCACCAGAAAGGCAGAAGGCCGCAGAGGAAGAAGTATCAAACCTCTTGAAGGCTAAGTTTATCCGAGAGGTGCATTACCAAGATTGGTTGGCTAATGTGGTTCTAGTAAAAAAGCCGTCCGGAAAGTGGAGGATGTGCGTTGATTTGACGGACTTAAACAAAGCTTGTCCAAAAGATTCATTCCCCTTACCATCAATTGATAGTTTGATTGACTCTACAACGGGGCATGAGATGCTAAGTTTCTTAGATGCCTTCTCAGGCTACAACCAAATCCGAATGGCCAAAGGCGACGAAGAAAAAACGTCCTTCATTATGAGCACGGGAACTTACTGCTATAAGGTGATGCCGTTCGGCCTGAAAAATGCCGGGGCCACCTTCCAGAGGCTCATAAATACAGTCTTCAGAGAACAAATTGGCAGAAATGTTGAAGCCTATGTGGATGATATCTTGGTGAAGAGCCGAAAGGCCAATGAACACCTGTCAGACTTACAAGAAGCTTTTCAGTCTCTTCGGATTTATACTATGCGGTTAAACCCGAATAAGTGTTCTGTTGGCATTCGATCGGGAAAATTCCTGGGATTTATCTTGACACAAAGAGGTATAGAAGCAAATCCAGAAAAAATCAGAGCTATTCTTGACATGGGGTCGCCCAAGAGTCTTCAAGAAATTCAGCGGCTTAACGGACGCCATGGCGCTTAGCGATTTATCTCCAAAGCCGGAGAGAAAAATCTCCCACTCTTCCAAGCCTGCGAAAGCACCAAAATGGAGTGGACAGAAGAATGTGAAAAAGCCTTTCATGGGCTTAAAAATTATCTCCGATTGCCTCAGTTACTAGCTAAGCCACAAGTGGGAGAAGAACTCTATATCTATTTGGCCGGTCAAGCATGCGGTCGGTAGCCATGATCCTTTTGAAAGAAGAAAACTGAGTTCAAAAACCAGTCTACTACACAAGCAAAATCCTTAATGATGCGGAGTCAAGATATCTACCGCTCGAAAAGTTGGATATCTACCGCTCGAAAAGTTGGCCTTTGCTCTTGTCACATCTGCACGGAGATTGAGGCCGTATTTTCAAGCCCACAGGATCACAGTGTTGAGTGATCAGAAGTTAAAGCAAATTCTTCATAAGCCTCAAAACTCCGGATGCTTAGCCAAGTGGGTGATAGAGTTAGGCGAGTTCGATCTCACCTATAAACCCCGAACGGCAATCAAGGCTCAAGTACTGGCAGATTTCGTCGCAGAGTTAACTTTTCCCGCAAATAGGGACGAACCCCCGTCACAGAGTCCAGAAGGAAGCCCCAGCATCCCATGGTCCTTATATGTTGACGGATCGGCAACAGAAGAAAAGTCGTGTGGATTCGCCCTTTATTCTCCTTCCAAATGGAAAATTGCGGCGATCAAGTTCCAATTCCGAGCAACCAACAATGAGGCCGAATACGAAGCCCTCATCGCAGGATTACATCTTGCCCGGGGGCTCGGAATTCAACATCTGCATGTATATTCCGACTCGCAGTTAGTTGTGAGCCACACCTTTGGCAGCTTTGAAACGAAGGAAGAGAACATGGTCAGATACCAAGCAGTGGTGAAGAAAATAGTTCCATACTTCGCTTACTTCCAAATTGAAAAATGCACGAAAGAAAGCGAAGAAGCGGGGCCTTTCTGTCTAAAAAGGCCACAGCCCCGAACGGAGACACAGAGTCTTCCTTTAACCTACAGTACCTTCCCGCAAAAACTATCGACGGATTGGATGAAGAGGTACAAAGTGCAGCCGAAGAGCCAAGTTGGATGGACCCCATCGAATTATCTACAAGGTGGACTGCACCACCCAACAAAGCGAGAGGCAGGGCAGATTTCCTACAAATCCGCTTCGAAGACACCATCATCAATGAGAACCTATATAGAAGATCTTATACGCAACCTTTCTTGCGATGCTTGCGTCCAACAGAAGCTAGCTATATCCTTCAGGAAATTCACGAGGGCATCGGAGGAGGTCACATAGGGGGCAAAGCCTTGAGTTACAAAGTCCTACGACAAGGTTATTACTGGCCAACACTAACTCAAGACGCAATAGCGTTCGCTCGGAAATGTGATGCCTGCCAGCGGCATTCCAAGATTCAGAGGCGACCACCGGCACAGCTTATGCCAATTATTAGCCCTCGACCATTTGCCATCTGGGGAGTCGATCTTCTAGGGCCGTTCCCCACTTCAGTTCGGCAAATGAAGTTTCTGATAGTCGCTATTGACTACTTCACCAAATGGGTGGAAGTTGAACCCTTGGCCAAAATCACGGAGAAAGCTTGTCAGGGATTCTTATAGCGAACAATTATATGTCGATTCGGTATTCCGGTCGCCTTCATTTCTGATAATGGGCGACAATTTGATAACAAAGCTTTCAAAAGCTTTTGTTCAGGGCTCGGAATTGAATCAAGATTAACTTCTGTGACACATCCCCAAGCTAATGGCCAAGTAGAAGTGACGAACCGTACCCTGCTTCAAACGCTGAAAATGCGGGTATTCAGAAATAGAACTAACTGGGTAGAAGAAATCCCGAGTGCCCTTTGGGCCTACAGGACAACAACAAGAACTCCTACAGGAGAAACCCCATTCTCTCTCACTTATGGGGCGGAGGCTGTCATCCCTACAGAAATAGGAATGCCTACCTTACGGACACAGCAAACCTTCTCGCCAGAAGAGAATGAGAAAAAACTCCGAGCAGAACTTGATCTACTCGAAGAACGGAGAGAAACTGTGGAAACAAGGGCAGCCATCTATCGTCAGAGAGTGAAAAGGTTCTATGACACAAGGGTGAAACGAGTCTTCTTCCAAATCAGCGATCTAGTCCTGTGGGAAAATGAGTTTCATGGAAATAAAGGCCGAACGGGGAAGCTAACTCCTAACTGGGAAGGCCCTTACGTCATACAAAGAATCGTCCAAGCAAGCACCTATTATCTAGTAAATATGGACGGAAAAGCGCTCAAGCGTCCATTCCATGCTGAACATTTATGACGCTACAATCAGTAAATTCTATAGCTCTCTTAAAATTCATGGAATAAAGCTCAAGTCTTTCCCATCCTACAAAGATGCGGTGAAATTCCCATCCTACAAAGATGTGGTGAAATTCCCATCCTACAAAAATGCGATGAAATTCCCATTCTTGGAAGATGAGTCGGAATTATCCTATAAGGATAAACGACAACTCTTATCAAAAAAACAAGGGGCAAAAATCCCGATCGAAATATGAGGCAACAATCTCATTCATGAAGGCGAGTACCTCACTCAACAACTTAAAGTCCCATGATTGGACTAAGGACTCGTTACGAAGCTTATCTTACAAGCCAGATGAAGCAGGAAGAAGTTCGCGAAGGACTTCAAAAAAATACTTCTCAAACGAATTTCTTACATGGTTAAGGATAACCATCACTCGGAAATAAACCTTCACCAAAATAAAGGTTTGTGTTTCATTCATATGAATAGAAGTTACATTCCAAGTAATTGAGAATTTACAAGAATGTTCATAAAAGAAAACATCCTAAGAACTAGGACCCTCAGGGCAACCACCTGCTTCTGAAGGAGCTTGGGTAGAAGGCTCCAAGGGGGCGGGGACAGAAGCCTCTGGGTTCTTGGTAACTTGTTGCTCTTTGAGCTCTGTGAACTTCTTCAAAACTTCAGCCAGCCCCATAGATAAAACTTCCGTAGGAGGAATATGGCGGCCCACCTGCTGCACCGCCGAATAAATGCGGGTGGCCCCTTCTTTAGCTTTCGCACTAAGCCGGGTGACCTCCTTCTCTAATTTATCCGCTCGCTCTGCTAAATCCTTGATTTCTTGCGAGTCGGATTTGGGAGTTGTCAGTCGGGAAGCTAAGTCTTCTTTAAGTGTGTCGCGCTCCCCCTTTAGCTCCTCCAACTCCGCCTGAACAGCAGCAAGTTCAGCTTTTTTCAGCTTCAGCTCCCATCGGGCTTCAGCTTGCCCCTCTCGGGTAGATTTGAGTTCCTTCTCCAAACTGCTAGAGTTCTCCTGCAACTTTTTAATATTCTCCTCAGCAGTAAGGAGGGAACCCTCAGAAATAGACAACTTGGCAGCCAAATCATCCTTCCCTTTCCCGCGAAAGCCAGTTGTTGAAGCCGCTCGGCTTTATCCTTCTCAAGAGCATGGATAATGGCGAGCTGCTCTTTGTTTTTCCCTTCCAGGGCTGTCACCCTAGAGTTCGATTGGGCGATTTCCGCCCTAAACGGTTCCATCTTTGCCGAATCGTCTTGGCAAAGATTGCCGACTCGGTCCACCCAGTGTGCAGTATACGAAATAGCAAACAAATAAGATAATAGCATTAATACCGAGCTAAAAAGTAAAAAACTTATAAAAAGACAAGCGTTGAGCCATGATACAAAGATACAAGAGTACAAAAAGATTTCTGCCCAAACTCGCCATTCATACAAGCCCTTAAATAGGATAATCTATCGGCACTATAGACGAGAATTCCGGAGCAAAAAATCTACCTCGATAACAGCGAAAGGATAACACAGTAAACGTCGGTCGCCTATTAAAACACATGTACTCTAGACGTAAGAAACCGTACACAAAGCCTACGCCTACGTAGACATGCCAACTAAGAACGATACTTGTTCTCGAACCAAGCGAAACGTGCGGTTTGCTCACCCCTCGCTCAGATTTTTTGAACAAGTACACTTTGGGGGGGACTAGTGTTACGGGTATATTTGGTGAAGACAGGTGTCATTAACCTAAAGGACCACTTGTTCCTTTGGCCACATGGCAATATCACCACCTTTGCACAATTCCGCTCGGCAAATAACGTGAGGATTCAATCCTGCGAACAGGTCCGTCGGAATTGTAACAACCCTCTTATACAGGGCGTGGGGTGGGGAGAGGGAGGGAGAGGGAGAAATATCTAACGCCCCTACAGTGAGTAGGCCTTATCCACTTGCTACAGTGGGCAGATATTTATCCCGTTTTACCTGCGTGGCATCTACGCGCTAGGCGGCAGATATTTTCCTACCGCCTTAAGAGATATTTACCTAACTCACCGCCTTTCCTGAACCGCCTCTAAGGTGCTATAAAAGGAGAGCGTTAATAGAAGAAAAGGGATCCGAAAAACTCATCACACAGAGAATTGCCTAAATCGAAGACTCTTTACTCAAGTTTTCTGACTTAAGCATCGAAGCTGAATCCGGGCAGAGAGGCCCAATTCCGATCACTGCCCTCTCCTTTTTACAGGTTCGCTCATGGGTAATTCCTACCGGAGTTTTCATGATGTTTTCCTCGCTCCCTGTTGGTAAGCAGAAGTAAGCGTCCACACCAACTATAAATTTTAACCGTTGGTCGAGAACTGAGGCCAGATCACGAGGCAACAGTGGCCAAAGCGTGACGTGGACCAGTTTTTGGCATCAACAGCTATTAATGCTCAATCCAAAAGTTCAACATACCCAAGTACCAATAGATTAGTTCCCCATAAATGGGGAACTTAAACCAAAGAAGGAAAACTTACAAATCAATGCAAAGGTAATAGAGAACACCATCACCTCCAAGATTGTAGCTCCAATGGTTCTCTATTCACAAGATTTGGGGGTGATGACCCCCAAGCCCTAATCTCTCCTCTATCCTCTCTCCCAAGCCAACCTCCTCTCTAAGCTCTCATACTTAACTATTTATACCCATGAATTAGGGTTCCACTAAAAAATTATAACATTGCCCTTGATTGGGCCCGTAAAACTGCAAAAGATACGATGAACGGCCTCGTGAACGGCTTGGTCATCGGTCCAGGTGACTCACGGCGCTCACGAACCCGGCCGAGGTCAAGCGGCCGTTCATCACCTCGTTCACCTCACCGCTTGCTCACGAATGGCGGGTGAACTGGCGGTTCATCGGTACCGTTCACCTCGCGACTTGCTCTGAGAAACCGGCGGTGGCGGCCATTCACAAGGCCGTTCACCCTCTCTTTGTTCTCGCCTTTGTGCCTGTGTGTGAACGGCCGTTCACAAGGCCGTTCACCCCCTGTTTACTTCAAAATATCTTCGTTTGTTCTTCATTTTGTTGATAAATGCTTCCTTTTCGTCGGGGTGGCCTATTTATGCCATGTTTACAAAATATGAAGCATTTTAAGTACCGGCGGGCTACAAATCATTGCATTTGACATGAAAATAAGTGTATATATGGTATGTAAATATGCTCATTTGAACGCTTATCAAATATCCCCACACTTAAGCATTTGCTTGTCCTCAAGCAAACAAGACAATGAAAGTACAAGTAAAAGAAGATGATAAGTGTTCAACCTCCGGCTATAATAGTAATGAATCTGCTCTATCCCAAGTTCACCATCGAAGTGTGTGTATTCTCCTACTTTCACACCGGGACTTAGAGTTTGTATAATGTCATCGCGGCTCTAGATGAGTGTTTTTACTCCACATACCATGTTCTAGAGTCTTAGCAAGACAAGCATTCCCTCAATGGACTCTAGAGAGTCCTTGAGGCCCTAAGTTTTATGCTAACCAACCCTCTATGGAGAAAATGGTGGACAAGTTCGAGAAGTTTTTTTTTTTTTTTTATATATTCGGGTAGAGCATCTCTAATAGATCCGACTTTCCCGTGCTAATGATCAGTGTAGAGTATAAGTCCTCTTTTCTTCAGCATGCACATGTTGTTTAGGCACCAGAACACCCGGGTACTTAGAGGGTTACAACTCTACCTAGATGTGCTCATACTTAGAAGTGATTTTTCGAATTAAGGAACACCCTGATTAGGGGCCAGGACCCTAAGCTACTTCATCACAACAAGTAGCGGAGCACTGTCTTCATTGCTCTAATGACTCAACTACTATGTACATACTATTTTATTTTTCTCTAACTTGTCCACCAAGTTGAATTATGAAGGGTCAGAAGCTAAACTAGTGCCACGAATCTTCTTGGAGCCATTGAGAATAATGCTTAGCAAATAAAGTCAACAAAACATGGTAGTGGGTTATCTATTATGACTAGAGCTTTTGAATTTCATGAAAATAATCTCTAGATGTCCATGGTGTGTCGTAGGAGAATTCTAAAAAAATTTGGGTACTAAAATGGTGAACGAGAAGTAGAGTGAAACATTGCATTTCCTAATAGTGCCATCATAGGTCCATGTCAAACATGCTTCAAATAATTAGCTCCCTATCCCCACACTTAGAGTTTTGCAATGAATTTATCAATGGAAGGGAGCTACCCATCCCCACACTTAAAATCGTACATTGTCCTCAATGTATACAATTAAATTGAAAAGTGTGTAATATGCAATAATAACAAAGAGGAGGGCAAACTGAAACTTCCCCGGTTATATTTGGTAGATGGTGTTGCAATTTGGTTTAGACGTGAGAGCTTTTGCCGGGGTGTTCCATCATGAGTATCTGCAAAATAGAGTGAGAGAGGAGGGATAGATCGAAAGGAGATGACATAGTGCAGGAGATAAACAAACAAAAAAGGAGTTCTGTTAACAATAAATCTCAATGATCCGTATGTAGTTGCTCATGGATCTGATGCCGTGCGGCCTTAGGCTTAAGGGTTCAAGATCGGCGCTACAATTGCTTCGCTCGTGTGGTTGTTGCCGTGTGAACGGTCAAGAGAGTGAATGCGTGGGTGAGCTTCAAGAATCGTGTCTTCCCCTCATCATCTTCGATGCACGCGGGCGTGGACCTTCCTCACGCAGGTGGTGTGGGCCGAGTCAGTAACTTGGAAATGTTGGTGAGGAAGAAGTAGTGGAATCATGATCGCAAGTTGGGTTGGGACATGGTGTACCGAGCAAAAGGTTGGTATTTCGAGTTTGCACAGCAAAAAACTAGCCCTTTGAGAAAAATCATTTAGAATGTTTGCAGAACAGTATTGTAGTATTGCCGACCACCATGTGAACGGGCCAGCGAACGACCATTCACTATCCAGTACAGAGACAGGTATTGTTTAAATCAAACTCGCTAGTTCCATAAGGCCCAGATTTTGAACAAAACATTAGTGCATACCTAGCAAGATGAGTCTAATGATGCAAATGCGAACAAAGGAATTTAATGTCAATAGATCTCATGAGTTCTATCACTATAAAGCAAATAATACAAAGAGACAAGATTAAAAAGAAATTTTCGACTTGGGTTGCCTCCCAAGAAGCGCTTGTTTATCGTCACGAGCCTGACGTACCTTAATTTTTCCTATGGGGGGTCATATGTGAAGAGGCATCCATCAGTATTTCTATAAAAACACTTACCAAACAGAACCTTTCCCAAATTATCATATATGGAGCAAGTTTGAGAATTCATACCAGGGTCACCTTTATTTAGTGGGTGAGTTGAGGAATTAGGGGTACCCTTTTTCTTCGTCTCCATACATAGCCACCGGCAATGAGTTTCAGCTCCTTCCACTTTGTCTTTCGTGACAACTTTGGAGGTTGAGTTGAGATAGTGCCAACATTCATGAGCTCTTCATGTTATTCGTTGAGTTCCTTCAAACATTGAAATGCTGGATCAGCATGCAAAAAGTCCTCCAAGCAGTCGGTTGTGATCTTGTCAACTTCATCGACACTATAAGAGGTGTCATCGTGATCCATGGTGTGTCGCATGGCTTCAGGTAGCTTGAACACCACTTCTTGGTCCCCTACTCGAAGTGCCAATCTCCCATGAGCGTGGTCTTCCAATGCTTGAGCTGTAGCTAAAAAGGGGCGACCAAGTATAATCGGGACATCTACATTATCATCAACGTCCAAGAGGACAAAATCAGCTAGGAATACAAATTGATTGATCTGAATCAGCACATCTTCAGCTAGCCCCTTTGGTCGTTTCACTGATCTATCGGTTAGTTGAAGTGTCATCCCCGTTGGTTTTGGGGCTGCAAGCCCTAATCGCATGTACAACTTGTAGGGCATTACATTTATACTACGCACTGCAGTCACTGCTAATGCCTTTTCATAACACCTTCACCAAGTACGCATCGGACTTCTTGGGCGCATCATGTTGCAATATTGCGTAACATTGAGCATTCAACGTTACAAAGACCGCATCTTCTAGTTTCCTTTTGTTGGAAACCGTTCCTTCATAAATTTAGCATACTTTGGCATTTGGGAAAGAACCTCCACCAACGGTAGGCTGATGTGCAGTTGTTTGATTGTGCTCATGAATTTTTTGAACTGAGCATCTTCCTTGTCCTTTCTAAGCCTCTCCGGATATGGAATTTGAGGTTGATATGTGCTTTGGGGTGTTTGATCTACCCCTTTCTCTTTCTCTGCTGGGGTTCAACTTCTTCAACCTCTACTGTATTGTCAGCCAGAGGTGGTGCAATAGATGACTGCACTTCCTTGCCACTTCTCAAGGAGATGGCCTTGCAATGCTCTCGGGGGTTTGCCTCCGTGTTTCCCGGAAGGGTGCCTTGCGGCCTT
Source organism: Dioscorea zingiberensis (assembly GCA_026586065.1). Classification (NCBI taxonomy): domain Eukaryota; kingdom Viridiplantae; phylum Streptophyta; class Magnoliopsida; order Dioscoreales; family Dioscoreaceae; genus Dioscorea; species Dioscorea zingiberensis. The sequence continues at coordinate 23,954,131 of CM048826.1, forward strand.
GTTGAGACCTCCTTTGCTAATTGCCCCACCTGGTTCTCCAATCCCTGAAATGCTGCTTGGAGATTTCTGATCGCGGCATTAGTCTCTTGCATGTACTTCATCACGGTCTCTTCGAAGGCGGATTTCTTTTCTTGCGGTGGCCTTGGTATCGGCTGAAAACCGGGTGGATATTGTCCCGCTTGGGGGTTCCCATATGAAAGCGCCGGGTTGTTCCACATTGGGTTTGGTGGTCGATACTGATTGTTTGGCATTCTCTGAACCTTTCATAGGCTTCAGAGAATGTTTCACCCCTATTCTGCCTGAAGGCATTGATGTCAGATCGGAGTTTTGCGGCCTTGCATGGCGGGAAGTAGCGGCCAAGGAATTTCTCTAGCATGTCAGCCTAAGAACGGATGGAACCCGATGGGAGCGATGTGAGCCAACTATAGGCCCCTCCTCGTAGACTCCATGGAAAGAGTCGCAATCAAATGGCTTCATCGGTGACTCCATCTGGCTTAGAAATGCTACAAATTTGAAGGAACTTTGCGATGTGTGCATGAGGGTCTTCATCTGGCCTTCCATCAAATTGAGCTGAATTTTGAAGCATATGCATTGTGCTTCCCTTGATCTCAAAGGTGTTGCTATTAACATTCGGAGGGTAGATACTGACTTCTTCTCCGGTTTATTGAGATCGCTCATAGTCAGCTAATGTACGCCTTCTTTAGTCCATAATGGGCACTGCTTCAGTTTCTGTGTCAATCTCAACTATGACTGAGTTTTCCGCTTTAGAAGAAGGATCCAACGACGAACCTTCTAATCCTCTCAAACGTCGGTGAAAGGTTCTGTCAATCTCACTATCTCTTTCCAGTAGACCCTTGGGTTCCTTCGGGTCATGCAATGGTTCCTCGCACGAAGAGATAAGACGAAAAATGAGTATCCAAAGGATCAAAATAAAATAAAATAAAAGAAGAAAAAACAAACAAGAAAATAAGATACTAAATTAATAAAATCCTAGTCTAACTAGCAATCCTAATTCCCCGGCAACGGCGCCAAAAACTTGATGGGTGGTTTCCGCAAGTATACGGGTCGCGATCAAGTAATAAAGTGGACTATGGGAAGTCGGATGTCGAACCACAGGGAATAGAGATTGCTAAGTGTAAACCAAGCTTCAATAACCTAGTCTAAATGGCAATTTGGGGGGGAGTTTTGGTTTTCAGAACTAGAGAGCTACAAAGGATTGCGAATAAGAACTGAAAATTGAGAGTTGATTGGGGTGAATCAATGGCAAGAGAGGATACTTGGGTATGTATCCCTTTTGGATTTCAATTCTAAAGGTGCGCAAAGATGTTTATGAATCAAAGTTGGTACTTCTTGTGCCAATAGTCCCTAAATTATATCCAATCCCTCTTCCAAGGTGATTGGATAACCAGTCTCCTAGGACTTGATATGAAGCTCAAGGGGTCATTCCTAAATTACACCCAAACCCTCTTCCAAGGTGGTTGGATGACTAGTCTCCTAGGACTTGATATGAGGCTCAAGGAAATTTATGTATATTGGAAGAATCATGGGGGTGAATTCGTATGAAAGAGTCGTTCGCCCTTCTAGTACCCGATTCCTCGGTATACTCATGAAACTCTCTAATGAAGCAAGTTCCTAATACAAGGAGGCGCTAGCTCTACCCTTGTATTGCACACAAGTAATTTCTAGTGATGAAATTACAATCAATACATAACATTCATTAGACATTCAAGAAGGTACCAACAAATCATCATAAACATTCAATGCTATTAATGCTCAATAAAAAAGTTCAACATACCCAAGTACCAATAGATTAGTTCCCCATAAATGGGGAACTTAAACCAAAGAAGGAAAACTTACAAATCAATGCAAAGGTAATAGAGAACACCATCACCTCCAAGATTGTAGCTCCAATGGTTCTCTATTCTCAAGATTTGGGGGTGATGACCCCTAAGCCCTAATCTCTCCTCTATCCTCTCTCCCAAGCCAACCTCCTCTCTAAGCTCTCATACTTAACTATTTATACCCATGAATTAGGGTTCCACTAAAAAATTACAACATTGTCCTTGATTGGGCCAGTAAAACTGTAAAAGTTACGATGAACGGCCTCGTGAACGGCTTGTTCATCAGCTCAGTCCGTTTTACAAAATCTGCTCACGAGCCGGCCAATCAGCCGCGTTCATCACCTCGTTCACCTCACAGCTTGCTCTGAACCGGCAGGTGAACTGGCGGTTCATCAGCCGGTTCACCTCACAGCTTGCTCTGAACCGACAGCTGAACGGCCATTCACAAGGCCGTTCACCCTCTCTTTGTGCCTGCCTTTGTGCCCATGTAACGCCCCGACCCGGATCCAGGGACCTCGGGGACGTCGACAGATCGGCCGTACCCGAGAGGAGACAAGCCCCAATCGAATACAAGGCCTAAACATGATAAGCAGATAACACATTTTATCAAAAGATAATCCATAAATAAACCATAAGGTCTCAGCGGAAACATAATAAAATCAAATGAGGGTCTATAGCCCTCTACACGATCCAGGCCCTACAAGGGTCCTAATAAAATAAAGACAGTATCCTCACACACAAGAATAAAATAACTTAGGGAGGTCCTCCAACCTCAGCAATATCCCGCCTAACTCTCGCCCGTCCACGAAGCTCGAAGTCTACCTACTCCTCAGGACCTGAAATGAGAGGAGAGAAAAGTCGTGAGGTTTTGAATGGAAAGCCCAGTAAGTACCCTGCAAGGATCACAACAGTCAGATGAAACAGATATCAATATCAACAAATCATCAAGAAAAGGGGCTACACCCCATATAAGCAGATCCTAACATCCAGCTACAGCCTCAGAGCCCTGGATGAGAAGTCCAAAGATAGCTCAGCAACGATTTCCCCCGGACAACAAAACCTCAGTCAGATCAAGTAACGCAGCCTCGTGATCGCAACAACAAAGATTGGGCTGTGAGTGACGAACCTGTGGCATTCGGTAGCGCCACCTCTACGTGTCGACACGGCCAGCAAATAACTCCACTGACAGGGACGGAGCCTTGGACTCCACTACAACCGGGCGGAAGATCAGAACTCAGTTGGCACGTACCTCCCGGCCAGCACACAAGACCATGTGCCCATGATCAAGTGTCGGCCCACGAGTGGGTAAGTCCAAAAGAGCATTCCAACAAATCAGTAGTGAAACTTACACTCCTATCCGGACGGAGCACAAGCTCACGCGTTTTCACGGCCACGTACCGATCAACGGATCCTCGTGACTAGTTAACACTACCTCTAGCTCATCAATCACACACATACTAGGAAAGATAGCAACAAACATGTATGTGCATGAATCAAACAACAGATACTAACGAGAGCATGCTAACTAATAGCATCAAACAAAATCAAGAAAACCCATACAAGGGTGGAAACGAGGCAAGAGTGACTTACTTCTAAACGCAATCCAACCTAACGCCAAGATTCACGTCCCCACGGCGCTCCACGCCGATAGAATGGTAAACACAAGTACACACTCAACATACGCACAGGTGTTTAAGAATGTATTTCTATAATGCATCTCACATTAATGGGCCCGGCCCACTAACCAAACCCAACTTTCATCTTGACCAACTAAACTTAATTAATTTAAGTTTATCAAACCCGCCACATTCTAGTTTGTTGGTGTTGATGCCAAAAACTGGTCCACCTCACACTTTGGCTACTGTGGCCTCGTGATCTGGTCTCAGCCTTTGACAAACGGTTAAAATTTATAGTTGGTGTGGACGCTTACTTCTGCTCACGAACAGGGAAACGCGGAGGGCACCCTGAAATTCAGTCCGGATTTATCCACTGATGGACCTGTAAAGGGGAGAAAAAGGGGTCGGAATTGGGCCTTTCTGCTCGGATTTAACTCCAATGCTTAAGTCAGAAATCAGGGTAAGAAGTCTTAGGCAATTCTTTGTATAATGTGTAGTGAGTGTTTTTTTGGATCCTTTCCTTTCTATCCTTCCTCTCTTTTTATAGCAAGTTAGAGGCGGTTTAAACAAATATCTTGCAAGGCGGTGGGGTATGAAAGGCGGTGGGAAAATATCTGCCTAGCGTGTAGGTGCCCTGTAGGTAAGTAGAGTAAATATCTGCCCACTGTAGTAAGTGGATAAGGCCTACTTACTGTAGAGGCGTTAGATATTTACTTCTCTTCTTCCACCTCACGCCTTGTATAAGAGGGTTGTTATAATTCCGACGGACTTATTCGCAAGATTTATTCCTCATGTTATTGCCGAACGGAATTGTGCAAGGTTATTTGGTGATATTGCCACGTGGCCAAAGATGCTACTTGGCCGAAGACACACGGTCCTGTGTGTGACAGGTGGTCCCTAGGTCAATGACATATGTCTTACCAAATATATCCGTAACATTAGTCCCCCCTAAAATGTACTTGTTCGAAGAATCTGAGCGAGGGGTGAGCTAATCGCACGTTTCGCTTGGCTCGAGAACAAGTATTTTTCTTAGTTGGTACGTCTATGTAGGAGTGGGCTTCGTCTATGGCTATAGTATAAGTGTTTTTAATAGGTGACCGACGTTTACTGTGTTTTCTTTGCGCTGTTATCGAGGTAGATTTTTCTATGAAATTTTAGACTACTTTTCTACTTAAGGGCTTGTATGGGTAACGTTCATAGTCAGAAATCTTTTGTATCATGGCTCAACGCTTGTCTTTTTATAAATTCTCCACTTTTAGACAATGCTCTCGTCACTTGCGAATTCCCAGCTCCTTTCACAAACATCTATCGGAATTAAGGACTGGGTTTATCCACCTAGTAAGTCCGAACGGCTGTGTGTGGCCGGGCGTTCTATTGATTAACGGGGACCTAGGTGAGATATGTATCGGTGCAGGGTGGGAGGCTTTTCATGTTGATCACGGCATGGAGGCGGGGGGCCTTTTAGTTGTCACTTATCATGCAGGGGTGCGTTTGAATTTGAGATGTTTGGAGACGACTCCTGCCGTAGAGAAGTGGGTCCCTACCTTCGCCCCCGGGCTGATCCAGGTTCTCCTAGTGGGAACGAGGATAGTGACGGTTGCGGGAGTCCGTGCATCTCCTCCGAGTCTCATCCGAGCGTGGCTTCGGATGGATCCGCGGATATTTAACTTTAGTCCGTCGGATAACATGTTTTTGTTATTTTTGCTTTGTTTGCGTTCGCCATGTCACTTGAATAAATGACGTTTGTCGTTTTGTTTGTAAATCCTTTGGCATTTTGGTGATCCTATGTTGGAGTGTGTTCTTTGTCGTATACGGTACAGGTTCTACCTTCTACGTACGTAACTTTCCTTGCTCCCCAAGACGACACGTGTCTCCTCTACTATTTAGCATTAAAGGAGGATAGTGGCGCGATATGCGTGGCGTGCGCGTTTGTCAACGTCATGATGGGTGATGGGCGTGGCTTTCCATGTGTGTCAGGCGGCGCTTGGTATCGCTGACGTGGACAGAATTTTGATGGTTATTTGAACGGTTCAGATTTGTGGACCTTTGGTTCAATGGTTACGATCGAACACAATCTTAAGATCTAACGCTACTACGCATTCGCTTGCCTTTGTATATAAGGGGAACCGTATAGGCAGCAAAAGGTTGTTTCGAAAATCGAGTCGCGTCTTCTTCTCCAGATTTCCTCTTCTCCGGCGCGTCCTGGTTTTGAGCTTTCTGCGTTTTTATTGTCTTTTTCCTTTCCTAAGGTAATGGCTAGCGTTGTTTCTTCCTCCTCTAGTTCTTCTCATGGGTCTTCGATTCCTTCTCCATCCAACCCTATGGTCTCTGTTGCGATTCCGGCAATTTCGGGTGAACTTGGGGGCGCTCCAGTTCAGGGTTCGCGGGTTCATCCTGCCTCTAGGGCTATGGGTAGAGGGTCGGACACATTCATAAGCCTTCTAAGGCAGGAGGATGTAGATGACCTAGTAGAGAGATATGAGATAGACCTCTCATTATTTGAGGTTAGGGTTCCTTGTTCAGGGGAGAGGGCGAGTGCCCCCAGGGAGGGGGAGATAGCTGTATATCATGACGCGTTGCTAGGTGGGCTTAGGCTTCCTTTCTCTGATTTTGCTAAGGCAATCTTAGAGGAATATCGTTTGTGTCCCTTGCAGTTAACTCCGAACTCTTGGAGACTGCTCAACAGATTTGTCCTGGTTTTTAAGAATTATGGAGTAAATCCGACCTTCCGCTGGTTCCGCCTGTTGTTTAGCCTTTGCTTGGAGTCTAATGCCGATTGGTACTATTTCTCGGCTCGCCCTGGGAGGAAGTTTTTAGGGAAAGTCCCTTCTTCCATCAAGCGATGGAAGAGCAAGTTTTTCTTTGTTAGGTGTAAGTCCGAGTGGGATATCCGAACAAGGTGGGAGGTTCCCCGTGCGGATATCACTTGTGAGGAGATGTCAGAAGAAGAGGGAAATCTTCTTAAGTCCATGGCGGGGCTATCCAAAGTCTATATGGATAGGTTTTTGACCAAGGAAAACCTCATTAAGTGTCGCTTAATAGTGTCTAATGGTAGGATTCGGCCGCTGCACCTAATTTAAGGTTTGATTTTGACTTGTGATGTCTAACCTCGCTCGAATTTGTTTTGCGAGGAAAGTCCGATGGAAGACGTAAGACTTGAGCTATGTGAAGGGTCTTCCCGCTTCTTCGGCTGCGAGATTCATCCGCCTTTGGCTCATGACGTAAAAGAAAGAAGTGATACCTGGCCAAGGGGCTGATACCTCCAAAGCGGAGAGAAAGAAGAGGAAGAGAAAGGAGACTGACTCTTCCACAAAGGGGGTTAAAAGTAACCCCAGCGCAGGGTCCTCACGGGAGAGGAGGACCAAGAGAAAGAATTCCGAGGACGTATCGGGTCCCGGAATTGTAGGGGAACAGGCGAAGACGCCTCAAGAGGAAGGCCGTGCGGAAGAAGTCCGTCCGGTTTTATCTCCAATTTCCGAAGGTCCTTCTTCCAGTCGGCCGGAGGATATCCTTCTTATTGAGGTGAGAATCTTTATATAGGCACTTTCTAAGGGTACATTTCAAGAAAGGTTCTATTTTACAGGCGGAGGCAGGAGAAGCGGCCCTTCTAGACAAACTGAGGGTGGCGGACTCAGTCTTAAAGGGATCTGCCACTAAGCAGAAGGAGCTACCTTCTGAGGATACTCCTTTTCGCGACGCTGGGTCCGTAAAGGATGTTTTGATGGCCATGAGGCCCGAGCAGCTCTCCACGAAACTCCGAAGGGCTGGGAGGGAAGAAGCCACTTATCAATTATTCCGCTCGGCCATGTTGGTAAGGGTTGTTCTCATATTTCTCTTTATTTTTAAACTTGGTGTGTTTTTACGAGCGTCTTGTTATTCCGTAGACTGCACAATGGGCGGATCGAGTTGATAATCTTTGCCAAGAAGATTTGGCAAAGATGGAAACGAATAGGGCAGACATTGCCCAATTAAGCTCTAGGGTGGTGGCTTTAGAGGAAAAGGAGAAAGAATGTACTTAACGCTATCCGTGCCCCTTGAACGAGATAAAGCGAAAGGGCCGCAACAACTATCCGCCATGGAGAAGGAGAAGAACGATCTAGCGGCTCACCTATCTATTTCCAAAGGTTCTCTTCTCGATCACGAGGAGAATATCAAAGGGTTACAAAACGAATCCAAATAGCTTGAAGAAGGAACTCAAATCTACCGGGAGGAAGCTGCAGCCGCCGATGGGATCTAAAGGTCAAGGTCACTGAAGCTTACCGCCCGTTCAAGGCCGAAGTTGGCGGAAGTAAAGGGGGAGCGTGACACACTCAAGGAAGACTTGGCTTCCCGTTTGAAAGCTCCTAAATCCAACTCGCAAGAAATTAAGGATTTAATAGAGCGAGCGGATAAACTAGAGAAGGAGGTTGCCCGGCTCAGGGCAAAAGTTAAAGATGGAGCCACACGTATATATTCGGTGGTGCACCAAGTGAGCCAGCATGTTCCTCCAGGAGAAGTGTTATCTATGGGGCTTGCTAGGGTCTTGAAGATTTACATGGAACTAAAAGAGAAACAGATTATTAAGACCCCAGAAGCTTCTGCCCCTAACCCTTTGGAACCTCCAACTCAAGTTCCTCCAGAAGTGGCTGACCAGCCTGAAGGCCCCAGTTCTTAGGGGTTTTTTATGATATGCCTTTGTAAATTTTTTGTTTATTTGAAGCGTAACTTCTATTTGATATGAATGAAACGCAAACCTTTCTGGTGGTGAAGATTTATTTCCGAGTAATGGCTATCCTTAACCATGTAAGAAAACCGCTGAGAAGTATTTTTTGAAGTCCTTTGTAAGGTCTTCCCTTCCTCATTCGGTTTGTAAGGCAAGCTTCGTAGCGGGCTCTTCTCTTCTTGGTCCAATCATGGCACTAAGCTGTTGAGTAAGGTACTTGCCTTCATAAATGAGATTGTTGCCTCATATTTCGATCTGGATTTTTACCCCTTGTTTGAGAGTTGTCGTTTATCTGTGTAAGATAATTCCGACTCGTCTTTCAGGAATGGGAATTTCACCACATTTTAGTAGAATGGGAATTTCACCGCATTTTAGTAGAATGGGAATTTCACCGCATTTTAGTAGAATGGGAAAGACTTGAGCTTTATTCCGTGACATTTTAAGAGACAGCTACAGAACTCATTGATAGTAGCGCCGTAAGTGTTCAGCATGGAATGGGCGCTTGAGCGTTTTTCCGTCCATATTTACTAGATAATAGGTGTCATTTGACGCATCCTCTTTCAGACGACGTAAGGGCCTTCCCAGTTAGGAGTTAGCTTCCACGTTCGGCTTTTGTTTCCTTGGAATTCATTTTCTCTTAGGACCAGATCACCGATTTAGAAGAAGACTCTTTTCACCCTAGTGTCGTAGAACCTTTTGACTCTTTGGCGATAGACAGCGGCCTTTATTTCTGCCATTTCTCTTGGTTCATCAAGTAGGTCTAGTTCCGCTCGGAGATTTTTCTCATTTTCTTCTGATGAGAACTTACATTTGTGTTTCGCGAAGTAGGCATTCCTATTTTTATGGGATGACGGGCCGCCCCGTAAGTGAGAGAAAATGGACTTTCCCCCGTGGGAGTTCTGGCAGTTGTCCTGTAGGCCCAAAGGGCGCTTGGAATTTCTTCCACCCAATTGGTTCCATTTTGGATATCCGGGCTTTCAGGGTCTGGAGCAAGGTACGGTTTGTTACCTCTACCTGACCATTGGCTTGAGGGTGTGTTACAGAAGTCGCCCCGATTGATTCGAGCTCGAACATAAACTCTTGAAAGCCCGGTTATCAAACTGCCGCCCATTATCGGAGATGAAGGCGGTCGGAATTCGAATCGGCGGATGACCGTTCGCCATAAGACTCCACGACAAGCTTTCTCAGGATCTTGGCTAAGGGCTCAACTTCCACCCATTTGGTGAAGTAGTCGATAGCGACTATTAGGAACTTCAGCTGTCGGATCGAAGTAGGGAATGGCCCTAAAAGATCAACTCCCCAAATAGCAAACGGCCGCGGACTGATAATTGGCGTAAGTGGTGCCGGTGGTCGCCTCTGAATCTTGGAATGCCGCTGGCAGGCATCACATTTCCGAGCGAACGCTATTGCATCTTGAGTTAGCGTTGGCCAATAATAACCTTGTCGTAAGACTTTATAACTTAAGGCTTTGCCTCCTATGTGACCACCACCGATGCCTTCGTGAATTTCTTGAAGGATATAGCTAGCTTCAGAGGGATGTAGGCATCGCAAGAAAGGTTGCGTGTAAGACCTTTTGGATAGGCTTTCGCTGATGATGGTGTATTGAGCGGATTTGTGTTTATCTGCCGGGCCTCTACTTTGTTGGGTGGTGCGGGCCCACCTTGTAGGTAATTTCTTATGGGATCCATCCAACTTGGCTCTTCGGCCACACTTTGTACCTCTCCTTCCAATTTATCGATAGGTTTCGTGGGAAGGTACTGCAGGTTAAAAGAGGACTCTGTATCTCCGTTTGGTGCCGTGGCCTTTTTAGACAGTATGCGTCCGGCTTCTTCGTTTCTTTCGGCCAATTTTTTCAACCCGGAATAGGCGAAGTATGGTATTATTTTCTTTACTATTGCTTGGTATTTAACCATGTTCTCTTCTTTTGCTTCAAAGCTGCCTAAGGTGTGGCTCACGACTAGCTGTGATTCGGAATACACATGCAGGCACTGAATTCCGAGCGCCCGGGCCAGGTGTAATCCCGCAATGAGAGCTTCATATTCGGCCTCATTGTTAGTAGCTCGGAATTGGAACTTGAGCACTGTCGCCATTTTCCATTTAGAAGGAGAATAAAGGATCTAAACACGCTTCACGATCTTTCTTCAAATTGCCTATCCATCAACGTATAAGGACCACGGGATGCTAAGGCATTCTTCTCGATTCTCGGACGGAATTAAGCCCTCGCTTGTCGGAAAGTCAATTCCGCGATGAAATCAGCCAAAGACTTGAGCCTTGATTGCCGCTCGGGTTTATAGGTGAGATCGAACTTCGCCTAATACTATTACCCACTTGGCTAGGGCGTCCGAATTCTCCGGTTTATGAAGAACTTGCTTTAATGGCTGATCACCAAGATTGTGATCCCGGGCTTGAAAATATGGTCTCAATCTTCGCAGATGTAATAAGAGCAAAGGCCAATTTTTCAAGTGGCGTATATCTCGACTCGCATCGTTAAGGATCTTACCGTGTAGTAGATCGGTTTTTGAACTCCGCTGTCTTCCCTCAAAAGAACCGCAGACTATTTGCTTTCTCACATGGAGACAGCGGCCAAGTAGATGTAGAGTTCTTCTCCCACTTGCGATTTAGCTAGTAGCCGAGGCATGCGTCGGAGATAATCTTTAAGCCCTGAAAAGGCTTTTTCACATTCTTCCGCCCAATCCATTTTTGGTGCTTTTCGCAGGCTTGAAAGAGTGGGAGATTTTTCTCTCCGCTTTGAGATGAATCACCGCCAAGTCGCCGCCAGCGTCCTATTAAGCCGTTGAATTTCTTGAAGACTTTTGGGTGATCCCATGTCAAGAATAGCTTTGATCTTTTCTGGATTTGCTTCTATTCCTCTATGTGTCAAGATAAATCCCAAGAACTTCCCTGATCGGACACCGAAGGAACATTTATTCGGGTTTAACCGCATAGTGTAACTCCGGAGCGACTGAAAAGCCTCTTGTATGTCTGATTGGTGTTCAGCGGCTTTTCAGCTCTTCACCAAGATATCATCCACATACGCTTCAACATTTCTACCAATCTGCTCTTTGAAGACTGTATTTATGAGCCTTTGGAAGGTGGCTCCAGCATTTTTTAGGCCGAACGGCATCACCATCAGAGCCAATGTTAAGTTCCAAAGGTTTGTAATGAAGGACGTTTTTTCTTCGTCATCTTTGGCCATTCGGATTTGGTTGTAGCCTGAAAAGGCGTCTAAGAAACTCAGCATCTCATGCCCCGTTGTAGAGTCAACCAAACCATCAATTGAGGGCAGAGGAAACGAATCTTTTGGACAAGCTTTGCTCAAGTCTATGAAATCAACGCACTTTCTCCATTTTTCGGACGGTTTTTTTACTAAAACGACATTGGCCAACCACTCTGGGTAATACACCTCTCGGATAAACTTAGCCTTTAGAAGGTTCGATACTTCTTCCTCTGCGGCCTTCTGTCTTTCTGGAGCGAAATTTCTTCTTTTCTGTTTCATAGGTCTAAATGACGGATCTACATTAAGGTGGTGTTCTATGATCTCGCATTTGACGCCTAGCATATCCTCTGATGACTAAGCGAAGAGATCAGAATTTGCCCTTAATACTCTCATAAGGTCTTCTTGTTGTGTGGTTGCCAAATTTGCCCCAATTCGTACCGTGCGGTCTACTCTGGCTGCGTCTAGGGGATTTGTTAGCAACTCTTCAACTGGTGTAGGTCGAAGCCCTTCATCTTCCCGTTCGGCTAGTCTGCTAACTAGCATGGCTTCTGAAACCTTTGTTTTCCTTTTATTTAGAGCTTTCCCTTTGAGGGTTGAGACATAACATTGCCGAGCCAAGGGTTGATCTCCTCTTACTTCCCCACTACCACTTTCAGTTGGGAATTTGAGGAGAAGATGGTAAGTAGAGATAATGGCTTTCAAGGCGTTGAGGGTTGGCCTACCAAGGATCACGTTATAACTTGAAGCACAACGCACGACCAAGAATTTTGTTGTCACGGTTGATGATCTTGGTGAGTTTCCTCATGGCAGCGGGTAAGGAGATCATTCCTTCCGGGTCAGACAATTTCCCCCAGGAGAATCCTACTAAGGATGATTTTTACAGGAAGTAAATCATCCAGCGTCATATCTCGCTCTTTCAAAAGCACTCCAAAAGAGAATGTCAACCTAACTTCCACTATCTATAAGAACCCTCTTCATTTTGAAGTTGGAGACCTTGATGGCAATGACCTCATAAGGCCATCATGGGGATGTGATTTAACCCTTACGACATCATTATCATAAAAAATGATGGGAGCCGTGGGTCGAGACCTTCTTCGTGGTGTTTCTGTCTCTTGGGTTTGTTCCCACCATTCGGGCATAACTTTTTCGAGAGGCGGAGCTTTCACCTCCACAACCAGGGCCACCACTAATAAACCCCACCATCTCTCCTTTTTCTTCTTCAGGTTGTGAAGCTTCAGCTTCCTCCTTAATCTCAAGGTTGATATATTGCTCCAACTGTCCTCTTCGAACGACATCCTCTATCGCGTTCATCAAGTGGGTACACTTTTCCGTGTCGTGTCCTTTAGATTGATGAAACTGACAATATCTCTTGCTATTCTTTTGTCGTTCGGTATTTCTTGCAGGCTCTGGCCATGTCAGAAGCTTTTGTTCTTTGATTTGCATAAGGATATGGCTTTTGGTTTGATTTAGTGGGGTATGGTGATCATATTTGACAATTTTTCCTTCCTTTGTAGGTTCTCGGGGCTGCGGCATATGTCGTTGAGGGCGTATTGAGGTTTTCAGATTTTTGTTTGTGTCCTTGTTGTCCCTATATGATCTTCTTTCCTTCCGTATATCCGGGGGCCTTATGTTGACACTTTGGTAGGTTTTTCCTTTAGGGTGTCTACAGGCCCACGTCGAGTCTCTTCTTCCCAACCCGTATAAATTTCATCGGAATTGATGTATTTTTGGGCATGGTTCATAAGGGCGGGAATTGTCTTTGGTGGATCAAAAGTGAGGGAGAAACGAAAGGGGGAGTCTAATGTACCCCTCCATTAAGAAGGTTACGCTCAGCGGAAGAAGGTCCGCTAACATTTGCCGCTTCGTCTATGTAACGACATTTAAATAGGGCTTGGAGCCGCTTCTCCCTTTCGTTGTTTAACGTGCAAAAGGGTAGATGGAGTTTTCTTTGCTTTGAGTAATTAGCAAAATAGGCTAGAAAGTGATCTGCTAAAATCGAAAAAAGTAATTGTACTAGATGGAAGATCGACAAACCCGGTCTTGCGCTTTTCCCCTAAGGTGGCGGAAAAGCTCTCAAGACATACGAAAGGCCGATAATTCCGGTTAGGAGCATCTTCGATCGTAGATTTCAGTGACGGACGGATCGGTTACGCCTTCATATGCGGTCATAATAGGTGGCCGTAAGCCGCCGTGGAACTCGTTCTTCCAATATCTCCTTGACAAAGGGCTTAACACATACCGAGGATATGTCGCCGGATTTCGCTTTCTTGGGAAAGGTCCCGCCAAGGTCCTTCTATCAACAGTTTGCATAGATGGACTACTCTGTTCTATCCTTGTCCGTTCGGTTCTTGTGGCAGCTTGGTCTCTACGTCGAACGGAGGGGGGTTCTGAACTAGCGGAAAAGGCGTTTCTTTCTCTTTTTTCTTTATGGGTGCGGGTTCTTGTTCTCCCTCTACTTTCGGAATTAGCCAGCGGGACCGTTGATACGTTTGGTGTTGGAGCTTGTGTGGGAAGAGGTGGAGGATGAGTCAACGTATGGACAGCTTGAGCAAACTATTCTAGTTGCTGCTGCATGTTAAGATAAAATTCAGGAATTGACTCTTGGGGTTGGACGGACGGATTTTCTGGTGGAGGTACGATGGGTGGATCGTCCGACAAGATTTCTTCATGTCTATGGACTTCGCCAGGTCCTTCAGGGCTAGTAGGTGCTCCTTGTCCTTGGATTCGTTTTGATCTTCTGGTAGTGGTCATTTGGCTTTTCGTAAGGGGTCCCTGACGGCATCGGCGCCAAACTGTTGATGCCAAAAACTGGTCCACCTCACACTTTGGCTACTATGGCCTCGTGATCTGGTCTCAGCCTTTGACAAACGGTTAAAATTTATAGTTTGTGTGGACGCTTACTTCTGCTCACGAACAGGGAAACGCGGAGGGCACCCTAAAATTACGTTCGGATTTATCCACTGATGGACCTGAAAAGGGGAGAAAAAGGGGTCGGAATTGGGCCTTTCTGCCCGGATTTAACTCCGATGCTTAAGTCAGAAATCACGGTAAGAAGTCTTAGGCAATTCTTTGTATAATGTGTAGTGAGTGTTTTTCTGGATCCTTTCCTTTCTGTCCTTCCTCTCTTTTTATAGCAAGTTAGAGGGGGTTTAAACAAATATCTTGCAAGGCAGTGGGAAAATATCTGCCTAGCGTGTAGGTGCCCTGTAGGTAAGTAGAGTAAATATCTGCCCACTGTAGTAAGTGGATAAGGCCTACTTACTGTAGAGGCGTTAGATATTTACTTCTCTTCTTCCACCTCACGCCTTGTATAAGAGGGTTGTTATAATTCCCATTTTAATTTTGTTCGCAGGATTTATTCCTCATGTTATTGCCCAACGGAATTGTGCAAGGTTATTTGGTGATATTGCCACGTGACCAAAGATGCTACGTGGCCGAAGAAACACGGTCCTGTGTGTGACAGGTGGTCCCTAGGTCAATGACATCTGTCTTACCAAATATATCCATAACAGTTGGTATTAACCATTAATACCACTTAACACAATTAATTTAACTAATTCTCTAACCGCCCAAACACTTGGCCCAACTCACACAATACTAAGTGTGCACTTCTGTAAAGTGAAAAGAAATAATAATAATAATTAACAAACAACTCCCCTCCATTAATCAGGATCCACACCATCAATTAAAACTACTTTAGTCCACCAGCCTCAATATATATATTAACAATAATATACAATTAGATCCAATCACTCGCTAATCCACAGCACCAACACATGACCATCGTCCCTTACAAAATCTCATACAAATTCCAAAACTGCAATAAGCGATTGTACAAAATCCCATGACTTGGCATCTCTATAATATAATTATTCAAATATTCATATTAATTCATAGTTCATCCAAATAAAACATACTTAGGTTATGTCCTCAAAAGTCAAACAATCACAATTAAACCACTACACACCATCCACTCATCTCTCTCCCTCTCTAGACTTTTTAAATATTATCAACCAATAATAAGCAATCACCATGCAACCTTTATTCACAAAAGATCCATGATATCCCCAAGAACCCATTAAATTCCAAACATGATGTACATAAAGTAGCCCATGCCCAATTAATCAAGCACGTCCATATTTGTACAATAAAATACTACAAAATCACACTAACTAACATCATCCTCCACCCATGCCATCTAGACCTTCAAGAAATTTATAAACAACTACTAACATACCAAGTAAAATATACTCACCGGAGGCGATTTGCTCGTCGTTCTTCCTCTCGACGAGGCAACCTCTTGTACTGCTCCCTCCTACTTCAACTTTGCTGCAACCCGACGACAGACGACTCCAAGACAACCCCCGACGTCTTATAGATAGCCACAGCCAAGAGTGGGTGTGATCCTAATCCCCGTGATTACGGAACGGTCGCGCGATCAACTCCAAAGCTTGTCGTCCTTTGGTTTGCAATGTATAGCCACATTCAAACTTGGTCGTCTATTTCCAAAAAAAACATGAATCATGCACATGCTCTTCTTATATTACCATCTTATGCATGAATTGCTTATCCGTGCTTTCTAAAAAGTCCTCAGTGTCATGCTATTCATCCTTCAAATCATGACATCAAAAGTCCTCAAAGTCATGCTATCAATCCTTCAAATCATGACATCAAAAGTCCTCTATACTTCAAATCATGACATCATCCATCTATGATTTGATTACATTTTCTTCTTGATTTGATTTATTTTCTCTCCCTTGATTATATTTGAATTCAAATGGCATCTCATTCCAACATTGCATTTCAACCCCCACTTTATAATATCATTACATGAATTTTTATTTTTTTTTTTATTTTTTTTTTTCCAAATTAAACCAAATTTAGGGGAAGTCTTCCATTTAATGAAAATAGTCAAAATAGAATAAACTCCCATTTATTCCGAAAAAACATGGGTTTTACAATCTTCCCCCCTTACAAAAAATTTCGTCCTCGAAATTGGAAATCAAAAACCCTTAAAAACAAACCTCAAGCAAATAACTCCGGGTAGCGCTCCTTCAGGTCTTCTTCGCGCTCCCATGTCGCCTCCCGATCCGAATGATGGTTCCACCTCACCTTCGTAAAAGGAATGGCCAGGTTCCTCAACTGCTTTTCCTCTCGGCCCAAGATCTCTACTGGGCGTTCCTCATAAGACATGTCCTCCTGTGGAATCACATGAGATGGATCCCGAATACATTTCTTCAGCATAGAAATGTGGAATACATCATAGACCTGTGCTAGGTTCTGGGGTAGAGCCAACCTATAAGCCACGGTCCCTACCCGTCCCAAAACCTCAAATGGTCCAATATAGCATGGAGCAAGCTTCCCACGCTTCCCAAACCTCACCACACCCTTCATAGGCGACACCTTCAGAACACTTTGTCACCCACCAAACTCTCGTCGGATCTCTTCTTGTCGCAAGATAAGTCTTCTCGCCACTTACTCTGGTGACCTTTAATCTCTCTCTCGATCATCCTAACATGCTCCTCTCATACATCCGGACGAACTCGCCGCTTAAATGCCTTCTGCCACCACTTTCTCACCCACATCCCCCAACAAATCGGTGTCCCACTTCCTCCCGTGAAGTGCCTCATACGGAACCATCTCAATGCTTTCGCTGATAAGCTGTTGTAGGCGAACTCCACCAAGCTTCGTGACGCCATCCCAAGATCCCGAAATCCAAAGGCACATGCCCCGGAAAGCATGTCATCTAAAACACTCAATGGTCCTCTCGGTATCGCCCATCCGCTCGTGGGTGGAAAGTAGTATGCGAAAGCTGTGCACGCGCCCAGAGCCTCATGCAGACTCTCCCAGAACCTCGACACAAATCTCGTATCCAGATCAGAGGTAATCGACACTGGTACTCCATGCAACCTCACAATCTCATCTATGTATAACTGAGCCAACTGCTCCAATGAAGGGCCCGTCCTCAACGGTAAGAAGTGTGCCGATTTAGTCAATCGGTCCACTATGACCCAGATTGACTCCTTACCCCTCTGAGTACGGGGTAGCCCTGTCAAAAAGTCCATGTTGATGTGCTCCCATTTCCACTCCAGAATGGGTAAGGGCTGTAATGTCCCAGCTGGTTTCTGATGCTCGGCCTTCACTAACTGACAAGTGATGCACATTGACACAAACTCCGCAACATCCCGCTTCATACCCTTCCACCAAAAATGGTCCTTCAAACCCTTGTACATCTTGGTACCTCCGGGATGAATCGCATAGCCTGAATAATGTGCCTCCTCAAGGATCTCCTCTTTCAACTCTGAGACATTAGGCACACAAAGTCTGTCATCGAACCTCAGTGTACCATCCTCATGAATCCTGAACCGTGACGGTTCACCCTGACCAACCTGCCCCTGATCTCCTCCAGATTTGGATCCTGTCTCTGAGCATCTCTGATCCTGCCCAACACTGAGGGTCGAATATGCAAGCTGGCCAAACCAACCTCCATGTGCGGCAAAATCACCTCTAACTCCAGTCTCCTCATCTCCTCCAACATGGGCCTCTCTGATGTTAATAATGCGGCAACTCCATAGTTGGACTTCCTACTCAAAGCATCTGCTACCACATTAGCCTTCCCCGGGTGGTAGTGAACATCCAGATCATAGTCCATGATCAACTCCAACCAACGCCGCTGTCTCATATTCAGCTCCTTCTGTGTAAAAATGTACTTGAGACTCTTGTGGTCTATGTAAATCTCACATGGTACACCATAGAGGAAATGTCGCCATATCTTCAAAGCAAACACAATCGCTGCAAGCTCCAGATCGTGTGTAGGGTAATTATCCTCATAAGGCTTCAACTGACGGGAAGCATAAGCAATCACTCGCTCGTCCTGCATCAACACACACCCCAGGCCGGTCTTGCAAGCATCACTATATACTGTGTAACCATGTCCACTCTGTGGCAGTGCCAGAATAGGTGCGGACACCAACCTCTGCTTCAACTCCAGGAAGCTTTTCTCACATGCCTCTGACCACACAAACTTGGTGCCCTTCCTGGTCAATCTAGTTAAGGGTCTTTGCCAGTAATGAAAAACCTCCACAAACCTCCTTGGTACCCAAATTTAATCCCAAGACACTCCTCGATCTCCCCGATCGTAGTCGGTCTCCTCCAATCGACGATCGCCTCAATCTTCTTGGGGTCCACGGAAACTCCAAAGATCGCTGATCACATGCCCCAAGAATGCCACACTATCCAACCGGAACTCACACTTGGAGAACTTGGCATACAAAATGTCAGCCAAGATCCCCAACACTGTCCTCAAGTGTTCCTCGTGTGCCTGACGACTCCTGGAATAAATCAGTATGTCATCAATGAAGACCACCACGAACCGATCCAAGTACTACCTAAAGACTCGGTTCATCATATCCATAAATACCGCAGGGGCATTAGTCAGCCCAAAAGGCAATACCCTGAACTCATAATGTCCATATCTGGTCCGAAAGGCACTCTTCGGAATATCCTGTTCCCTGATCCGAACCTGGTGGTATCCAGACCTCAAGTCTACCTTCGAGAACACCTGGGCTCCCTGCAACTGATCCAACAAATCATCAATCTTGGGCAGAGGATACTTGTTCTTCACTGTCACCTTGTTCAACTCTCTGTAGTCGATGCACAACCTCATCGACCCATCTTTCTTCCTCACAAACAACACCGGTGCTCCCCAAGGCGACATGTTGGGTCTAATGAACCCCTTCTCCAGTAACTCCTCCAACTGTACCTTCAACTCCTTCAACTCAGCTGGTGCCATCCTGTAAGGAGCTCTAGATAATGGGGCCGTACCTGGGACCAAGTCGATAAAGAACTCCACCTCCCGCTCCGGAGGTAGTCCTGGCAAATCCTCTAGAAATACGTCTGGGAACTCCCGCACCACAAGAACATTTGTCACTCCGGGTCTACTCTCCTGCTTAGCCTCTGAGATCGAGGCTAGATACCCAATACATCCTCCGTCCAGTAAACTCTGTGCCTGAAGAGCTGAAATCTCTCGTACCAAAGCACAATCCTTGTTGCCCCTAAAAACAAACTCCTCATCACCCGGCATCCTGAACAACACTCTCTTCCCGCGGCAATCCACCACCGCATAGGCTGAAGAGAGCCAATCCATCCCGAGGATAACATCGTAATCCCTCAGGTCCATCACATGAAGATCGGCGGGTAGCTCCCGCCCCTCAATCACCACTAGGCATGCCGGTGACATCCTGCTTACTACCCTGGCAGTTCCTACTGGGGTATCTACCCTCAAATCATATGACAACTCCACAACTGGCAAGGAATGACGGCGTGCAAATATAACAGAGACGAAAGAATGCGTGGCACCCGGATCAAATAATGTACAACATAAAAAAGAGGCCCGAAATGATACTGACTACGCTACCGGTGATGCAATGCCTCCCTCGGTGGTGAGGTGGTAGACTCACCCCTGAGTCATGGGTCTCTGCTGTTGCTGTTGTGGCTGACTAGAAGTGGAAGGCTGTCCAGTAGTGCCCTTCCCCTTCTTGTCACCCAACGGTGGTCTTGGTGGAAATGCGGCAGACTGCCTGGAGGCCTCAAAAGACTGCTGCTGCTGGCTCTGTGCTCCTCCCCCTGTGCTCTGTCCTAATTGTCTCTGGGGACACTGTGCCCTCCTGTGCTCCAAGCTGCCACAGGTAAAGCACCCTCCAGTGATCCTCGGACACTGCGATCTCTTGTGCGGCCCCTTGCACTCATAGCACCTCAATGTCTGCTAACTACCAGCAGATGGACCACCGCCCCCAGATGAGGCTGAAGACCCAGATGGTTTACCATGCGGCATGCACATTGCGACTTCTTGTGCCTGTAACTCTTGCCGAGAACCGCCTTGACTGCCTCGACCCTTATCCGCTTCTCCTGTGATGGCCCCCTCGTGCACTCGGCCCCGACAAATTTCAATGAACTTTGCTCGGGCCACCACATCACTGTATGTGGTGCACATATGTCCAGCAACAATATCTCTCAGTGATGAATGTAACCCTTCCACAAACCTTTGCACCTTGCTATCCTGCGTGGAGACAAGGTTAGGTGTAAATCGGGCCAACCTGTCGAACTCAGCCTCATACTTCTCAACTGTCCGAGTGCCCTAAGTCAGATGCAACAGCTCTCTATCCATCTGTATTAACCTCCCTCGTGAAAAGTATTTAGCAAGGAATGCCTTCTTAAACTCATCCCAAGTTTGGAAAGGGTTTCCATTCCTGAGTCGTACCTCCCCGAGGTACCAATCCTCAGCAGCACCCAACATCAAATAGGCAACAGTCCTGATCCTCTCTACATCCTCAGTCTGATGAATATCAAAAGCCTTCTAAAGTTCTCTGATCCAAGCCTCTGCTGCCTGAGGGTCGGCAGTCCCTTCAAACGACCTAGGAGCAGGTCTCCTAATCTCACCCAATATACCTCTGGTGGTCGGTGCTCCATACGAAGATGTAGGCGGAGGTGGCGGTGGTGGTGCCTGGTGCTGCTGCCTCTGATCCTGTATGTACCCCATCATCTCTCTCATAAGATCCATCATGGAAGTAGGGGGTACCTCCCCCCTCGGATCTGGGCCCACAGCCTGTGGCCCTGCATTCACTGACTGAGCAGGTTGCTCCTGCTCAACTTCCATCTCTGCTGGAGGTAGGGGAACCTCCTCTGCCTGGGGCACACCCTGCACTAGAGGCGGAAGCACATAATCACGTCGGGGTCGTCCTTGCCTGCCTCCCCAACTCACCATAATACCTCTGCCAAGCAAATCAGTTCAAGTCAGTTACTTGATTTAAAACCTGGTCTACCCGACCCAACACTCAATTAGACACATCTGACTATGTCACTAGGGCTACTAGAGTGTCAACTATCTGCTTCGTTCCGATACCACTTTAATCTGTAACGCCCCGACCCGGATCCAGGGAGCTCGGGGACGTCGACAGATCGGCCGTACCCGAGAGGAGACAAGCCCCAATCGAATACAAGGCCTAAACATGATAAGCAGATAACACATTTTATCAAAAGATAATCCATAAATAAACCATAAGGTCTCAGCGGAAACATAATAAAATCAAATGAGGGTCCATAGCCCTCTACACAATCCAGGCCCTACAAGGGTCCTAATAAAATAAAGACAGTGTCCTCACACACAAGAATAAAATAACTTAGGGAGGTCCTCCAACCTCAGCAATATCCCGCCCCAACTCTCGCCGTCCCTGAGCTCGAGTCTACCTACTCCTCAGGACCTGAAATGAGAGGAGAGAAAAGTCGTGAGCTTTCGAATGGAAAGCCCAGTAAGTACCCTGCAAGGATCACAACAGTCAGATGAAACAGATATCAATATCAACAAATCATCAAGAAAAGGGGCTACACCCCATATAAGCAGATCCTAACATCCAGCTACGGCCTCAGAGCCCTGGATGAGAAGTCCAAAGATAGCTCAGCAACGATTTCCCCCGGACAGCCAAATTCTCGGTCAGATCAAGTAACGCAGCCTCAGATTGCAACAACAATGTACCGGTCATGAGCGATTTAACCCGTCGTGATTCGGTAGCGCCACCTCTACGTATCGACACGGCCAGCAAATCAACCCCACTGACAGGGACGGAGCCTCGGACTCCACTGCAACCGGGCGGAAGATCAAAACTCAGTTGGCACGTACCTCCCGACCAGCACACAAGACCATGTGCCCATGATCAAGTGTCGGCCCACTGGTGGGTAAGTCAAAAAGAGCATTCCAACAAATCAGTAGTGAAACTTACACTCCTATCCTGGACGGAACCGCGAGGGCTCCACGCGTTTCCACGGCCACGTGCCGATCAACGGATCCTCGTGACCAGTTAACACTACCTCTAGCTCATCAATCACACACATACTAGGAAAGATAGCAACAAACATGTATGTGCATGAATCAAACAACAGATACTAACGAGAGCATGCTAACTAATAGCATCAAACAAAATCAAGAAAACCCATACAAGGGTGGAAACGAGGCAAGAGTGACTTACTTCTAAACGCAATCCAACCTAACGCCAAGATTCACATCCCTTAAGCTCCACTGATAATTTGGTAAACACAAGTACACACTCAACATACGCACAGGTGTTTAAGAATGTATTTCTATAATGCATCTCACATTAATGGGCCCGGCCCACTAACCAAACCCAACTTTCATCTTGACCAACTAAACTTAATTAATTTAAGTTAATCAAACCCGCCACATTCTAGTTGGTTGGTATTAACCATTAATACCGCTTAACACAATTAATTTAACTAATTCTCTAACCGCCCAAACACTTGGCCCAACTCACACAGTACGAAGTATGCACTTCTGTAAAGTGAAAAGAAATAATAATAATAATTAACAAACAACTCCCCACCATCAATTAAAACTACTTTAGTCCACCAGCCTCAATATATATATTAACAATAATATACAATTAGATCCAATCACTTGCTAATCCACAGCACCAACACATGACCATCGACCCTTACAAAATCTCAAACAAATTCCAAAATCCGTAACAGTGTACAAAATCCCATGACTTGGCATCTCTATAATATAATTATTCAAATATTCATATTAATTCATAGTTCATCCAAATAAAACATACTTAGGTTATGTCCTCAAAAGTCAAACAATCACAATTAAACGACTACACACCATCCACTCATCTCTCTCCCTCTCTAGACTTTTAAATATTATCAACCAATAATAAGCAATCACCATGCAACCTTTATTCACAAAAGATCCATGATATCCCCCAAGAACCCATTAAATTCCAAACATGATGTACATGTTAGCCCATACCCAATTAATCAAGCACGTTCATATTTGTACAATAAAATACTACAAAATCACACTAACTAACATATCCTCCACCCATGCCATCTAGACCTTCAAGAAATTTATAAACAACTACTAACATACCAAGTAAAATATACTCACCGCAGGAGATTTGCTCGTCGTTCTTCCTCTCGACGAGGCAACCTCTTGTACTGCTCCCTCCTACTTCAACTTTGCTGCAACCCGACGACAGACGACTCCAAGACAACCCCCGACGTCTTATAGATAGCCACAGCCAAGAGTGGGTGTGATCCTAATCCCCGTGATTACGAAGCGGTCGCTATGATCAACTCCAAAGCTTGTCGTCCTTTGGTTTGCAATGTATAGCCACATTCAAACTTGGTCGTCTATTTCCAAAAAAAATCCCATGAATCATGCACATGCTCTTCTTATATTATAAAATATTACCATCTTATGCATGAATTGCTTATCCGTGCTTTCTAAAATGTCCTCAATGTCATGCTATTCATCCTTCAAATCATGACATCAAAAGTCCTCTATCCTTCAAATCATGACATCATCCATCTATGATTTGATTACATTTTCTTCTTGATTTGATTTATTTTCTCTCCCTTGATTATATTTGAATTCAAATGGCATCTCATTCCAACATTGCATTTCAACCCCCACTCTATAATATCATTACACGAATTTTTATTTTTTATTTTTATTTATTTTTATTTTTTCCAAATTAAACCAAATTTAGGGGAAGTCTTCCATTTAATGAAAATAGTCAAAATAGAATAAACTCCCATTTATTCCTAAAAATCATGGGTTTTACAGCCCAGGTGTGAACGGCCGTTCACCCCCTGTTTACTTCAAAATATCTTCGTTTGTTCTTTATTTTGTTGATAAATGCTTCCTGTTCGTCAGGGTGGCCTATTTATGCCCTTTTTACAAAATATGAAGCATTTTAAGTACCGGCGGGCTACAAATCATTGCATTTGACATGAAAATAGGTGTATATATGGTATGCAAATATGCTCATTTGAACGCTTATCATAAGCCCAGAGAACGCTCGGAATTTCTTCAACCCAGTTAGTTCCTTTTTTAGAGACCCAAGTTTTGAGAGCTTGGAGCAAGGTGCGATTGGTTACCTCTACCTGGCCGTTGGCTTGGGGATGTGTCACAGAAGTTAATCTGGATTCAATTCCGAGCTCTGAACAAATGAAGGCGACCGGAATTCCGAATCGACAGATAACCGTTCGCCATAAGAACCCCTGACAAGCTTTCTCCGTGATTTTGGCCAAGGGCTCAACTTCTACCCATTTGGTGAAGTAATCGATAGCCACTATTAAAAACTTCATTTATCGAGTTGAAGTGGGAAATGGCCCTAGGAGATCAACTCCCCAGATAGCAAACGGGCGAGGGCTAATAATTGGCGCGTGGCGATGTTGGTGGTCGCCTTTGAATCTTGGAATGCCGTTGGCGAGCATCACATTTTCGTGAACGCCTACTGCATCTCGAAGTTAATGTTGGCCAAGCATAGCCCTATCGCGGGACTTTGTAACTTAAGGCTTTGCCCCTATATGTCCCTCCAATACCTTCATGAATTTCTTGAAGGATGTAGTTTATACGTGGGACGCCTTAAGCACCGTAAGAAGGGTTGCGTATAGGACCTCTTGTATGGATTTTCGCCAATGATGGTGTATTGAGCAGATTTGTAAGAGATCCGTCTGGCTTCTGTCTTGTTGGATGGTGTAGGTCCACCTTGCAAATAGTTTCTAATGGGATCTATCCAACTTGACTCTTCTGCTGTACTTTGCACTTCCCCTTCTAACCCCTCAATAGTTTTTGCGGGAAGGTACTGTAGGTTGAAGGAAGATTCTGCATCGCCGTTGGGCGCAGTAGCTTTTTTAGATAAAGCGTCCGCTTCTTCATTTTGTCTTGTGTATTTATTCAACTGAAATGAGCGAAATGGGGACTATCTTCTTTACCACCGCTTGGTATTTGACCATGTTCTCCTCCTTTGCTTCAAAGTTGCCCAATGTATGGCTAACGACCAAATTTGTAAGTCCGAATATACATCTAGGCGTTGAATTTGAGCCCTCAGCGTAAACGCTAATCCCCGCTGATGAGGGCTTCATATTCGGCCTCGTTGTTGGTTGCTCGGAATTGGAACTTAAGAACTGTTGCAATTTTCCATTTGGAAGGAGAATAAAGGACGAAGCCGGCTCCTGACCTTTCTTCAGTTGTTGTCCATCAACATATAAGGACCACGGGATGCTAGGGCTTTCTTCAAGATATTCTGGCAGGACTTCATCCTCATTTGCGGGAATGGTTAATTCCACAATAAAATCAGCCAGCACTTGAGCCTTGATTGCCGTTCAGGGTTTATAAGTGAGATCAAACTCGCCCAACTCTATTACCCACTTGGCTAGACGTCCGGAATTTTCAGGCTTATAGAGGACTTGCTTTAAGGGTTTATCCGTTAGCACCGTAACTTTGTGCGCTTGAAAGTAAGGCCTTAATCTTCGTGCGGATGTGATGAGAGCGAAAGCCAACTTTTCAAGTGGCAGATATCTTGATTCCGGATCGTTAAGGATCTTGTGTAATAGACTGGCTTCTGAACTCCTTTGTCTTCCCTTAAGAGTACTGTACTGACCGCTCGAGGAGCAGCGGCCAAGTAGATGTAGAGCTCTTCCCCTACCTGTGGCTTAGCTAGCAACTGAGGCGATCGGAGATAATCTTTAAGCTCTTGAAAGGCTTTCTCACATTCTTCTGTTCACTCCATTTTTGGTACTTTTCGCAAGGCTTGGAAGAGTGGGAGGTTTTTCTCTCCGGCTTTAGAGATAAATCTCCCCAGAGCTGCTAGACGTCCGTTAAGCCGTTGTATCTCTTGGAGGCTTTTGGGTGATCCCATATCAAGGATGGCTTTGACCTTTTCCGGATTCGCTTCTATTCCTCTTTGGGTCAGTATAAATCCGAGAAATTTTCCTGACCGGACACCAAAAGCAAACTTGTTCGGATTTAAGCGCATATTGTAAGTCCGAAGTGACTGAGAGGCCTCTTGTAAATTTGGTAGGTGTTCGTCGGCTTTTCGGCTCTTCACCAGGATGTCATCCACATAAGCTTCAACATTTCTGCCAAGTTGTTCTTTGAAAACCGTATTCATGAGCCTCTGGAAGGTGGCTCCGGCATTCTTTAAACCGAACAGCATTACCTTATAGCAATAAGTTCCTGTGCTTGTAATGAAGGATGTTTTTTCTTCGTCATCTTTGGCCATTCGGATTTGATTGTAGCCTGAAAAGGCATCTAAAAAACTCAGCATTTCGTGCCCCGCCGTGGAATCAACCAAGCCATCAATTGAAGGTAGAGGGAATGAATCCTTGGGACAAGCTTTATTTAGGTCCGTGAAATCTACACACATCCTCCATTTTCCGGATGGCTTTTTTACTAGAACCACATTGGCCAACCATTCTGGATAGTGCACTTCTCGGATAAACCCAGCCTTTAAAAGGGTTGATACTTCTTCTTCTGTGGCCTTCTGCCTCTCTGGTGCGGAATTTCTCCGTTTCTGTTTGACAGGCTTGAACGACTGATCTATGTTGAGGCGGTGCTCAATGACATCACGCTTTACGCATGGCATATCTTCTGATGACCAGGAGAAGAGATCAGAATTGGTCCTTAGTACCACCATCAGATTTTCTTGTTGCACTGTTGTTAGATCTGCACCAATCCGCACTGTGCGTTCCATCCTAGTTGTGTCTAGAGGAACCGTAAGCAATTCTTCAACTGGTGTGGGCCGAAGCTCTTCATCTTCCCGTTCGGCTATTTTGTTGATCAACATGGTTTCCGAAACTTTTGTTTTGCCTCTGTCTAAAGCTTTTCCCTTAAGGGTTGCAACATAACATTGCCGCGCCACGGGTTGATCTCCTCTTACTTCTCCACTACCACTCTCCGTCGGAAATTTGAGGAGAAGATGGTAAGTAGAAATTACGACCTTCAAGGCGTTGAGGGTTGGTCTGCCAAGAATGACGTTGTAACTTGAAGCACAACGTACGACTAGAAAATGTGTTGTCACTGTTGATGTTCTGGGCGACTTTCTTACTGGAACTGGCAAAGAGATCATTTCTTCTAGCTGTATCACTCCTCCGGAAAACCCTATTAAGGAGGATTTTACAGGAAGCAAATTATCTGTATTATATCTCATTCGTTCGAAGGCACTCCAAAAGAGAATGTCAACCGAACTTCTACTGTCTATCAGAACTCTCTTCATTTGGAAACTGGAAACCATGATGGCAATGACGAAGGCGTCATCATGGGGGTGGCGAACCTTGCTAACATCGTTATCATAAAAAATGATGAGAGCCGTTGGCCGTGATCTTCTTTATGGCGTTTCTGTTTCCTGCGCAGCCCCCACCATTCGTGCATAGCTTTTCCGAGAGGCGGAGCTTTCACCACCACACCCAGGACCACCACTGATAAATCCGACCATCTCCCCTTTTTCTTCTTCTTCTGGTTGTGAAGTTTCGGGCTCATCTTGGATATCAATGTTGATATACTGCTCCAATTGTCCCCTTCTAACGACATCTTCAATGACGTTCATCAAATCGGTACATTTTTCCATGTCATGTCCTCTAGTTTGATGAAACTTGCAATATTTTTACTATTCTTTTGCCGCTCGGGATTCTTTCCCGGTTCTGGCCATGTCAAGAGTTGTTGATCCTGAATTTGCATGAGAATATATTTAATAGTGGTATGGTGGTCGTATCTGACAATTTTTCCTTCTTTTGAAGATTCTCTAGGTTGCAACACATGTCGCTGAGGGCGTGTTGAGGTTTCCTGTCTTCCCTTACTGTCCATGCGTGGCCCACCTTCTTTTCGTATTTCCAGGGGCCTTCTATTGACATTTTGATGGGCTTTTCCCTTCCGGAGTTCAACAGGGGCGCGTCGAGCCTCTTCTTCCCAACCTGTATAAATTTTATCAGAATTGATGTACTTCTGGGCATGGATCATGAGGGCAGGGATGGTTTTTGGTGGATCCAAGGTGAGGGAAAAACGAAAAGGGGATTCTAGCAAACCCTCCATCAGGATGGATTCTGACCATCTGCCGGAATAAGATCCGCATAGCGTTCTTGCTTCATCTATGAAACGGTTTAAATAGGCTTGGCGTGTTTCCCCCCCTTGTTTCTTAACGCGCAGAAGGGTAGATGGAGTTTTCTTTTGCTTTGAGTAATTAGTAAAATAAGCTAGAAAGCTATCTGCTAGAACTTGAAAAAAAGGAATTGTGCTAGATAGAAGATCAACAAACCAGTCTTGCGCTTTTCCCTCTAAAGTGGCGGGAAAAGCTCGGCACATATGAGCGTCGGTAATTCCAGAAAGAAGCATCTTCGATCGGAAAGACTTCAAGTGGCGAGAAGGATCTGTTTTGCCCTCGTATGCAGCCATTGCAGGTGGTCGAAAATTGTCAGGAACTTGCTCTTCCAATATCTCCTTGATGAAAGGCGAGCATATGTGAAAAACATGCCGTTCGGATTTCTTGTTTCCCCCATGAAGGATCCTGTCGCTGTGTTCTTCTGTCGACAGTTGGAACAGATAGGCTATTCCGTTCAGTCCTTGTCCGCTCCGTTCTCGTATGCCACTCTGTTCTTATGGCAGCTTGTTCTCGACGTCGAACGGAGTGGGGTTCCGAGCTAGCAGAGAAGGCAGTTCTCTCTCTTCTGTTTCCATGAGTGCGAGTCCTTGTCCTCCCTCTGCTTTCGGAATTGGCTGGTGGGGCTGTTGGCACACTTGGTGGAATTTGTGTGGGAGGAAGTAACGGATGAGTTAAAGTATGAACAGTTTGAGCTAACCGTTCCAATTGCTGCTGCATGTTAAGGTAAAACTCCGGGATGGGTTCTTGGGGTGGGGCGGAAGGATTTTCCGATGGAGGTAAGATAGGTGGATTATTCAACGGAATCTCCTCATGCCCTCGGACTTCGCCAGGTCCTTCAGGATTACTTGGTGCTCCTTGTTCTTGGATCCGTTTTGACCTTCTGGTAGTAATCATTTGGCTTTTTGTAAGGGTCCCCACAGATGGCGCCAAACTGTTAATGCCAAAAATTGGTCCACCTCACGCTTTAGCTCTTTGTGGCCTCGCGTGATCCTGGTCTCGACCTTCAACAAACAAATTGAAATTTATAGTTGGTGTGGACGCTTACTTCCAACTTCTTAGCTTTCCTTTGGGATTAACTGTAAGAGGGAGAAAAGTGATGAATTGGGCCTTTCTACGCTTTGAGATTGACTGATGCTTAAGTCAGAAAACTTGTAAGAAGGCAGTCTTAGACATGAGTTAGCTCCTTGTGTGATGATTTTTCCGATCCCCTCCTTTTCTATTATCGCTCTTCTTTTATAGCAAGTTAAAGGCGGTTTAGGAAAGGCGGTGGAGTAAGGCGGTGAATGAGAAAATATCTTCTAAGGCGGTAAGAAAATATCCTCTAAGGCGGTAAGAAAATATCTGCCTACTGTGTAGGTGCTATGTAGGTAAGTAGAAAATATCTACCCAATGTGTAGGTACTACGTGTGTAAGTAGAAAATATCTGCCTACTATAGAGGCAAGTGGATAAGATCTACTTACTGTAGAGGCGTTAGATACGCTCTTACCCAGATGGCTATCACCTTCTTGCTTCTTGTATAATTCCGACGGACTTTTTGTAGGGGTGAGCCCTCCTTATTTGCCGGACGAAATTTATGCTAATGAATTTGGTGGTGACTGACTGTCTTGTGGCCAAAAGAAATGTAGCCCTGTGTATGACAGGTGGCCATTTAGGCAGGCGACACGTGTTTTACCAAATATTTCCGTAACACATAATATTAGGAACCTCAAGAGAACCTAGTGAGCTGTACTTGAACTAGCTCCTCCACATCACACAAGCCAGGATGGAGGCTTCATAAAGCAGGTGAAAGCTTGAATAGCATGAAGTTCACTAGTGTTTATTCGTCTGAGGCTTTGATGAACCTTACACCTTTATCGTTGAGGAGGATCACAAGGTTGCCTTCATGATTTTCACCAAGATGACCAACACAATCTCTGTACTCAGAGAGTGCAACAAAGAGGCCCTTCTCTACGGCTGAGTTTGGAGGGTTAGGCTTCTTAAAGGTATAGATAACAACAATATGTGTGCTATAAGAGACCTTATCAAAGACACTTAGGGGATTGTAGGGATTGGTAGATGAAGGATTGCCCTTGTAGACAGTGTAAAATCCAAGATTTTAGTGAAATAAAAGGGTTTCAAAATTTCCTCTAATTAAAATAAATTTGAAAGAGCATTCTTGGGATTCAAATAAATCTCCAAGGGTATTTTGCTAAATTAAGAATGATTGGACATTTGTAAGGAATAAATAAATATATGGGATAAATTTATTTAGTTGGTAGTTGATTTAATTAGTTGGTGATTGAATTTTATTAATTTTGGAAATTTCCCAAGATTGGAAGTAGAGGTTTAATTGATTAAACCTTGATTGATTTAATTAATTTAAGAAGTATCTAAATTGGAACATATTTGGGTTTGAATTAAAAGCAAAGAAAAATTTATTTAAATTCCAAATTTAAATGATTAGGGCTGCCAAGGACTTTCCAGTAATTTTATGAAAACTGTGGATTGGAGAGTAAATATACTTCTCTTTGGAAGAAGGACCAAAGTGTAAAAAATAGAAAGAATGAGGACTGAAAGGAAATTTTGCGCTCTCTTATAACACCGACCAATCTGTGACTTTGGGAAGTTGGGGGACACCAATCCAGCCGCCCAATTCTTTAGCAAAAATAACAGTGAGCGTGTCCCCACCGTGCGACGCGCTCTCATCCGTCCATCTGGAGATTGGCGTAAGCTCGAGGTACTGAGAAGTCCGATCTTGAAGCAACACCAGCCCCTCTTCTCCACGCACGCACCACCGCTGACAGCGCCGGCCAACTATGGAAACCTGTCAAACGATGGCCGGAAAAGGCAAGTAGGGGATCGGATTAACGCGCAATCTCCTTCGCCAGCAAACTTGATTGCGCTGGGAATCCTCCTCGAGCCCTATAAAAGGGAGGCCGTGGAGGAATCCTAGAAACACACCAGTGAGCGGCGGCGAGACCGGCTCCACCGCAAGAGGTCGAGAGAGAGGAGGAAGGGAGGGGCGCCTTGATTTGGCGAAAGCCAAGCGTAGAGGAAGAACGCGGCCGTCCTCTATTTTTCTCCGACCGGCTGTGGAGCACGCGAGTGCACCTTCATCTTCTCCAGTGAGCTCTTATCCTCTGTTTTTTATTTTTTCGACGTGCATGCATAGTAGGTCGTTAGCTAGGACGGTGGACAACGGAGGAACCGCTAGATTTTGTAACACCCCGGTTTTTCCCTATAAATATTGCACAATAATAAAAGGTTATCGGTGTTAAATCTTAAATATTTATTTGTGGACTAACACCTTGGATTTTATAAAATAAATTATAGTTTAAAGTTAATTGCTTGGCATGTGATAATTACTGTATAAAGTTAAGTATGACTAAATCATCTAATTGGGCTTTAGGCTTGGGGCTAAACCTTGGCTGGTGAGTGAAGAGGGGGTATGTGAATAGAGGGATAGAAAGGAGCTGGCTATTCGTTTGAGTTAAAAATGGTGAGGTTCTCCTCCATTCTAGAAGGCAAGAGGAGGCTGGGGGAAAACAAGCAGGAGGTGGCGAAGATAAGGAGTTTGTTGGGCCCGAGCTTGAGGTGTCGCGATGCATGAGAGAGAGAAGGGGAGTCGTCTGTGTGGCTTGGGTGCTGGACTCTAAGGCAGATGGAGGGGCTGCTTCGTGAGAGGAGGTGAATGATCTTTAGAGGAACTCTGGCTGCAAGCTCCGTTTGCTCCATCGGTTCAGTGCGATTCCGGCGAACCTCGGCCCTGTTCCAATGAGGATTGAGCACTGGCCAGCTTCCTGTTCCGTTGTTCTCTGGTCCAGCAAGCTCTGAGGATTGATTCCGGCCATCCTCTGCCCCCGAGCCCTCAGCAGCACCGGCAGCCCTTTGCCTCTATTCTCAGACCTCGATCCGGCGCGCCAAGGCCCTGCTAGGTAATGGCTCATTGATGAAGAGCTCATTGTTAATCTTAGGAGTGTTGTAGATGTGTGCTAAGAATTGTTGATCCTGTGGTGGTTGTTGTCATTGTAATTGTTGGTTTTGTTGAAGCTGCAGTTGTTGGTTGTGCTTGTATTGTTGTTGTTGATATAATTGCTATTGCTGTTGTATTCGTTGTGGTTGTTGTTCATGATGCGATTAAGCTTGCTGTCGTTAATGTTGTTGTTGTTGTATTTGCTTGTTTGTATAAATTCGATCATGAGCTGTTAAGGAGGTTTTATTGTGCTGAGTTTCTATTGTGCCTATCAAGTGCTTGATGATTTGTCTAAAAGAGATAGGTGTGTTAATGGTGAAACATTTGAAGGTTGTATTGCATGCAAGCATAAAGGGAGGGCTGGTATGTAGTGTTTATATGTCCTGGCAGGTACGAAAGTGTTGTTTCCTTAATTATGATTTAAGATAAATAAGGGACCAGGACTGTTGTGGCACTTGGTGGTTGTGACTGTTGGGAGACATAATTAGATAGGAACCTTTGCTTCCAATGATTAAGTATACTCTGGTGTTTAATGAGGTTGATTAGTATGATATTGTTTTGGGGCCTTGAGTATTTTTTAATCGGGCCCATAGAACAGAGTTACGAAATGAGTAATTATAAATTGTGAATAAATGTTTATATAGTTATGGTTATTATTCTTAGGAAAAGGGAAGGGCAAGTCGGGCACTCCAGGAGGTTCTAGTCAGACTTGACTTGCGTAGGATTCCAGGTGAGTGGACCTACTGGACATTCTTGTGTTTGTTCAAGATTTATCATGTTTTCAGTATATATTTATCGGCTATGATTTATTCTCGGGTTTGAGAATGTTTTTGCTTATTTCCAGCTATTTTAGAATTGATGTTTTCTGCATATGATTAGCTGTAGATCATTGAGATAGATACATGATATGAGCATCGATTTTTGCATTCTGTTTAGATGATCCTTGCTACGCAGATGCGGCTCCGTTGAGCTGAGACCAGCGTGATACCGAGTAGGGGAAAGGTCTTTCTTGTTTTCAAAACGAATTTCTAGCATCAAAATCTTGTTTTCAAAATGTATTTATCTTAAAACCCCTTTCCCAACTCTTTGGGGTGCTCGGTACCATGAGTGAAGACCCAGATTGGGGGAAACCTCACGGCTTCATATACAGCCCAGATTGGGGGATACCTCACTGCTATTTATCTGAGATCTTAGCAAGTGATCCTACAGAGTTGCATTTTATTCGATAGACGCTCAAAAATCTAGACATCTCATTGAGGCATAGTCAGGCATGTTTGTAACTGATGACTTTTCGGGTTTCCTCAGACATTGCATTAGATGATCTTCCTGATTGGGAAGATAATGCATAGACTTACATGCTTTACTGTCTTTCTACATGTATATCAGTACAGATTATTTTCCATATACAAGATTATATTTTTCGGATGCATAGGGCTTATTTGACCTGACACACAGGGCTTATTTGACCTGACAGTAGGGGTCACATTTCACTAAGCTCTGTAGCTCAGTCCCTTTTTCTCACCCACCTTGTGCAGGTAGCAGACAGAAGTCCGGGTAGAGGCTAGACCTGGTGAGCTATGATGACGTAGTTGGCTCTGGCATCCCATAGCTGTTTATTTTGTTGCGCACTCTGCAGATTTATGTCTTTTACTTTTGGAGACTAGACCCAGACGTATAGTCCGTAGATGCTATGCTCGAGATATGACTCTACCTCTTTGGGATGAGTACGACTCATTATGTTTTATTTCTATTGTCTCCGGTTTTATTCCGCTTGATTTTTTTGAGTTTTGGCTGACCTTGGGCTCGGGGTTCTCACACAGAACATTTGGTGTGACACGTGTCCCTATTGGGATTAGGGTGTTACAGATTTCCTTTCCGGTCTCTGCTAAAGGACTGAACGCTGGGGAGGAAAGGAGGCTTCGAGGTCGCCGCCGTAGACTTGGAAATTAGAAGGAGGAGAGAGGCAGGTTTCGGCCAGAGGGGACCTTGATCTTTGACGCCTTGGGGCCACTGGGAGCACGTACGGCCGACCCGGACAGGGACAGAAGTTCCACCACGGCGACGAGCGTGACTCCTTCTCCGGCGAGGCTCAGACGAGTGAAGGAAGAAGGAGAGATGGAGATAATAACATTAGTTATTAATTTAGATTAATTATTAGTAAATCGTTTAATTAAGTAAGAGTTAGTGAATTGGTTATGGTTGATCAAATTAATCTAATGGAATGGGTTTTGATAAATTAAAATTGGTTTTGGTTAACCAATTTAAGAAGGTCAATTCAATTGAATCAATTAATAGTTAGGTAATTAATTAATTGATTTAATTGAATAATTAATTAGTAATTAATTAATTAATTGGGTAATTAATTAATTGAGTAATAGGGTTAGGCCAATTGGTTGGATACAATGACTTGGTCTAACTAGATTGGTTGGATCAAATCGAGTAGAAAAGGGGGCTCAATGGAACCATTAAATCAACTTGGGTTTAGTCAAGAAGGAAAATAAGAAAAAAAAAATAAGGTGGTGGAGAGGGGATTCGAAACCAAGAGCCTCATATGGGCTTGTTGGGCCTTAACCACTAGGCCACCATGCTTTAATTATGGAAATAAATAAATTTAGTCATTTAAGATAGAATGACGTAGAAATGCATGGGAAGGCCCGCAAGTTGGACTTGGCCCCGTTTAGAGCATCTTGCATGTTCAACTAGATAATTTAAGATATTACTGACACTGATATAGGATTTATTACCAGGTTGCGACATAGAAAGGTGATATGTGGGATTTTTTGCTAAGTAATCTCGGTCAACTTGTTGAGGTAAGTTCACTTGCCTTGTACCCACTCTTCGGAGTGTTCTTTGGATTTGATTATATCATATTTTTTAGGTATTATTACTTTTGAGACCATAAATGCTTCCTTTATTTGTTTGGAATTCTTTTGAGCATGCTTGGTTGTTTCGGAATGTTGGTATCCCTGTTTTGTTGTTTGATCTTCCGCCCGGATTCAGTGGAGCGTGGGAGCTCCATTTCGGAAACGATCAAGTACGGGACACCCTGGCGTTTTGGCTTGCCATACCAAGGAACGATACTCTGGTTGTCCTTCCCGTTAGTGGGAGTGATTCGTTGGCTGTGTCAACATGTACGAGAGGTGGCGCTACCGACACACGACCTGAGGTCTGTACGACCGGAGGGTCGAGTTTGCAGCAAGTTTGCTAATGATGCTGGCCGAGGGAGACTTTTGTTCAGCTAACATTGGAACTCTTATCAAAACTCGAGGGCTTCTGTAGTTAGGAGTCATACCTTGCTTGTTTTTGTGGTAGACTCCTAGGGATTGCTTTGAGGGGCGTGTCCCCTAGTTTGACTTGATAATCACTTTTCTTGATATCATGATTTTGGACCCCAGCAAGGGGTACTTACTGAGCTTTCCATTCGAAAGCTCACGCACTTGCTCTTTCTTTTTCATATCCTGAGGTGTAGGATTCCTTAGCTCGGTGGCCGATCAAAGGTCGACGTATTTTGCTAAGGTCTGAGGATCTCTTTTTATTTCTTTGTGAGCTATTTTTATTTTGTAGGACCCATTTAGGGCCTGGCTTTTGTAGAGCATATGGACCCACTTATTTGATTTTATTTCAGCTGTGACTTTTGAATTAAGTTATTTGAGATATTTATTTTGAACTTATGTTATATGCTGTTACTTACTGAAGCTTTGTAGCCGAGTGAGGTGCGCCATACATAGTTACGGCCGGTCTACTCATGTTCTCGGGGTCCCGGAATTCGGGTCGGGGCATGACAAACAGGCTTGATGAGCTTAGAGCTCTTTCTTCCTTCACCTTCATGGCATCCTTGGAAGCATGCATGGTTGGCTTCAGGTTCTCTCTGAGATTCCTAATTAATGTAATTCTTGGAAGTGTTGTGTTTTTGGAGATGGGGAAGTGTTATTTCTTATATAGGGTCATAAGGATGATTTAGTCGTCAACAGGTTTTTGGTTTATATAAAAAATGTTGAGACAAAAAATAGTAAAAACAGAGACAAAAAAAAAAAAAAAAAAAATTCTCCTATGTGGAATGAGTATGTATGAACTAAAGAGAATCTGTGTCAACATAGATGGAAAAGAAACTAAGGAAGGGAAGCCCGAAAATAGAAGTAACAAGTTAGGGGTCAAGGACAACTTAACAAAACCTCGCTAAATAATAATAATAATAATAATAATAATAATAATAATAATAATAATAATAATAATAATAATAATAATAATAATAACAGTAGCATAGACTAGATATTTGGAAGGAAATTGTACTTAATTCCATGAGTAAACAATTATTAAAAATAAACTGTGATTAAATGGGGAAAACAAAAAAAAACCTTATAGAGAAAGCATGCTTAGAAAATTAAAGATAGTAAACTATCGATTGGGCAAAAGAACATATATGTGTGAAAAATTAATATATATGCTCAAACCATAAAGATCAGGTTGGACTTGTACAATTTTGTTATGATGAAAAGATAATACATAGATATTGTTGGATCTACTCAATTGCTTTTGAAGAAAATAGAATAATTCATAGATCGGGTAAGATACATTAAGAAATTGAGGCTTGTATACCTTCAAAGGGTGTTTGATCTCAAAGATATAAAGAAAAATGTTGTTCGTTCCCCCACACCTATGTAATCCTTCAGATCTTGGGCACATGGAGCTAGTCGGAGAGGAAATCCAAAGATGGTAATGAAAAAGGAAGAGAATGGAGAAAATGAGTATGGATTTCAAGCTGATGAAGGTCAATGTGAAAAGTGTAATGAGGGTTGGGGATTAGGGGGGATCGGTTAGGAGGTGGTGGGTGATACTATCGAGGTTTCTTGAGGAGTCTGAAGTAATGAAAAGTCGGTCAGAAATAGAGAAAATGTGGTAGACATAATTAGCTAGATTTCTAAAAAATGTACTATAATGTAGATGAGTTTTCCAACACTCGAATATTTAAAAGCACATACATTTTTCAATTATGCAAATTGTCGGCACCTTAAAAAGATGCATGCTCTTACCATGTAGTATAAATTTTAAATGGGCAATCATACCTCTAACACAATATTTGGAAGATTTTGAATATTATATAATATATTTTTTCAACCTTGCCATTTGCTTTGTTTGTTATTTTAACTATTAGTTTATCTTTTTTATAGCTTTTAGTTTATTTATGACCAACATTAAAAATGTGAAATTTATATCTTTATGGTTTAAGATGTTGACTACATTTTCTGCTATAATTACTTTGATGCGAAAGTTATCTCTATCGAAGATTCATAAGAAGTTGAATGTCTTAATCAAGGAAAGTAGGTTACTCTTGGTTGGAAGGTCGATGATAACAATTAAGAAGTCATCAACAATAACACTGTGGTGAACTGAAATGGGACAACATGTTCTGAAATACATTGATAAGTTTATGGATTGCTTTACAAGCAAGAATAGTTACTATTATGGAGATAATGACCAATTTCTACATAGATAATTATATCATAGTTTAGGCATATCAAGTGGTATAACAACAACCATCATGCTTCTACTTAACATAAATAACTTTCTAACCAGGAACTAGAGATATGACTACATCTTACAAAGAAAATATATCATGACCAACAGTGCTAGAAGAGAATTGAGTCTCAAGGTTAACACATTCTGGTGCTATATTGAAGTAGATGCTATGAGACAAATCACAACTACATATCTTGTATGTTATTGTCACCAGCGACTCGGAATCCAGGGCCTCGGGCACGTGCACAGACTGGCCGTACCCATGTAGAGGCGCACCTCACTCGGATACATGTCCTAGGTAGTCTGAGAACATATAACAAGATTCAAATAATGTCACGCCCCGACCCGGATTCCAGGCCTCGAGCACGTGCACAGATCGGCCGTATCCGAGTGAAGTCGAGCTCTACTCGGACACAAGGCCTAAGTAAGTACAGCAAATAATATACAATATCATAAAGTCTCAAACGATAATAATCAAAACATTATCAGAGTCACAACGAACAAATCAGAGGAGCTCAAAAGCCCTACAATAATCCAGGCCCTATAAGGGTCCTACAAAATAAACATCTCTCTCTCTAAAGAAGAACGAGGTTCTCGAACCTCAACAAAGTCAACCTAGTTCCTCGCAC
Organism: Dioscorea zingiberensis; assembly: GCA_026586065.1. Classification (NCBI taxonomy): domain Eukaryota; kingdom Viridiplantae; phylum Streptophyta; class Magnoliopsida; order Dioscoreales; family Dioscoreaceae; genus Dioscorea; species Dioscorea zingiberensis. The sequence goes on from CM048826.1 coordinate 23,992,564, forward strand.
AGCTCCCGAGACCGAGTCACCTACCCCTCGGGACCTGAAAAAGAAAGAAGGGAAGAAAATGCATGAGCTTTCGAAAGGAAAGCTCAGTAAGTACCCTGCAGAGATCTCAATGAAATCCAAACCAGCACGGATTATATAAGAAGGCCAAAAATGAACAAATCAAAGATTATCAATCCAAAAAAACAGGGTTATGCCCCGCACTAACCAAACACTAGGAGTCTACCACAACAACGGTAGGGCTCCTGACCACAAGATCTCAACAAAGAACTCTTGAGAGCTCACAAGTCATCTCCCTAGTCGGCCACCGGCCTAAGCCGATAACGACCCTCAGTCCAAGGTCTAGTAGTGCTACCGCCAAAACATGGACATACATTGTCAGCGTACCATCCCACTGACGGGAAAACAAAGAATATCAGCGTTTTACCCCACTGGCGGGAAACAAAGATTACCAGTATTACCCCTACTGGCGGGAAACAAAGATTACCAGTATTACCCCCACTGGCAGGAAACAAAGAATACGAGGACGGGAGAATCCTCAAATCAGCATAGTTGACGTATACCTACCTGGCTAGCGCACAAGCTCACGTGGTCTAACGGTCACGCGTGCGGTCAATGTGTAGGCACACTCAATATTTACAAGCACACCCTACAGGATGCTAACCTCTCAACATGCATACACAAATATCGAAGTAGAAATCCAGAAGAACAAAGTACTCTTGTATGCAATCAAAGCAATATCATACCAAGTCATGATATCAAAGAGGTAATACCCCCAAAGGGTTATACAAGCATACACGAGCATGGCATCAAACATCCAAGGCATGAAAGTAACGTGCACAAGCACGAATTCAAGAAAGCAATAACAAATAAGGCAACAACAAAACCAATAAAACACTCCGTAGAGTGGGAACTAGGCAGAGTAACTTACTCACATAAGAATCAAGGATCAATCAATGACAACGGTACTAGCAGTAGTACGTACATAAAATCATGCAATAGCAAAGTCAACAAAACCCATGACTGGGTGGGAGCTAGGCAAAAGTACTTACCTGGAAACTTCCCCAGTCTCCTCCTGACGTGTCTCTAAGTCTCCACGTTGGTAACTGATAGTAAAGTCTCTATCAGTGTCAAAAACAGTAACAAACCCTAATATTTCTAGATGCATATATATGACTCTCTCGCTTGATGAACTTCACCACAACTATCGAGTCCTGTGGTATCCTTTTCGGTTACCGACCCATTTCCCTTGGTGTTCTTTCCTTTGTTTGTCCCTTAACCTCTGCTTGGTTAGCTAGTCCATCGTCCAACTTGACGACCTATTATTCGTGACCCTATATATAGCTTTGACCATACTTGGTCACTGTGGGAAATTTGGGCCCACTTGTTAAGCCCACCAAGCTATTGGGTCCTTTTCTAGTTTAGTTCTTTTTATTTTAAAAGAACCAAGTTCTATTACGTGGCTAGCCATGTCTGAGTGGTTAAGACCCACTAAAAGGATTTGGGTGGTCTTGGGTTCGATTCCCACCACCTACAACCCTTTTTTCCAGTTTCATTCCTTTATTTTCTTTTACTCTCTTTCTATGTAACCTGGTTAAGCCCAACCTGAACCCTTTAGTACAATCCTTTGAGCACAAACACATTGGCTAACCATCTAGGCTTAGCCCAAATAGACTTTTAATTGATCAAATCCAACCATCAAACCCAACCAAACCCTTTTAGTCTAATTAACCAAGTTAATTAGAATGACAAAATCAGATTCAGACTCAATCAATTTATTAATGGGTTAGTCTTAGTCAACTACTTAACCAATTTAATCAAACCAATTAACTAAATTAATCTTTAGTTAACTAAACTAATTTACTAATTAACTTAATTAATTTTTTTTAATTTTCTATTCTTCTTCTTCTTCTCAACCCGTGCCTCACCGAGTCGCCACTTGAGTGAGGCGGACTGGATTCTGCCAACACGGGCTCTCCGACCTCCAACGAACGGCGAGCACGTCAACCACCACCTAGATGAGAGGCCCTGCTCCACCGTTAACTCTGAACTCCATTGCCCCGGCCGGGCGCGGCTCCACTCCGGCGAGCTCCTCTCTCCCTCACCTGAGATCCCTTCCGCTGGGAAACAACGCGCTGAGCTTCCTATAAGGCCGAGAAGCTCTTTGCGTACACCGGCGGCTCACTGTTCCCTTCCCTATCGTCTCACCACTCTCAGCCGAAATCCCCTCTCCGACGAGCTCGAAAGCATGTTGCAATGCATGCACACAGTACCCATACACAACAGGGAAAAGAACATACCTGTCAGAGCAACCTCCTAGCGGTGTTTGGTGGTTGCGAAAACCCCTGGTGCTCCTTCTTGTCTTCTCCGACCACCCTCGCCGGCGACCACTACGATTCCCCTCTCCACTGTCTCTCGGGTGGAAACAGTGGGTGGATTTTATAGAGCGAGGGCAGCCGAATGTGATGGTGGCGTTCGCGAGCCAATCCGCAGGCTAATGACAGAGTTCTCCGTGCGTAACGCCCGGGGAAGACGGCGGGGCGCCCGGTAACTGGCTGGCATGCCTTGTGATCGATACTCCATAGATGAGTGGTGAAGATCGATTGGATCAGATCCAATGGCCGAGAACCCATCTCAATGCCTCGGATCTGACAGCGCTCAGATGGAGAGTTGGGATCAAAAGAGGATCAACGGCCAGATTACAACTAACCACCTCGCATCCATCACTCCAAAAGATGAACGCCTCAAAAAGAGCCACGTGGCATCACGGATGCCCTTATAACTCCACTCGATCAGCACCAATCCCAGATTCTCTAATCTCAGCCATTCATTTGCTCGTATAAGGGTTTTATCTGGCAAATTAGCCAGAAGCCCCTGAAATTATTTAGGTTGCATCCAGATCCCTCTCCTGTGAGAGAGGAAAATTTCCATCCAGTCCTCGACACTTTTAAAATTACTAAAAAAGTCCTCAAACTCCCAATTATCCCTAATTGGACTCAAAATTAATTTAATTCCCTTTTTATAGCTTTTTTTTTTATTCTTCCATCCTTCAAGCTTAAGGAACTAAATAAATTAAGAACTTACTTTATGGAATATAAGAAAAATTTTATTCCTAAAATTCATGTATTTTATAAATAATGTCAATATGAACTCAGAGTTTTACAGCGGAATTAAAATATAAATCGACACCCTACAAGGTATTGACCCTACAAGGGCCCTACAAAAGAAAAATATATCTCACACACGAGTAATTCTGAGGCTCTCGAACCTCTGCTAAGATATCTCAAACCTTTGCGTAAATCCCAATCCCGAATCACAACCTACTCAAGACTTGAAAAAAAGAGAGAAACAAGTAGAATGAGCATTCGAATGAAAAGCTCAGTAAGTACCCCGGCAAGGAATACAATGAGGTCAAGAGAAACAATCATGAAATAGTGATCTAACACAAAGAAAACACAATAAGAACAAGACGAAGTCCCAAACCCATAAGGATCACTATCCAATGAGCACAAGCACACAGCAAGGAGTTTAATCAAATATGAGAAGAACAATCAAGTCATCTCCCCGACAGTCATCGAACTTGGACGATCTTAATCACATCCAAACCCTCGATTCTGGTAGCGCTCCTACATGTATGTACACGGCCAGCGTATCATCCCACTGAAGGGTGGATATCCAGAGTTTCCTCCCCCTGGTAGGACTACAGGACACCTAGAGTGTCCTCCCCCTGGACGCCCGCATCACAATCTGCATTGAGCGGGAGAATCCATAATACAAGAAAACTGGAACATCCAACCTGGACGGAGCACGGGCTCATGTGCTTTTACGGCCATGTGCCGATCAACGGGAAGGCATATTTAGCAACAAGAACAGCCGACACACACACACACTCTGATGGAGTACAGGCTCACATTTTTCCACGGCCACGTACCAATCAATGGGAAAGCATGTTCAGTAAACACAAGCATATCCAAACCATGTCAACACATCAACATGCATACACAACATGGAGATTCAACAAAGTATGAGAATAAACACGTGTATGCAATCCAAGTAAGAGTATTCCAAACATGTAGAAATCCGACCATTGTTCAAACATTAGAGCAAGAATCAAGCAAAATCAACAACATTGAAGCCAAGAAGTACTGAGAAATTAGACAAAGCCAAGAATACTAGAAAAGAGTTTCAACAAATCAAGAAAACCCATTATTGGGTGGAAGCTAGGTAGGCGCACTTACGAAGAAACATGCAACAACAAAGTCAAGGAAACCCATAGCTGGGTAGGAAGTGACCAAGTGTACTTACAAGCATGAGATCAAGAAAGCAAACAGCCAATAAATAAGGGCACTAGGTAAGAGTACAAGTATCAAAGATAATTCAATGATGGGGGTATTAGGCAGAAGTACTTACCTCTATCAAAAGTTTACCCAGTAAATCTGAATCACTCCTGACGTGCCTTAGCGCTCTACGTCAGTATCTGGTAGATAGAACATATATCAGTACATACACAAAGTGTAATGATCATTCTATAGAATGCTTAGCCCGCTACAATTGCCCACTAACCACTCTAACTGGTCATAATGCATTATCATCACTACAGGCTTTTATTAACTGCTTTAGTCACACTTATTAATTGATGTAACTAAGACACCATCCGGGTCATTAACCAACCAGCCATGACTTGGCATTAAAACACAACCAACTCTTCTCATAATCACTCTGGCCCATTACTTGGCTTTGGCCAAACAAACAAGGCTCAGTCCTAGTATTAACCTTTCTTAACATTAGTCACTCTTAGGGGGTGTTTGGTTGTTTATAACACTTCATCCATGGATGGAGAGTTAGAAGGATGGGGAGTTACCGGATGAGGAGTTAAAAGTGATAGGTACTTTTTGTGTTTGGTTGTTTAAAAGCGATGGATGTAGAAAGTGGATGTACACTTTTTGTGTTTGCTTGTAATAAAAGATGGATTGGAAGGAGGGATATGGTAACTGTTCTTGGTGAGTGGTGAGGTTACCCTTTTTTGAAATATTATAGCTATTTAAATATTTTAAGAGAAAAACTAATGTTAAGATAATTTTAAATCTTTTAAAACAAATTAATTGATTTAAATGTTGAATTTTAATAAAAATATTTTAATTAATTTAAAATATTCAAAATTAGGATTTTAATTTAATAAATATATAATATTATTTTAAGAAAATCTAGGTATTATTTTAATTTAATACATATATAATATAACTTAATGAATTAACATAATCACCCTTAGCTCATGTCCTTGAAATCAAAACCCAGCCCCCTTTTTGGTTTATCATCAACCATTCTACAGCTATTAGTAAGGCATTAAAAATCAACATTCATCTCATCCCATATTATCAAAGTCTCAAGTGCTAAGAATCAGGAAGACAGCATCTTAACTACAATCAAGACTAACATTTGAATATTAAAGAACAATCTCTTGACTACAGGTGTATAATTGTCACTGGGACATTTTAACAAACACTTGATGTACATGTTCAAAACAACTAAAATTTTATGATAGAACAACTCAGTTTTTCTAAATTTTTACAAGTATTCAATCAAGATTTGGTTTATCATAACAACCATACATTCTCTATAATTTGCATGTTGATCCATTAATCAGTTAAAGTCTACAATCAAAACTCCCTTCATTCATCCACATCATAGTAATAATCTAAAAATTCCACCCCAGCCCCACCAACCTGAGAACTCCAAGGATTTCGACAGCTCGCTAGAGATACAAGGGCCGCCGGAGTCAGGGTTCTGTTCGTGTGTTGCGTGGCCGTCGAGACTCATCACCGGTCCGGATCATCGCCGGATCGAAGTCGCATCTGGCTCCCGGTTCGTAGTCTTCCAGATCTAAAGAAAGGAGCTTCGGATCTGGGAAGAGGGGAGGCACAAACCGTCGGTCGTCGGTGCATCAAGCTTTGTCAAGATCCGCTCGCGGTCGTGGCTCAGGGAAGATAGGGGGAGGTGATTGTGGGGTGGATCTGGAGCTGCGCAAGTCCTCGTGACCAGAACCTCGCTAGGGATCGCGCCGGTTCTACCGTACTCTGGTCACCGCTAGAACGATGAAGAATTGTATTTCCACTTAGAGACTCTGGGGTAGGAGTTTTGAGAAGGATATCACAGGAGAAGGTGTGGGTGGGGTAGCCGGAGGGGGTGTGGGTGGGGGGTGATGGTAAACCAAAGGTTGATGAAGAATTGTTTTTACTCATTCAATGAACAGGATGGAACTAGCGATCCAGTGGTTTTCAATTGTGACTGGCCATCCATATCCAATTTTTTTGGATGGCCACACCCCCATCCATTTTTAAAAAGTAACCAAACATCAAAAAGTAAAAAGTATTGGATGGGGAGTTACCCATTCCTGCATGTAACTCCTCATCTAGTGAAATAAACACTACCTTAATGTCTACCCAAGTCCAATAATATATAATGGGCAAAAGCCCGTTTAGAATTCTTTTAACCCACTAGCATTCCTAATTTGTCTCAACCCCTTCTTAACCCACATCATGGTCGAGTCCAAAGTCTTGGCCCATTCACAAGCCCCAACTCATTAAAAGATTCAAGTTATAAACCTACTTCACCGGGTGGGTTGGGCTTTGGTCCTATTAAGTGAGCTCTTGCACTCTGAGGCATGCAATTTATTTAGTCAATACTCATATCAATCCCTACCCTAAACATTCACACAATGGCCCATAGATGGCTATAGTATAAATACATATATATATGGGTCGTGTGGCCCATTAGGCCTATTTACTTACCAAGATAAAACAACCCTGATTAACAGTGTAATACTTAAGCCACTAGAAAAAAAATATTGAAGCATGACTTTTAATTGTTCATCTCCTCTTACCTTGATTCTATTTTATCAAATCTTGTTCCATAAATCATGTGTTTTGTGTTCCTAGGTTCCCTCTGTTAATATTCAATACTAAAGCTAATCAAGCCCTGATAATGGCTTCATAAGTATTCACATCATGTCCCATGATTATCACCCTTTTATCTAGGTTTTCACTAGGGTTTGCACTTAACCATTCTCAAGAGATTTAACCCAATCTTATCTAAATGCTTCCATTCAAAGAACTCCCAAATAAAAGACACATTCCTTGGCTTATATTGAGTTTCCACATGATTGTGATACTATACATAAGGGTACTAGGATATGCAAAGAAATCCAATTAAAGAAACAACACCTTCGGCTCCCAAGATTTTATAATGAATACCAACTAAGAACCCAGTTCTCTCCCTTTTAAACACACATGCATGCACATCACAATGGACACCTTCGTATAACTAACAGTACCTAGTTTACCAGAGATCTCCCTATCTCCTTCACCACTAAATCAGAGATTTCATTACTCTCAAACCCAAGTCTATAAACATCTCTAGCCATGTAAACACGTCATACTAAATAGTCCAACAAACTAACTAAACCAAGAACCATGAGTCATAATACAAAGTAAAATTAAATCATCACAATCGAAGAACTCCTATTAACCATTGTTAACCTTCAAACCTTGTTTTACCGGAACCTAGATTAACCATGTCTGTTCATGGCCATGCACCACTATGAATCAAAACTAGCAAGGTTCACTGCTTACCGAAGACTGAAAAGTTCTCTAGCGTCTTATTTGCTTCCCAGGAACCTCTTACTTGCTCCGGCGCGCTTGGTGAACGCACAGGATTGGTCGTCGCCCCAGCTAGTCCTTCCACTCAATCTCCTTCCCTCTCCTCTCCGTCTCTCTGTCTCTTAACATTGGCAGCACTAATCGCGGATGAGAGTCAGTACTAGGGTTTGGAGGTGTCCCTCTACTTATATACGCACTCGGATGAATCAAGGATAATCTCAAAATCCGGCAGATAAGGCTAATCACAAATTCAAACGATTTGGCCACGCGAGGTCACCCGCGTGAGCAGATAAGAAAGGCCAAAACCTATCACCAGCCCTCATATGTGTATAAAAAAAAAAATGGATAATCTTATCTTTACTCGTTTTCTATTTAAAAACAATTCAATATATATATATATATATATATATATATATATATATATATATATATATATATATATATTCATCAAACCATTCCCTCTTTGTTTTTTAATAAAAGTTGAGTCATGGTTTCCACGCCCAAACAACATCTTATCTATATATTAAAGCATATCTATCAAGTCAAATTTAATAAATATATATATAGATTCATACATATTAAAAGCACATCCCATCAATAAAATCATTTTTATATCTAATTCATATCTTTATCCATTAGTGTAAGATATTTATAATAATACTTGAATTTTTAATTATTTCACATAATATATATCTATATATCTATATATATATATATATATATATATATATATATATATATATATATAAAGAATCATTGAGTGAGGTAGGCCGTATTTGCGGCCAGCCCACTCTATCACTCAACTGGTCGGGGTTTTGGGGTTTCGGGCTTTTTATTATTTTTTTTTTGAAGTGGGGGCCGGCCTCACTGTAACACAACTGATATATATATATATATATATATATATATATATATATATATCACTTTGCAAGTGCGGTCGCCTCTTTTTTGGCCCACTAGCATAGTATTTTGAGGAAATCTAACCTTGGATGGAAAGAACATCAAAAAATAAGCTAGCATGTAAATTTTCATACAATTTGGGAACTTGTAGGGTCTTCATCTTAACAGGTGAAATTTTTAACCGGTAAGATTTCTATAAATTTTCACCCGTTAAGATGAAGACCCTACAAATTCCCAAATTGTATGAAAATTGACACGCTACCTTATTTTTCGATGTTCTTTCCATCTATACGGTTGGAAATCCTTCAAACATGCTCTAGGTAGCCAAATGGGAGGTGACCGCAAATGAACAGTGTTTCTGGCCGACCTTACTTTATATATATATATATATATATATATACGGGAGTGACAATATAAGGCAGACCGGATTATTGTCCAAGTCAGGTCGCCTCCCAGTTGGTAACTTGCACCGTGTTTTGAAGAAATCCAACCATATGGATGGAAATAACATCGAAAAATAAGCTAGCATATTAGTTTTCATACAATTTGGGAACTTGTAAGGTCTTCATCTTAACGGGTGATTTAAAAATCTTACCGGTTCAAAATTTCACCTTTCAAGATGAAAACCCTACAAGTTCCCAAATTGTATGAAAATTGACATGCTAGCTTATTTTTCGATATTCTTTCCATCCATATGGTTGGATTTCTTCAAAATACTGTGCAAGTAGGCCAAAACGAGGGCGACCACACTTGCACAGTGATAAGGCCGGCCGCATAGTATCAGCCCTATATATATATATATATATATATATATATATATGAGCACTCATTCTCAAATAAGTCCTTCCTTTTATAATACCTTACATGAAGGTCCCTAATGCCGTGAGAGAGACACAATTATATTTCAGTCCTCAGCTTTTTTTTTTTGAAAATTACAACTAGGTTCCCAAAAATCTCAATTAACCCTGATTAAGGCATTATCCATTTTAATCCCTCTTTACACACAACATTCAATAAATTTCAAATACAAAGGACCTCTCTAATTTTCCACTTAATTAAATGAACAATTAGAAAAAAATTTTCCAACAAAATTTTAACTAAATCTAACCTTGGGGACTTTCTTTTATTAACCGAATAATTAGAGAAAATAACTAGAAATTTATTCCTTAAAATCGATAAAATATCCAAATACTAGGAACTCCTTTAACTAGCTAACTAAGTAATGAAAATTAGAGAACATTTATTTTCAAAATAAATAATAATAATAATTAAATCTTAGATTTTACAGTTCTAGTAGCTGACTAAACTTGGTTAATCTCGTACATTTTAGGTTGAAGTCCATCCACTTGTTGTTCGCAAAGTTATATGAAAATTATCATATATGTTCATACTATTTTTAGAGAACCCTTTCAAATTAACTCAATGTACATATAAATATGAATTTACTATTATGATGATTAATTATAATTTCTCATCATTCCTTTTGGGTTTGATGTTCTTGTGATGGAAATAAATTTAAATGAACAAGTTACAATAACACAAAAATAGCTTTCCAAATACTCATCTGCTACTTTGAATGTACACTACCCTTTCTACTAAAACACTTAACTATGTAAATAAATAGAAAACATTCTAGGTCAAGTGAAATAAGATGAATGTATAATGATATGTTAATATCACAGACACTCGACATCTTTCGAAAATAATTTTATGAGGTAATTTAGTTTGTGTACTTCTACACTATATCAAAATTCAAAATTATGGTGGAAAATCACAAGGACTTACTCAATATGCCATCTTGTTAAGTACAAGCTTTTGACTATCTCAAGAGTCAATTCATAAAAGCATGCTTTCTTGAGCTCAGCTCTTAATGAGATCAATGGTTGTATTTAAGAGAGATATGTGGGTCGACTCTCTAAAAATCAACATGAAATGGTGTCGTGAGCATGGCTAAGTAATGCACCAATTCACCTTGCTCATGTATCGCATAGGATCCCTAGTTTTCTTGAATGTTGATTAAAGGAATGTAGTTCATGAATTTGTTTACTATACTTCTATCAGTTGGAGACTCTACTAGAAAACTAACGATCAAGTCCTTTAGGACACCTCAGTTCATGCTCCTATGTAAGCCCAAGAACTCAGCCAAACAAAAATCCATCCCTCTATTTGACCAAATCAATTAAAAACTTGAATTTGATAACTAATGTGATTATTTTATATCATTTCTTCATAGACAAATACATTTTTTATTAAGTTTGTTTTAAGTGTTCTAGACATCATACATCATGTCGATGTGTCTATTTGCTTAACTATGGGGTTAGTGGGGATTGTTTGAAATGAAATAGATGGGTTCAAGGCTTAGCGCACTTCATTTCATTAGCCAAAAAACCAAACAGAGAAGTCTGTTTATTAACCCTCACAAATCCCTTATATCTTAAAACTTAGATTTAGTCCAACATTTAGAAATCTTTCCATTGGACTGAGATGTATATAAAGACCAAAGTACCACCAACCCTAAAAATAAGGAAGTGAAGAAAAATTCCGACTGTCTATTTACCGATATCCGGATTTATGTCATTTCATCACGGGGAGCCCCCGAGCTTTGGTCACTATCCTCCATAGATGAGCCACCTAGCTCTCAAAGGTGGCGAATGGCTGATGTAGGAGCCTCGAGTCAAATGTTAGTGCCGGGTTGGCGGGTCAACGTAAAGACAAGAAGTTATCGAGTCAATTCCAAGATTGGGCTGGTTTTGGGTGTGGTTCGGTATTTTGGCCATAACTTTGGCTACGGATAACAGAATCGAGCGTTCAACCCCAATTCGGAAAGCTCTTTGCGGCGTGCACGATATGGGATGTCATATTAGAGAGAACTTTAGTTATTTTTTTTCTTTTTTTAGAAATATTTAATATGCCGAATTAGGGTTTTCGGTCTTTTTTCTATTTTTGGTAATATTTCATATGCCAAATTAGGATAGGATTTAAATCCGATTAATATCGGATTTTTAAGAGTTATCTAATTTGTTTAGATTTTTAAATTTAGATATGTTTAGTTTTAAATAATAATTTACCAATTTTAGTAAATTTAGATTAGATGATAAGGTTTCTAGGTTAATCTTTAACGCTATTTAATCCGGCTTGTGGGTTAGTTTATTATTATTGAATTTTGAATAAAGTATTTACCTGAATTTTAGAGTATTTTCTTTGGTTCTTTTGGTTCTTCCTTTGTTCTTCCTTGTTGTTCTTAGATCCGGCTAGCCCGCGGGATAATCGCACCCCGCCCGGCGTCAGTTGGTACCAGAGCTCATCATCTTCTTGGGAAGTGTCATCAGCGACATTAATGACTGGTGGTCGTGGACGTCGGGTTGGACAGATTCCGATTGAGAAAGTCCAATACCGTTGCCTGAGTGCACTGGAGGCGATAAACAAGGATCTACAAAGGCAAGTCGCGGAGTTAACCCAATGCTTGATGATCAAGGATTTGCAGAGGCAAGTCAAGAAATTATCAAGGCGTTCGGCAGTGATTGATTTTTATCATGGTTCTCATGGGCAGTTTCCGGCTGAGGAAGTCCAGCACCATAATCATAGCTATCAGAGGTTTGGCTAACCCATCTACGACGATGATGTGGAGGAGGAGATCTCGCCCATCTTCAACGATGATGTAGAGGAGGAGATTTTTCCCATCTTCAACAATGATGTGGAGGAGAAGATCTCACCCATCTACGACGACTACGAGGAGGAAATTGGCCAGCCCGAGGAGGAGATTGGTGAACCCATCTATGACGATGATGGGACTAGCGTTGTGTTGGTATCTCGATAGGAGGAAAACCCTCCTGGCCCGGTAACCAACACTACTAACCTACTTTCTATCTCTAGGGTTTTGATTGAGATCAAGCATGGAGATCCAGACCTACCAACAGAGGTGCAGTCGAACTCGAGGTCGAGTTCTTTCCAAACCGGGGTAACTGATGTAGGAGCCTCAAGTCAAATGTTAGTGCCACTACAAGAAAACATGCATTTCGCGACGATCCTTTAGCGGCGGTTTTTAGAAAACCGCAGCTAAATATAACATTTAGCGACAGTTTTCATAAAACTGCCGCTAAGTTCATAAATTTTGTGGCGGTTATTAAAAACTGTCGCTAATATCATGAATTTAGCGACGGTTTTGTTAAAACTGCCGCTAATGACGTGAATTTTGCGGCGGTGTTAAGAAACTGTCACCAATAGCATAACCTTTGCGGCAGTTTTTAGAACCGCAGCTAATGTCAAATTTTCGTTTTGAATGGCGCCAAATTTTTTTATTTCGCGCCATCATTGGATTTATCTTCCAGGCAGAATTTTTTTTTTTTAATGGCAGCCCTAACCCTTATCTCATATGATCCTCTCTCTCCCTCTCTCGTCGATCTGTAACTGTTCCTCATCGTCGGTACGCTCATCTCCCTAACAAGATCCTCTCTCCCTCTCTCCATGGTCTGCAGCACTAGCCCGACGATGCCGTCGGTGGCCCATCCGACGATTTCGCCGTCATCTTCGGCTTGGCCAGAAACGCCCTTGGCCAACGACTCCGTCCTCATTTTCGGCGAGGCTATTTTTTTTGTTGCTCGTTCAGATCCCCACGTTCAATGAGAAAGAGGTCTTTTTAGGGTATAACTCTCTTTATTTTTGATGTTTTTGTTCACAAGTTTGGATCTTATTTTTGTTTATTGAGTTTGTGGGATTGAATCTAAGGTGTACAAGCTATCGATTGGGGCTGCCTGCAGCTTGGACTGGCCGCCGGACCGGATCATCATCTAGGTACTCGATGATTCCACTGATCCCACTGATCCCATTATCAAGGTTAGATATCTAATTTCATTCCCAATTATAATTTCAGTCTACTGATGATTGTTGTTTATGTGTGCCACATCAACATAAGCTATTTTCTATTGAAAAAAGAGACCTAGAAGTAACTTTTATTATCTTACCAGTCTGCCAACATTCATCATTGCGGAATGTGTATTGATATACTTGGACCCAGATTCTACCAAAGCTATTGTTGGATGGGCCTCAAAAACATTTCCAACTGCTGTATTTTTCTTATATGAGCAGGTTCTTTCCTCTTGTGCTTCGATTATTTTCCCTTATTTTGTGACCTTTTGAGCTTATGATGATATGAGCTTAGAACTTTATTTGTTTTCTTTCCAGATACATCCTGATGAAGAACCTTGAGGTATTTTCGTTCTAGTTATGCATCTTCTATTTAACTTGTAATAATGATTTTAAACACTGCATCTTCTGTATATGCAATGATATTTCCTGATCTGTTGTAGATCAATAGGGGAACTTTTGTTTATTCAAGCTTTTAGTTTCTCATATGATTTCTTATATTTCTCTTTATTTTTCTTGTATATAAATATAATTCTTGGACAACAATAAATACAGGACAATTTCTTGATGGCATAAGTTGCCTATGATATGTATGAATATTGAATTGCTTTGCAGAGTTGAGGATGCCCTCTTCTTGGAAAATATGCCACACCAACTTTAAGAGATAAGGAAAACATCTTCCGTGATCAAGGATGGCAGGTATACCTCTAATTTCTTGCATCCAATATCCTAAAGAAAGTATATTATACTTAACCTGGAATACTGCAACATGATATTGAAGGTCCTAGTGCCTATATGGTTGTGTGATATTATTATAAGCGCCTTCTTAGTGTTGAAGTTTGGGGTTTAAAGTTTGTGGTCTATCATAACATCTTGTCCTATTGTCATATCTTCTGTTTTAATGACATTTCTTTTACACTAATGCTCTAGCCGTTGCTTGGGATATGCATCTTGTCCTTTTGTCATATCTTCTGTTAATGACATTTCTTTTACACTAATGCTCTAGAGAGCCGTTGCTTGGGATATGCTGAGGGTGTATAATGAGTTCATTGAAATACAAGAAAGGCGGAGGTGAGTTTTTTTTTCAAATTTAGGTATGATCTAATTGGGAATAGATTTGGTTACTTTGATATGCCTGTGTTATGCATACCTCATCAAGGGAAATGTAGAAATAGGAATTGATATGTTAACTTATGGTATTGGACTTCTTTAATCTTGATTACTTGATTCTAGACAATCAACAAACACTGAAGGCTTTTGATGATTAGATTGGTTTAAATTCTAATAATATCTTATTAGCTCGTGGGACCATCTTCCACTTTTTGATTTTGACTGCAGTTATGACTATAGATAAAAGCATTTTCATCTTCGAAGTTTTCACTAACCTCTATAAGTTGCTGCAAATTAGTCTTTTGGAGTTAGCTAGACTTTAAATTACCTATAGTTTTTTTTACAGGTGTCCTTTTTCATTTGTTTTTTTTTTTCATGTGCAGGATTGAGCGGCTTGAGTTGTTTGATGAATTTGAAGAGTGGCATATGATGCAAGTAAGTCCTGTACTTTGAGGTCAAAGCATTTGGGGACAACTATCAACTTCTTGTTTCATACTATATAGTGTTCTTCTCTTGAATTCACAGACTTGATATTCTGAAATTTTATAGTCTTAAGTTATATTTAAGAATCTCAAAGTTAAATCTTATGTTTCCATCTGCATTTGTTGTGTCACTTATTGATCCTATTAATTTCTCTTCCAGGAGCATTACTGCGTGGCTTATGCAATTAATGATGAGAAGGTTAGTTGTAGTTACTGATGCAAACTCTAGATATAAATAAACAGAGTATTGTTCCTCAAAACTAGTTTCTGGAAAGCTTGTTTTTGAAATTTTGGCCATCCAAACAGGATAGGGAGCATGCGATTGTTGATTTTATGATAAGGTTATATTCATTAATGAGTAGAATTTTGATCATAGACTATCTATTAACAGTCCATCCAATAAGTGGAAGATTTACTTAATTATCATTGAATCATCCCAAATTTTGACCTACCATCTGATTTGGTACAGAAATAGGGAAATGTTCCTTTCCATCAAGTAAGTAGAATTTTTATTAAATTGACATTGAATTCTCCCAAACTGTGTGTCCTGTCTCATCTAATTTGTGACAGATATAGGTAAATGTACCTTTCCAATATGAATGGTGGTTATATACCAATTTATTAGATGTGTCTGTTTACCACATGTATGATTTCAAGTGGAGAACCATGTCTGGCTAGGTGAAGACCATGCTGTGCAATATCTGTGAAAAGCTTGCTATGTAGTGCTATGTGGATATCAGTGAAGATTCTAGATTCTTCTACTTGAAATAGAACAAGATGAACAACCTAAAACAATTTCAGTTTTTTTTTTATATTTTTTTTATTTTATTACTATGTTCTTGTAGATTTTCTCAAGGATTTGTTTTCAGGTTATTCTACTTGGAATACATTAGTGGTCATTGACCTTGAGTCAATTGGTGAAATGTTAATCAAAAAGTTATTCAATAATTTGTAGCTTTTATATTTCTTTACATAGTGGTTTTGAAGTGGCAATTAGTCATATAAGTAACAAAGGAATTCATGAGAATTGCCTAAGTGTAGAATAAAACAGAACATTTACTTGAAAATTTTATTCGTTCAAGAAATAATTGTAAGCTACTCTAATTTTGAAACTTCCTGCAGATATTGAATGGCATTATATTGGACACCTGCAAAGCAATGTAGTCAAATCCTTTCTTGGTAATGTTCTTATCTAGTCTTTGTTCTTTTTTAATGTGATTCATTGGATGTCATGTTTCTCTTTCTTGTGTTTGAACAGGATCAGTTCTCTAAAGTTTGGACTTTTTAATTGTCAGCTGCACTTTTGCTTTTTTTTTGTAGACTCTTATCTTATAATCATCTAGGCTATAGCCCTTAATGTAACTCTTTTTAAAATGGTTACTTGTTTTTAATCAACACACATCATCCTTTTCTTCTTACTTATGAACAGTCGGGGTCCCTGATCTAGACATGGTTGAGAGTGTGAATTATCAAAAGGTCAGTGTTCCCTTTGCATTTTCTGTTCAATTAATCTTAATGAAGCTTGTGTAATTTCTTTACTTCCATGAGTTTTCTGTCTTAAGGGGAATGTTGTTATCATTAATACTCTCTTGAATGATTTCTCCATGTGTTCTTCTTTTCAGATTGCTAATCATCTTGACCATGTTGTTGCTAGCTTAAGAAGGAAACCTTTGAAAGTCTTGGTCCAAGTGAACACCAGTGGAGATAATGTGAGTTCTGTGGAACAGTTTCTTGAGTAGGATTTAGTTTCTCATACAGTTTTATATTGCATGACTTAATCCTTGTTTTTATTGGTCTTTCTATTTTTCTTCTCCTTTTATTTTCCTTTTTTTCTATTTAAAATGGTTAACCAACCTATGTATTTATCTTAAGTAATCGATGTGCAAATCATGTTGCTAAATGTCAGCAAAATCCGTGCTTATTAATTTTGATGCAGTTCCATTTGCCTTATGAGGTTTTACAAGTGTTTGGTGTCCAATTTGTTGTTATTTATTATTAAGCTAATATTTATATTTGTTGAAGTATGTGACTTATATTTCTTTGCATCTTGATGTGGCAAGCGAGCCGGATATGTGGAGTGGTAGGAAGCGAAATGAGAAATGGAGAAGCTGGGGCAACGCCCCGTGATCTGATACAATCACGGAGGGCAATTTTATAATTTGTAAATATAGTGAAACAAATGTACAATTTCTTTCATGTGATCCTTCAAATTTGTAAATATAATTTTGTTTGAATTATTTTTTAATTATCAATAAAATTTTTATTATTTTTATATTTAAAATGGATAGAATTCAATGATAAATTTTTGGTTTATTGTAAAAGAACATATAAGTATTTATAAAAATAATAAAAATATTAAAAAATTAGAAACCAGTATGTTGTGTCAGGGGATTTTGCATTTAGCGGCGGTTAAAACCGCCGCTAAATGCAGGAATTTTTAAAAAAAAAATTCAGAAAAAAATAAATATATATTTGGTGGCGGTTTAAAACCGTCTCTAAATGCACTATGCATTTAGCGGCGGTTATACCGACGGTTACTTAAAACCCCCGCGAAATGTGTTGCGACGCCTGTGTTAGCGGCGATTGATAAACCGCCGCGAAAAGATTTTTCGACGGTTTTAAACCACCGCTAAATGCCATTAAAACCGCCGCGAATTGCTTGTTTTCTTGTAGTGTGCCGGGTTGGCGGGTCAACGTAAAGACAAGAAGTTATCGAGTCAATTCCAAGATTGGGTCGGTTTTGGGTGTGGTTCGGTATTTTGGCCATAACTTTGGCTACCGATATCAGAATCGGGCGTTCAACTCCAATTCGGAAAGCTCTTTGCGACGCGCACGATATGTGGGCATCATTTTAGAGAGAACTTTAGTTATTTTTTTCTATTTTTAGAAATATTTAATCTGCCGAATTAGGGTTTTCTGTCTTTTTTTTCTATTTTTGGTAATATTTCATATACCAAATTAGGATAGGATTTAAATGCAATATAATCTCGGATTTTTAGGAGTTATATGATTTGTTTAGATTTTTAAATTTAGATATGTTTAGTTTTAAATAATAATTTGCCAATTTTATTAAATTTAGATTAGATGATAAAGTTTCTAAGTTAATCTTTAAGGCTATTTAATCAGGCTTGTGAGTTAGTTTATTATTAATGAATTTTGAATAAATTATTTACCTGAATTTTAGAGTATTTTCTTTGGTTCTTTTGGTTCTTCGTTTGTTCTTCCTTGCGGTCCTTAGATCCGGCTAGCCCGCGGGATAATCGCTACCCCGCCCGGCGTCAATGGCCTAGGGTCTCTATAAGAGGCTATCGATTTGAGCTTTGAAAGGGAGTCCTTGGTGAAATGAACCTTGTGAATTATAACATCATCCTTAAGTACTGGATCATCCTTGATATTGGTTACCTTCTTAGTTACAAACTCCACTCCCTGGTGTTCATAATCAAATTGGGACCGGCTTCGAGTGGCGAAGATACTACGATCATGGAATGGAAATGGATCAATGCTAATGCCATGAGTGTTAAGGCCCCACGCAACAAGGAAGTTACTAGTTGCATGGCCATCAACCACAAGGTGATGAGTTGTAAACCCTAATATTAAGGACCCGCAAGGGAACCTAGTGAGCTGTACTTGAACTAGCTCTTCCACATCACTCAAGCCAAGTTGGAGGCTTCGTAATGCAGGTGAACGCTTGAATGGCATGAAGTTCACTAGTGTTGCTTCCTCCGAGGCTTCGATGAACCTTACACCTTTATCGTTGAGGAGGATCACATGGTTGCCTTTATGATTTTCACCAAGATGACCTACCCAATCTCTGTACTCAGAGAGTGCAACAGAGAGGCCCTTCTCTATGGTTGAGTTTGGAGGGTTAGGCTTCTTGAAGGCATAGATAACAACAATATGTGGGTTATAAGAGACCTTATCAAAGAAACTTAAGGGGTTGTAGGGACTAGTGGATGAAGGATTGCCCTTGTAGGCAGGCTTGATGAGCTTAAAGCTCTCACTTCCTTCACCTTCATGGCATCCATGGAAGCATGCACGGTTGGCTTCAGGTTCTCTCTGAGATACCTAATTAATGCAAATCTTGGAAGTGTTGTGTTTTTGGAGATGGGGAAGTTTTAGTTCTTATATAGGGTCATAAGGATGATTTAGTTGTCAACAGGTTTTTGGTTTATATAAAAAATATAGTTTGTTTCACCGAACCAATAGAGTTAATGGGAGCCAAATTAACACTTTGATTCACGTCTGAGTATCTTTGATTATCTTCATGAGGAAGTTCATTTCGTGGATGATTAAATAAAACTTATTGTTTCCATTAGAGCAGTTCAAAATCTATTATTAATGTACAGTTTTTTAGTGGTTGAGTTGATTAGCCAAAATATAACATATAGATTTTTTTATCCCCCTAAAATTTTTAAAAATTGCAAGTGGAGATTTGTTAGACCAGTTCTAAATCTATTGTTATTCAATCTCATCGTTTTTAAAAATTTTAGGCATAATTTGTTGCCCACCTTCGAGGCTAGTTACATGTTAAGAGGGTACAAATCCTAGAATCAATCCCTATTGATTACCCACTCTGAAACATGATATAATTCCAATATATTTGGTTCAACCGTTACATAAATCTCCATGATTCTGTTATTAAATTTTTTTTCTTTATGATTATTTACCAAAATAACATTTTAAAAAATATTTTATTATTTTTTTATCCCAAGGACCATTTTATTTGTCAAAATAACATTGGGCTTGCCTAGTCAGCATCCACAATACTCACTAGGATTAAAAATTATAATACAATTTTTTAAGTGTTTATATGAAAAACATAACATTTTATAACTAACCCCTTGTAATAGTTTTCTTGGAGAAAACGACCTTTGGAAAACTATTTAGCTCCAGCTCAAGTTGATTGAGGCTTACTGGAGCTAAACAACCTTTGAAAGAGCAAAATGACCTTTGAAAGCAAAGGTCGTTTAGCTCCAGAGAACTGACTTTAGTACTCAATGGAGCTAAACGGTGTTTTGCAAACCGTTTAGCCTCCGTGATAGGGCTCCTGGAGTTAAATGGTCTATCAAAGGCCATTTAGAGAGTTGATTTTAATGCTCTCTAAAGCTAAACGGTGTTCTATAGATTGTTTATCCCCAAAGTTAGGGTCCTTGGAGCTAAATAGCTTTTCAAAAGCTGTTTAGCTTCGGAGAGTTGATTTTCGTGCTTTTTAGAGCTAAATAGTATTCTGCAGACCGTTCAACCATGGAGATAGGGCGTCTCTAGCTAAACACCTTTTAAAAGACTGTTTAGCTCAGAGAGCTAATTTTAGTGCTCTCTAGAACTAAATGGTGTTTTGTAGACCGTTTAGCCCCAAAGATAGTGCCCTTGGAGCTAAATCGCATTTAAAAGACCCAAAGAGCTGATTTTAGTACTCTATGAAGCTAAACAGTATTTTACAAACCGTTTCCGCTCGAAGATAGGGCCTTGGAGCTAAATGGCCTTTCAAAGGTAGTTTAGCTTTAGAGAGCCAATTTTAATGCTCTCTAGAGCTAAATAGTGTTCCATAGACCGTTTAACCTTAGAGATAAGGCCCTTGAAGCTAAACGATCTTTCAAAGGCCGTTTAGTAATCTCTGGAGCTAAATGGTCTGCGGAATACGATTTAGCTCTTTATCTCTAGGGCTAAACGATTTGTGCAACACCATTTACCACAGCTAAAAGGCCTTTGAAAGGTCGTTTAACACCAAGGGCCCTATCTCTGGGGATAAACAGTTTGTGGAACACCATTTATCTCTAAAGACCACTAAAATCAGCTCTAGAGCTAAATGTTCTTTTAAAGACCGTTTAACTCCAACTAGCCTTAATCAGCTTTAGTTGGAGCTAAACGGCCTTCCAAATGTCGTTTAGCTTTAAGAAAACTGTTACAGGGGGTTAGTTTAAAAATATTATATTTTTTCCATTTAAACCTTAAATTTTTTTATATAATTATTTTTAATCCTATTCAGTAATGTGGATGCTAACTAAATAGCCCCAGGGACATTTTGACAAATAAAATGGTCCTAGAGCTAAAACAATAATAAAATATTTTTAGAAAGCTTATATTGGCAAATTTCTTATTGACAAATCAAATCCAATACATAACTTCTTAACCAAGTTAGTGAAATGGAGAAAGTCACAACACAAGAAATGAAATCAATCAATTAATAACACAATGAACAATACAAACGTAAAAGGTTTTAATGTTGTTTGATCCAATATAGATCTACATCCATGGGAAGGCACTCAAGAACAATTTATTATCTGCCATGAACAAGTACAAAATTGAATCTACAGAAAACAGCTTAAGACAACTCCATACTCTCTCTTGGTATTGATCTCTCTTCCCTATTATTCAACTGTAGATTGAATTTCTCTTTCTCCTGTAGAGCTATTAGCCGTTAGGGAATTCAGATTTCTCTCAGCCCTTTCTTCACCTTGGAATGTCAGTTTCCCATTAATATGATCACCAACTAAACCCTAAAATAAAGTGATATGAAACATAATTGGTGCCTGGGCATCACTTCTCGGGTTTTTGTGCTAATGTGGTGCAACTAGTTTGCTAAGGCTTCTGACAAATTTTGAGTTATATCCCAACAATCTCCACCTTGACTCTCAATTAGTCATTGTTCTTGACCTCCTTCCAATGCTTGAACTGCTCAATAGTACTGAATGTCAATCATGTTTACGCATACCCTAAACTTGTTTGGTGGAGTCTATTTTGTAAGGCAATCTACTACAGTTTCCTCAGTTGAGACCTTAACTAGCACAACTGAGCCTTCTTCTACAACATTTCTCACAAAATGCATCCTCACATCAATATGCTTCGCTCTCTCGTGAAATACTTGATTCTTTGCGAGACAAATTGTACTTTCACTATCACAGAAAACCTCAACATTTTATTGTGCATAACCCAATTTTGCTGCAATCTCTCTGAGCCAAATAGCTTCCTTAAAAGCTTCTTTAATTGCTATGTATTCAGCCTTAGTTGTTGAATGAGCTACCAAAGTTTGGGGGTTTGCTTTCTGACACCGGGCAGGGTAGTGATTAACCTGCGGGCGGTAGCAACCAGGGGATTGACAAAAGAATAAGCAAAGGGGGAGACTATTAGAGAAGAAAGTCTCTGAAACTTCAAAAGAAAAGTATTATCCAATATTCAATCAATAAAATTCAATCCAGAAGTCTGGATTAAGTAGCTTCGAAAAACTAACCTAGAAACCTATCTTCTTATCCAAATTTGCCAAAATCTGCAAATATTGGTTCAAAACCAAAACTTATCTTATTTAAAAAAAACTAAAAAAATTAGATAATTCTTAAAAATCCGAGATCAAATAAGATTCAAATCCTATCCCAAATTGGTATACGAAGTATTACCAAAAAGAGAAAAAAAAACACCAAAAAATGTAGAAACGACGGGGAAAATAGTGGAATTTGGGGATGAAGGAAAGTTCCACCAAGCAAACCGTGGTGGACCTCACGTGCGGATCGAGACGAGCTTTCTGAATTGGGGCTGAGCGCGTGAATCCAATGCCTTTAGCCAAAGTACCTAACCGTGTCCAAAATTGTTCCCCAATCACAGAATTAGCTCGATCACCTTCGGCCTTTACTTCAGTCTGGCAATAAGTGATATGCACTACTAAAGTTCAATTGTGTACCCAATTTCCCCAACAAGCATTTCCAGAATAGGCTGACAAGCTTGGTGTCACGATCGGATGTGATAGAGCGAGAGACACCATGCAAGCGTACAACCTCGCAAAAATAAAGAAGGGCAATGCGGGTAGCATCCATAGTCTTCCCACAAGCTACAAAGTGGGCCATCTTGGAAAATATGTTGACCACCACCAGAATAGAGGCCCAGATCAATACCCATGCTAATGTCAAACCAAGGAGCTTCAGGAACTGGTAAGGGAGTATACAGGCTTGCGTTGGTGAGAACTCCTTTGGCCTGCTTGCACACAAAGCAACGCTCCACAAAGTGAGCCACGTCGCTAGACAGCTTCGGGCAATAAAAGTCAGCAGCTATGATGGCATAGGTCTTATCACGACCAAAGTGGCCTTTATTATGGAGTTCACTCATGATTTGTTGTCGCAATAAACAGTCAGGGATGCACAGTTACAGGCCATAAAACAAGTAATCGTTATGCAAAATAAAATCTTGATGATGCCAATCGATTACCTCCTGAAGTATCCTCTTGAAGGAAGGATTAGTCGTATACATATCCGTGAAGGCTTCAAACCCTACAATTTTCGCGCTTATTATGGTGAGAAGAGAACTGTGACGGCTCAAAGCATCTATTACACGATTGAGGCTTCATGCTTGATGCTTCAAGGTAAAGGTAAACTCTTGCAAGTACACCACCCACTTAGCGTGCCGCTTGCTCAGTTTGTATTGGCCATTGATGTACTTCAGGGCATGATCGATGAACTTGATGAACTCCTTCTGTATGAGGTAGTGGCGCCAATGCTTTAGCGACTGAACTATGACATAGAATTTAAGGTCATAAGTGGAGTAGTTCTTCTTTGACCTCGACAGCTTCTCACCGAAGAAACCAACTGGTCGTCTTGGCTGGCTCAGAATACCTCTAATGCCAATTTTACATGCATCACAGTTGACCTCGAACACCTTGTCAAAGTCAGGAAGCGCTAGAACTGGTGCTTCAGCCATCTTCTGTTTGACCAGGTGGAAGCTAGCTTCGGCCTCATCCGTCTAATGGAAATCGTACCCCTTGAGACACTCTGTGATGGGGGCAATCAGCATGCTAAAGTTTCGGATGAATCGTCTATATAACGTGGCTACACCATGGAAGCTTCGAACATCATGCAAGGTCCTCGGTCTGGACCACTCCAAGATCGCATCAATCTTTGATTAATCTGTATGAACACCATGAGTAGAAACAGCAAAGCCAAGGAAGGTAATAGAAGTGGTGAAGAAGGAAGACTTTTTTCGGCTAGCAAACAGGCGCTCTTTTATCAGCATCTCAAAGAAAGCGCGAAGGTGGTCAAAGTGCGAGGACCAACTCGGACTATAGATCAAAGTGCTAAGAGTTATGCAGACCAGAAACGTTCTGACCAAAAGTTTCAGGTGGGTGATGCTGTGTTCCTGAAGGTGTCGCCTATGAAGGGCGTTGTGAGGTTTGGGATGCTTGGGAAACTTGCCCCACCCTATATTAGACCATTTGAGGTTCTGGGACGTGTAAGGACCGTGGCTTATAGGTTGGCTCAACCCCCGAACATGGCATAGGTCCATGATGTGTTTCACATTTCTATGCTAAAGAAATATGTTCGAGATCCATCTCATGTGATTCCACAGGTTCCAGAGAAAATCCAAGAGGACATGTCTTACGAGGAATGCCCGGTAGAGATATTGGACAGGGAGGAAAAACAGTTGAGGAACCGGGCCATTCCATTTGTAAAGGTGAGATGGAACCATCATTCTGATCATCAGACGACATGGGAGCATGAAGCAGACATGAAGGAGCGCTACCTAGATTTGTTTGTTTGAGGGTTTTCTCTTGGGTTGTTTGGTTTTAAATTTCGAGGACGAAATTTTTTGTGAGGGGGGAGGATTGTAAATTAAATTATATTCCTAATTATTTTGGTTTAATTAATAAAATCCCTCATAATTAAAGTTTTTTAAAATTAATAAGAGTGTTTAGCAAAATAAGAAAATAAAATAATAGTGTATATTTCTTTATATCTATATATTACATATTATTACTAGGGGAAAAAATAATAAAAAAAAAAGAATGAGAAGGTGTCCGCCATTAATGGTTTGAGAGCTTTTGTGTTTTGGTCGAAGCGCGTGGGGAAAAAAAAGAAGTTATAATTAATTATAAAATAGAAACATATGGAAGCCATGCGCATGGATTTCCTTTGGTCGAATTAAACGGATGGGATTAAGAGAGGGATTTAGTGAGGATCATCTGACAGGTGGGGAATGTTTGGAGAGATGGACGCGAGGACTGGGCTTCTCCTCCGCCAGCCGCGCGCGACACAGTGGAAGTTTTCCTCCGCGTGTGAATTGTCTGGATAAGGTAAGTTACGATTTTGAGCTTGGTTTTGATCGTGTGGAGATCATCTACAATATTTCTTCGGGTTTTTATAGGGAACTCCGTAAACCCTAGCCGCTGTTGCCTTTCATCTGGGATTAGAGCCGTCGTTGACGTCGGAGGTAGAGCGAGGAGAGGGAAGGAGGCAAGGCCGGAGCTTCACCGTAAGGTCACCACGCGCAGTTACCTTTCGGTAGGCCTCGTTTCTGGATGTCCGTTATCCTACATGTTAGTTAATGATCTCTGGTTTCTTCTTGGTATCTATTAATAGATATGAACATATATAGACGGAGGATGATGTTCTTAATGGCTAAAGGTTGGCTTAGTGTTACTTGCATGATTAATAGAGGTTTTAATAGTGATGACCTTCTCTGAGAGTAGAAGCTGGGCATGAAGGGTGGTTGTTTGGCATGAATATGTTGTTTTGCAAGGGCTGGTGTTTAGAGAGTTCGTGTATGGATATGAACATAATGTTTTTATGGACTTTAATAGTGCTATTTGCATGAGTTCAAGTATATATATTTGCTTCCTATTTCATATATTTAAGATGATAGAGACGGGTCATAGCTTTGATTCAGTGGGTGTACTTGATCAAGGAGTTGATGTTCATTTGAATATATATATATCATGGTTTTTGGCATCTCCAAACAGTATATATGAGTGCATGATATTGTGAGGCCTTTAAGGATTGGTGGGTCTCTGTTGAGGGTTTGAGGTTGCTGTAAGTGTGGTTCTTTAGTTTTGATGTTTTAATTTCTATTAGGGTGTGAGGAAAGTGGAATTTATTAATGGTTGATAATGGTGTTGAGTTTGATATCCATTGATATTAATAAGAGAAAGTCTGATTGATAATGTTTCTTGGTTTATAGGGTTTGGTGCTATTTCATTGTCATCTGTTATGGTGTTGCATATGTGTAATAAAAGCATTAGTTGTTTTTAATGGTTTGGATGAAATCAGGAGCTTGTGAAGCCTGATAGTCTTTGATTGGAAGTGTGTATTGTGGGTGCTGCTAATCCTTGAGGTTGATCATAGGCTAGTATGGTTTTATGGATAGTAGGATATAGTGGGATTTGGGGAAATTAAATAAGGTTAATAGAGAGAGTTGTCTTATTTAATTAAGTGACCTGGTTCCCTTTAAACCCAAGATGGTTAGTCAAGTTTAATTGGTGATGCTAATTTAAATGGTTGGGATAAATTTGTTAATGAGTCGAGCTTATTTAGTTGAACATGTATATGGGACATAGTTGTAATTAATACACGTGGGAATATTGAAAATGAACTTGTTATTCCCAGATATCGATGAGGAGCCGGAGCTTAGATGCAGTCGGAATCTGGTCGGCGGTTGGGTTGCGATTAGAGGTAAGTTACTTTTGCCTAGCTCCTACCCATTGTTTGGGTTTCTTGTTTTGATGAATGCTATTAGTTAGCATATCTTCTTTATAGTATCTATTTTTCTTGCATGCATGCACATACATGTTTGTTTTTCTCTCTTTCCTCGTATGTGTGTGATTGATGTGCTAGTGGTATTGCTATCGCTACCTGTTTGTTGGAATGTTTTGTTGGACTTACCCACCCGTGGGCCGACACTTGATCATGGGCCATGGTCCTCTGTACTGGCTGGGTGGTATGCTCCAATTGAGTTTCATCTTCCGCCCGGTTCAGTGGAGCATTGAGACTCCGGTTTGGGAACGTTCGAGGACGGGACACCCTGGCGTTTTAGCTTACCATGCCAGAGGGACTGTACTCTAGTTGTCCTGCTTGTCAGTTGGGTTGATTCACTAGCCATGTCGACACGTAGGTGAGGTGACGCTACCGAGGTGCGACCGGAGGGTAGTTTGCAGCCTGAGGCTGTGTTGCTGTCCGGGGGATCGTTGTTGAGCTATTTTTGGAAATCTCTTCCAGAGCCCCGAGGGCTATTACGAGACAAGAGTCGTACCGTTGCAGATGTTTGTGATAGACTCCTAGGATCTGTTTATGTGGGGTGTAGCCCCATCGCTTGATGATTCTTGGATTTTGATATCATGTTTAATCTTATTGTACTTATGTCCTTGAGATCCTTGCAGGGTACTTACTGGGCTTTTTATTCGAAAGCTCACTACACTTTCCTTCTCTCATTTAAGGTCCTGAGGAGTAGGTGACTCGAGCTCAGGAGACATGCAAGAGTCGGGTTGGGATTTTGCTGAGGTCGGAGGATCTCTTTATCTTGTGTTTTAAGTGTGAGGACATTTTATTTAGGACTTGTCTAGGGCGTATAGACCCTTTATGGTTTATTTTTATTTCCATTGTGATTATCTTGAGGATATTGTTTACTGTTATTAAAACTTTTAAATACTAAATATTATTTGCTTTGGATTTCTTAGGCCTTGTATTCAAGTGGGGCTCATCTCCACTTGGGTACGGTCGATCTGTTTATGTGCTCGAGGTCCCGGAATTTGGGTCGGGACGTTACAATATCTTGAATACCTTCTTCTACTCATCTCTAGGCCATATTTTGATCTGGTGGTATCCGCTCTTCAGGTAGATTTTTGAGAAGATCTTTAAGCCGGATAGTTGGTCCAATATGTCGTCCAGGCAGGGGATGTAATAGCGGTACTTGATGGCGATTTTGTTGATGGCTTGGCTTTCTACACACATCCGGCATGAGCTATCCTTCTTTGGCACCAACAGGGCTGGAACTGTGCAGGAACTCATGCTCTCTCTAATATAACCGCTCTTTAATAACTCCTCTACTTGCCATTGCAATTCCTTGGCCTCCTTGGGACTGAGGCGGTATGCCGGTTGGTTCGGCAAGCTCGATCCTGAGACAAGATCTATCTGGAGTTGGATGTCCTTCATAGGTGGGTGTACCAGGGGAAGTTCCTTTGGCATCAAGTCCGCGAACTCCGGGACCAACTGCTGCATCTCTATTGGCAGATCTGGATCCATGTCCATGATACTATGCATTTAAGATACACTACAAGAAAAGAAGTTTTTAGCGGCGGTTTTAAAGGTATTTTGCGGCGGTTATAACCGCCGTGAAACGTATCCCGTGGCGGTTTCAAAACCGACGCTATACCGAGCGACGTGAATGTAATTAGCGGCGGTTTTTATTAACCGCCGGTATAACCGCTGTTAACAACATAATGCATTTAACGGCGGTTTGATACCGCCGCAACAACCGCCGCCAAATGCAAAGGCCGTGGGGTTGTTTTTTTATTTCGCGACGGTTTTGAAATTGCCGTGCAAACCGTCACTATAAACATTTAGCGGCGGTTACCACCGCCGCTAAAAGCTATTTCTTTTTAAAATTTTTTTGCATATAACGCCGCTAAATGCCATCCAAGTTTTAAAATTTTCATATCCCTTGCATTATGTGGCGGTTAGAACCGCCGCTAACTTCCATCCAATTTTTTAAATTTTTATATCAGTTGCATTTTGTGGCGGTTATAACCGCCGCTAAATACTAATAAATTATTATTTTTTTATTTTTTTATTTTTTTTATTTTTTTATTAACCTGTTGTTTTCTACAATAATAAAATTATTAAAACATTAATCTCCATCCAATTCAAATTTATAAAGAAAATATATATATTTAAAAGCAAGTGTTTTTCAAATACACAAACAATGCTTAAAGCTTTTCATTGTAACACACAATGGATTATTAATGAAATCAACAGGATTTGTTCACAATAGTTCAAATAAAAAGTCAAGAGAGAGGAGATCTATGAGGAGCACTCTTTCTCTTGCTGCAGACTTGTAATTTTATCTTCTAATGCAGTGCAATATTGGATCCTCCAAACAGAGCTTGGTGCCACCATCTGAACATCGTCTTCTTCCAAGTCATGAGAGTGCCAGTTCTGATTCTTTGAATTGGTGCAGCATGTTCTCCAGCTCCGCTCCTCCCAACATCACATGCTCCACCTGTACTTCCCATTATGCCCATCATTATTAATTAATACACAACACTGGAAATAAAAATGAAAGTGAAAATTAACAAGAGATGATAAATTAAAAACCTTGATCAGTTAAGCTTCAACGTCTATGCAGCACCCTTTGCAGTAGTCAGGCAGTAATCCATCACTTGGAAAGCATACCGGTTTCGATACTGCATGAACTTCCACAAGAACAACCATGCCATTGCTCCAACCCACAGCATCAACACCCATAAACGTTTCCAGTTCTCTTCCAAAAAATAGTGCACCTTTGATCCAAGTTTATGAATGGGTCCTCTCCTATGGAATGCGGGCAGGTTCTGGCTCAATGCTTGGCTAGTGTAGCTCAATGTTTGACTATAGTTTAAGTATGTATCCTTCTGAAGTAGCAGTGTCTCTAGTTGCCATAGCTACAAATAACCAAATGCTCTGTTTAGACTTGAGGACAGAGCTGAAGATAAAATTACAAGTAGATACTATACCTCGATGTACCCAAGTCTTTCAGGATCTAATTCCTCCATTATCAAGGCTACGTATTCCCTAGTTTGTTCCTTCAGCCTGAATAGCTTATTTGCTGAACACTTAACATTATTATCTGTTAAAAAAATCACGAAAACATATTAATTAATAATACATCACATACAACATCAACCTACCACTTTGCTAACATGTCAAGCATTATAAGCTATATCATGCAAAGGTGGTTGGTTTTGTTTACCAACTCCATTTTGATGACCAAACACACAAGATTTCCTTGCCCAATTTGACAACTTTCTTTGATAATAATTTATCCCTCACGTACCTCTTTCACTTCAGTCTCTGTGATCCTTCCGTCTGCGTCCTTGTCCATGCTACAAACCATTCAATTGGAAACGTACAACATTTAATTATCTCTTAAATATATCTCCTATATATGTTCATCAACTTAATTTATTAAAGAAATTCATTCAATCATTCAATAAAACACTAATTAAGTACATGTCGAAGAAGATTTGGAGGCGAGAATCGAAGCTCTGATCGATGATCTGTGACCAGAACTCATACAACTCATCCTTGCTGATCTTCTCACCCTTGAGCAACCTTCTCCTGCTTAATGCGTCGAACAACTCCAATGCAAACTCGTTGGAATCTTTTATTCCTAAAAAATTTAGAGAATAAATTAGAATTTTGGTGATTTGATATGAAAATTTGGGGAAAAGCAGATAGAGACTCCGATAGCCATGGTTGATAATCTATGTCGCACCATCGTGACGAGGTTCTCAACACGATAGCCTGAGACCGAGACAAAACTGAAGGTGAGGATGAAAATTGTGATGCCATAATCAAATCTATCTTTGATCACTGGAATGAGCCTTGAAAATGTTGCTGCTGAAGCTGCATGTATAAACGACAATATTTATCAATTAAACATCATGATCTCAATCATCACACACTCATGATTAATTAGCATGAAAGAAAAACACAAAACAAAATTTCATACCAAGCATGAACACTGAAATGCTGAGAATTACAGGCTCAATAAATAAAATTGACAAAGATATGAATATGCTACATCGGTAGTGATCTCATTCACTTTTATACATAGGCCAAAGCTAGTTTTTATCTCAACTCTTAACATTGGCTAGTAAATACATGCTCAACACATCAAAAATAGCATGGAATTGGCAAGATCAACTTTTCCATTGACAAAAAGCTTAAGATAACCATAAATCATACCAAGTAACTGACAGGTTTTTATGTCAAAAACATTAGTTTCCATTTCCAGAAAATGGATATGATAAAATCAACCTTGCAAAATGTGGGTAGAAAAAATCAAGATGTTCAAGATTATTTTATGGATTCCACCCAATCTTAGATTTCTCAAATGCAAAAACAAACTTATAAAACTTTGACATACCTATGCTGTTGTTTGTTAAATAAAGTGTCCGCATGAATCTATCCACCTAAAAAATTTCAGCAGGAATATGCCTGCAGTTTAAAAAGAAGCTTAACTAGTTAATAGCACATCAATAATTTTGAAACATAAACACACACACATGCACATATCTTATAGTTCAACAAAGAGACAGAGAGAAAGCACTGCATGTCTTGATGGCCACACTTCAAGACATGGCTCCAACAATCAATAAAATCAGTTTTTCAACCAGTTGCTTTCCAAGTTGAAGAGTTGTATCACTTGGAGTTTTCTAGATGAATGATGGTGAATCTTCTTCACATGGAGTTTTCATACCAGTTGCTTTCCAAGTTGAAGAGTTGTATCACTGAATGAAAGCCTGTTGCCTGAACTGCTTCCACAAAGGACACATATCCTTCTTAAAAAATATATTGTATCGACTGATTGAGTTCTATAATACTAAATCAGTTGTATGTCTTCTTTAAATAGATTGGTAATTAACAAAAATCAAAAATTCAAAAAATTAGTTGTATAAGATAATAATGGAATGCCATTATGGACAATAAACCTGAAAAGAAATGATCCTTGGCCTACCTTCCAGCTTAGAGTACGGTCAATTTGTCCAGCAACATAAGATGCCATGCCCGAATCATCGGCCTAAATAACAAGATATGCACACCTTGAGAAAAGAAACACAACGGATATTTAAATAAAAAGATAAGTGGAATAGGAAAAGAAAACTCACCTGGCTGTATAAATCCTAAGAAGAAGAGATGAGAACAAACAATGACAAAATAAAAGAGACTCCAATTCGAAAAGCATACATATAATTCAATTGTCATTCCAAGTTAGTTGTAAAATGCGAAATTAAGAAGGAAATATATCCACCAAAACACAGCATCGATGACTTCGATAATAAAAAGAACAGAGAAAGATAATATAAAACACATCGTATTTACCTAAAATAAACCACTACTATCTATGATAACATATCAACAAACAATGCAAGTGATCATATCCTTTTGCCCCTTCAAATGAACAGCTCCCTGCAAAATAGATCATCTTCAATGAATCAAATAGTCGCCATTAACATAGAATGCCAAGAAGTTGATACAAGCCAATTACTTAAATGATAGGAAGCAGATTTCAACATGATTTCCAAGTTAGTGCATTACTATTCTATCTATGTAAGAAGACATTCTTTGTTCACTTCCTTTATAGTTTATAGTACCAACTTTTGTACCAAAAAATCAACATACTGATTCCATCTATATACATTAATTTTTTCAGCAACCATGCAATTGAAAAGTCCCTACCATTTAGCTATTACAATGCCAAGAATAAAAGATAGCAGGTAATAAGATTAGAGAATGAAAATATGAGACTAAACAAGAAGCCAATCTTTCTTAATTCCGAGTATGATTTCAGGTTGAACCATAACAGGACCAGTTTAATCGAAAAAAAAAGAGTTGCATTTGATTTGGCAAATCAAGGAAAACAGGAAGATTAATTAAAGCCTCTTCACAAACACATACAAGGAATATGATGCGAAAAGCAGTAGATAGATCAAGAAAATCCATGATTAGATTCAATCCAAACAGGTACAGAAATCAATAAATAGAAGGAAAATCGAAGAATCAAAGGGAGATGTTGCTCACCAAAAAACCAAATGAACGTTTTCTAGATGGAGAAGTCGAGCAGAAGATGAGAAGTTGGCAGGGACTAGGGAGGACGATGTATCCAAAAGCTGTGCAGAAACGCGGAAAACCTTAATTGTTGAACAAATAAATAATGGAAATTCAAGAAACCAAGAACATGGATTTAAACACAATAGATTTTTTTCTACCAAAGTTAAAACCTAAAAAATGTGATGTCGACCACGTGAA
Source organism: Dioscorea zingiberensis (assembly GCA_026586065.1). Taxonomy (NCBI): domain Eukaryota; kingdom Viridiplantae; phylum Streptophyta; class Magnoliopsida; order Dioscoreales; family Dioscoreaceae; genus Dioscorea; species Dioscorea zingiberensis. The sequence goes on from CM048826.1 coordinate 24,025,330, forward strand.
AACGCATTACACTCTGTCACACTATATGTATGCGGCGGTTTGAATTTTCTTCGGCGTGAGCCGAGTGACTACCATGTGATGAAGGCCTATGGACAACTGGGGATCCCACATTTTCCTATTTGAAAACAAAAATCAATATGTTAAGAAAATATAAATTCCGAAAACATAAAAAAAAACATTAACAAAATATGGAACAAAAACTTTAACATAGAAATTAAAAAATAAAACCTGATTAGGTGTCACATTTTGTCTTTCCCTCATAAGAAAGGCTACATGATGTTGAGTTTCTTCAAGTTGCCGCATTAAGCGTTGTACCTCGTCCTTGAGGGCATTGTGTTCGATTGCTGAAACCATACCACCATAATGTCTACTACCCAAGCTCCTTGATGACCCATACACCTGGGTTGGGACAACTCCAAGTCTCATACCCCTAACATACCCAGGGTGATCTTTTCCGAAAACGCTACTAAATGCATCGGATTCGGATGAGCTCTGGCTGCGAATAACTAGATTTTCCTACAAAATGAAGTTGTAGTTGTATATTTATTATCATACAAAATCATGCATAACAAATTTAGAAGAATTTCAACTTACATGATTACGCCTTGCTTCTTCATTTACAAAAGCCCCAGACGATGTTGTGTGACTGGCCTGAAACATTTCAGCTCTTGTAACAGGCCGACTGAGTTGAGTTTCCTACAAAATTCAATATAATTAATTTTCAAAAAAAGTTGCATATAGATGATAAACATAATTAAACCTCCTATTAAGATGAAGGTACAAACCATCTCATTTTGCAGTCGAGCCAATGACTTTGAGCCTAATGTGTGAGGCGTTGTTATGTGGGTGCGATTTATAGTATTCCTTGTTCGCTTTTAGCACATAGCATAAGAATAAGGCGCTAATTACTAAACATGAATGCGACATAAACATTTTCTTATGAAAATTACCTTTGTCTCGGGGCGAGCTCTATAATCTACAAACGCAACCCACTGTTCCAAAGGAACCTCTGGGGGTTTCTTGGCAATATTAGCTTCGTGAGGACCATCCGGATCACATTTCATAGAATTATATAAGAGATACCGGTGGTCTCGCCATTTTTTCCCCAAACTTTTCATAATATAACTTTTATGCCCCTCATCATTAACCTCCATCTTAGTCTACAAAAAAATTAAACATATAAGTACACATTACGAAACATGCAAAAAGCTCATCCAAAAAATATTAATTGTTGTTACGGATATATTTGGTAAGACAGACGTCAATGACCTAGGGACCACCTGTCACACACAAGACCATGCGTTCTCAGCCACGTAGCATCGTTGGCCACGTGACAATATCACCAAATAACCTTGCACAATTCCGTTCGGCAATAACGTGAGGAATATATCCTGCGAATAAAGTCCGGTCGAATTATAATTATAACAACCACTCTTATACAAGGCATGGGGTGGAATGAGAGAAGTAAAATATCTAACGCCTCTACAGTGGGTAGGTCTTATCCACTTACTACGGTGGGTGATATATTTACCCTACTTGCCTCTGAGCACCTACGCTAAGCTAGGCGATATTTTCCCTACCGCCTTAGAAGATATTCACCTAGCCCACCGCCTTACCCCACCGCCTTGCAAGATATTTTCATTAAACCGCCTCACTTGCTATATAAAAGGAGAGGAAGGACAATAAGGAAGGGGACCGAAAAATACTCACTACACATTACACAAAGCATTTCCTAGAACTTCTTACCCTAATTTCTGACTTAAGCATCGGAGTTAAATCCGGGCAGAAAGGCCCAATTCCGATTATTTCTCCTCCTCTTCACAGGTCTATCAGTGGATAATTCCGGACGGAATGCTTGAAAGTGCCCTCCGCGTCTCCTTGCTGCATAAGCAGTAAGCGTCCACACCAACTATAAATATTAACCGTTTGTCAAAGGCTGAGACCAGATCACGAGGCCACAGTAGCCAAAGAGTGAAGTGGACCAGTTTTTGGCATCAACAGTTTGGCGCCGTCCGTGGGGACCCTTACGAAAAGCCAAATGACCACTACCAGAAGATCAAAACGAATCCAAGGACAAGGAGCACCTACTAGCCCTGAAGAACCTATTAAACTTGGCGAAGCCCAAAGATATGAAGAAATCCGATCGGACAATCCACCCATTTTACCCCCATCAGAAAATCCGTCCATCCAACCCCAAGGGTCCATTCCAGAGTTTTACCTTAACATGCAGCAACAACTGGAACAATTGGCTCAAGCTGTCCACACTTTGACCCATCCTCCACCTCTTCCCGCACAAGCCCCAACACCGAACGTATCGACGGTCCCGCTAGCTAATTCTGAAAGCAGAGGGAGGACGAGAACCCGCACCCATAAGGAGAAAAGAGAAAGAACCGCCTTTTCCGCTAGCTCAGAACCCCCCTCCGTTCGACGTAGAGAGCAAGCTGCTACAAGAACCGAACGGACAAGAGCGGAACAAAATAGCCCATCCATACAAACTGTGAATGGAGGGACCCAGCGGCAGGACTTTTCCCAAGAAAACAAGAAATCCGAACGGCATATTCTCAATATGTGTTCGCCCTTTGTCAAGGAGATATTGGAAGAACGAGTTCCTGACAGCTTCAGGCCACCTATTATGACCGCATATGAAGGCAGAACCGATCCGTCCGTCGCTTTGAAGTCTTTTACGATCAAAGATGCTCCTCACTACGGAATTCTGAAGAGGCCTTTCGTATGTGCGAGCTTTTCCCCGCCACCTTAGAGGGAAAAGCGCCAAAGGCTAATTTGTCGATATTCCATCTAGCACAATTACTTCTTTTGATTTTAGCGGTCGCTTTTTAGCCTACTTTGCTAATTACTCAAAGCAAAAGAAAACCCCGTCTACCCTTTTGCACGTTAAACAACGAAAGGAGAAACACTCCAAGCCTATTTAAATCGTTATATAGGCGAAGCGGCAAATGTTGCGGACCTTCTTCGCGAATGGTCAGTAACAACCTTCTTAATGGAGGTACATTAGATTCCCCTTTTCGTTTCTCCCTCACTGGATCCGCCAAAGACAATTCCCGCCCTTATGAGCCACGCCCGAGAAATACATCAATTCCGATGAAATTTATCACGGGTTGGGAAGAAGAGACTTCGGCGTGGGCACATGTGGACACCTAAAAGGAAAAACCTACCAAAGTGTCAGCGAAGGCCCGGATATACTGAGGAAGGAAGAAGATCATACGAGGGGCGACAAGGGCACAAGCGAAACACGGAAACCTCACCGCCCTCAGCGGCGTATCTTTGCGGCCGAGAACCCACAAAGGAAGGAAAGATTGTTAAATATGATCATCATACCCACTAAATCAAACCGAAGCCATATCCTTATGCAAATTAAAGAGCAAAAGCTTACGACATGGCGAGCTGCGAGAAATAACGAGCGGCAAAAGAATAGCAAGAGATATTGCGGTTTCATCAATCTAAAGGACACGACACGGAAAAGTGTACCCACGATGAATGCAATAGAAGATGTCGTTGAAGAGGGCGGTTGGAGCAATATATCAACCTTGAGATCCGGGAGGAACACGAAGCTTCACGGCTGAAGAAGAAAAAGGGAGATGGTAGGGTTTTATTAGTGGTGGCCACATTTGTGGAGGGAAAGTTCCGCCTCTCGAAAAAGTTATGCTTTCGAATGGTAGGAGCGGCGCGAGAGCGAAACACCACGAAGAAGGTCTGCGACCCGCGGCTCCCATCATTTTTATGATACTTGATGTTAGTAAGCGTTAAATGTCACCCCCATGATGGCGGTTATTGCCATCAAGGTCTCCGGTTTTCAAATGAAGAGAGTTACGATGAGCGGTGGAAGTTCGGTTGACATCCTCTTAAGGAGTGCTTTCGAAGAATGAGGTATGGCGCGGATGATTTACTTCTGTAAAATCATCCTTAGTAGGGTTCTCCGGGGTGTCTGACGGAAGGGATGATCTCTCTACGATTCTGATAGGAAACTCACCACGATCATCAACCGTGACAACGAAATTCTTGGTTATGCGATGTGCTTCAAGTTATAACGTGATCCTTGGCGAGGCCAACCCTCAGCGCCTTGAAAGCCATCATCTCAACTTACCATCTTCTCCTCAAATTCCCGAATCGAGAGTGGTAGTGAGAGGTAAGGAGACCAACCCTTAGCTTCGGCAATGTTACGTCTGCAACCCTCAAAGGGAAAGTCCTAAATAAAAGGAAAACAAAGGTTTGAAGCCATGCTAGTAGCGAGAATAGCCGAGCGGGAAGATGAAGAACTTCGACCTACTGGTAGAAGAATTGCTAATAGTTCCCCTAGACAGCGACGTAGGCGAACCCGTGCAGTGCGGATTAGGGCAAACTTGACAACCGCCAAAGAAGAAGACCTCATGAGAGCATTAAGGGCAAATTCGATCTCTTCGCTTGGTCATCGAGAGGATATGCCGAGCGTAAAATGCGAGATCATAGAACACCACCTTAATGTGGATCGATCATTTAGGCCTATGAAGCGAGAAAAGAAGAAATTCCGCTCCGGAAAAGGCAGAGAAGGCCTTGAGAGGAAGAAGTATCAAACCTCCTAAAGGCTAAGTTTATCCGAGAGGTGTATTACCCAGATTGGTTGGCCAATGTTGTTCTAGTAAAAAAGCCGTCCGGGAAATGGAGAATGTGCGTCGATTTCACAGACTTGAACAAGGCTTGTCCAAAAGATTCGTTTCCTTTGCCATCAATTGATGGTTTGGTTGACTCTACAACGGGGCATGAGATGCTGAGTTTCTTAGACGCCTTTTCAGGCTACAACCAAATCCGAATGGCCAAAGGCGACGAAGAAAAAACATCCTTCATTACAAGCACTGGAACTTATCAAGCTAGCGGTAATGCCGCTCGTTCGCCCGAAAAACGCTGAGCCACCTTCCAAAGGCCTCATAAATCTGATCTTCAAAGAGCAGATTGGTAGAAATGTTGAGGCGTATGTGGATGATATCCTGGTGAAAAGCCGAAAAGCCGGCGAACATCTATCAGACTTACAAGAGGCTTTTCAGTCACTCCGGAGTTACACTATGCGGTTAAACCCGAATAAATGTTCCTTCGGTGTTCGATCAGGAAAGTTCTTGGGATTTATGTTGACACAAAGAGGAATAGAGGCAAATCCAGAAAAGATCAAAGCTATTCTTGACATGGGATCGCCCAAAAGTCTTCAAGAAATTCAACGGCTTAATGGCCGCCTCGCGGCTTGGCGAGGTTCATCTCCAAAGCCGGAGAGAAAAATCTCCCTCTCTTTCAAGCCTGCGAAAAGCGCCAAAAATGGATTGGACGGAGGAATGCGAAAAAGCCTTTCAAGGGCTTAAAAATTATCTCCGATCACCTCAGCTATTGGCTAAGCCGCAAGTGGGAGAAGAACTCTACATCTATTTGGCCATTGCCCCACGGCGGTGGCCAGCGGTTCTTTTGAGAGAAGATAAGCGGGGTCCAAAGCAGGTCTACTACACAAGTAAGATCCTTAACGATGCGGAATCAAGATATACGCCACTTGAAAAATTGGCCTTTGCTCTTATTACATACTGCGCGAAGATTGAGACCATATTTTCAAGCCCACGGGATCACAATATTGGTGATCGACCACTAAAGCAAGTTCTTTATAAACCGAGAAAATTAGGAGGCCTAGCCAAGTGGGTTATAGAATTAGGCGAGTTTGATCTCACCTACAAACCCCGAACGGCAATCAAGGCCCAAGTACTGGCCGATTTCATCGCGGAATTAACTTTTCCTGCGAATGAGGGCGAACTCCCTTCACAGAATCCAGAAGAGTGTCTTAGCATCCCGTGGTCTTTATACGTTGATGGGTCGGCAACTGAAGAAAGGTCAGGAGCAGGTTTTGTCCTTTATTCTCCTTCTAAATGGAAAGTGGCGACAGTGCTCAAGTTCCAATTCCGAGCGACTAACAATGAAGCCGAATATGAAGCACTCCTTGCAGGATTACACCTGGCCCGGGGGCTCGAAGTTCAGCGTCTACATGTATATTCCGATTCGCAGCTAGTCGTGAGCCACACCCTAGGCAGCTTTGAAGCAAAAGAAAAGAATATGATCAAATACCAAGCCATAGTGAGAAAAATAGTACCATGCTTAGCCTATTTCCAGTTGAGAAAATTTGCCGAAGCGCCAAAGCGAAGAAGCGGACGCCTTATCCAAAAAGGCCACAGCGCCAAGCGGAGATCTGAGAATCCTCTTTTAACCTACGATTACCTTCCCACAAAGACTATCGATAGGCTGGAAGGAGAGGTACAAAGTGTGGCCGAAGAGCCAAGTTGGATGGATCCCATAAAGAGTTTCCCTACAAGGTGGGCTGCGCCACCCAACAAAGCGGAGGCCCGACGGATAAACACAAATCCGCTCGATTACACCATCATCAGCGAAAGCACGTACAAAAGGTCCTACACACAACCTTTCTTGCGATGCTTACATCCCTCTGAAGCTAGCTACATCCTTCACGAAATTCATGAAGGCATCGGCATGGTCACATAGGAGGCAAAGCCTTGAGTTACAAAGTCTTGCGGCAAGGTTATTCTTGTAGCGCTAACTCAAGATGCAATAAGCGTTAAGCTCGGAAATGTGATGCACGCCAAATGCATTCTAAAATTGAGAGGCGACCCCGGCACCGCTTACGCCAATTATCGATCCAGCGGCCAGTTTGCTATGCGGGGAGTTGATCTTTTAGGGCCATTCCCTACTTGATCCGACAATTTGAAATTCCTAATAGTCGCTATCGACTACTTCACCAAATGGGTGGAAGTTGAGCCCTTAGCCAAAATCACGGAGAAAGCTTGTCGAGGATTCTTATGGCGAGCGGTCATTAGCAGCCGATTCGAATTCCAAATGCCTTCATCTCCGATAATGGGCACGTTTGATAACCGAGCTTTCGTGAGTTTACATTACGAACTTCGGAATTGAATCCAGTTGACTTACATGACACATCCCCAAGCCAGCGGCCGGTAGAAGTGACAAACCGTACCTTACTCCAGGACTCGAAAACCGGGATATCAAAAATGGAACCAATTGGGTGGAAGAAATTCCGAGTGCCCTTTGGGCCCTCTGGGACAACTACGAGAACTCCCACGGGAGAGTCCATTTTCCCTTACTTACGGGGCGAAGCCGTCATTCCCGCAGAAATAGGAATGCCTACTTTGCGAACACAACAAGTTCTCGTCGAGGAAGAAAATGAGAAAAATCTCCGGCGGAACTACACCTACTTGAAGAGCGAAGGGAAATGGCGTAGGAAGTAAAGGCGGCTGTCTATACGCCAAAGAATCAAAAGGTTCTACGCGACACAAAGGGTAAAAAGAGTCTTCTTCCAAATCGGGATCTAGTCCTAAGAAAATGAATTCCAAGGAAATAAAAAGCCGAAGCGGGGAAGCTAACTCCCTAGCGGGAAGGCCCTTACGTGCGTGCAAAGAATGCGTCCGAGTGACACCTATTATCTAGTGAATATGGGCGGAAAAAGCGGCTCAAAGCGTCCATTCCATCTTTGAACACTTACGGCCTACTATCAATAGGATTACATGGCCAAACATCTCTTAAATTTCATGGAGTAAAGTTGAGTCTTTCCATTCTACTAAAATGCGGTGAAATTCCCATTCTACTAAAATGCGGTGAAATTCTCATTCTACTAAAATGTTGTGAAATTCCCATTCCTAAAAGACGAGTCGGAATTATCTTACACAGATAAACGGCAACTCTCAAAAGACAAAAATCTCGATCGAAGTATTAGGCAACAATCTCACTCATGAAGGCGAGTACCTCACTCAACAAAGTCCCATGATTGGACTAAGGACTCGTTACGAAGTTTACAAGCCAAAGGAAGAATAAAGAAGTTCGCGAATTTCTTACATGGTTCAAAGACAACCATCATTCGGAAATAAATCTTCACCAAAATAAAGGTTTGCATTTCATTCATATGAATAGAAATTACATTTCCAAGTGATTGAGAATTTACAAAAACGCTCATAAAAGAAAAAATCCTAAGAGCTAGGGCCCCCAGGCGACCACACCTTACGAAGGGACTTGGGTAGAAGGCTCCAAGGTAGCGGGGACGGGGAGCCTCTGGAGTCTTGATAACTTGTTGCTCTTTCGACTCAGTGAACTTCTTCAAAACTCATTGACCCCATAGACAAAACTTCCGTAGGAGGAACATGATGGCCCACTTGTTGCACCACGGAATATATCTGAGTGGCTCCATCTCTAACTTTAAGCCCTAAAGCAGGGCAACCTCCTTCTCTAATTTATCCGCTCGCTCTATCAAATCCTTAATTTCCTGCGAGTCGGATTTAGGAGCCTTCAAGCGGGAAGCCAAATCTTCTTTCAGTATATCACGCTCCCCCTTTATTTTCCGCCAACTCGGCTTGCGGCGGTAAGCTCGGTGACCTTCATCTTTAGGTCCCATCGAGCGGCCTTTCGCTTATCTGAGTCGATTGAAGTTCCTTCTTCAAAGCTGCTAGATTCATTTTGTAACCCTTTAATAGCCTCCTCGTGAAGAAGAGAACCGTTAGAAGCGAGATAATTGGGCGCTAAATCGGCCTTCTCCTTTTCCATAGCGGCCGGTACGCAACCGCTTCGGACTTATCTCGCTCAAAGGGCCCGGATAGCATCAAGTTGTTCTTTCTCCTTCTCTTCCAAGGCCGCCACCCTAGAGGCTTAAGCGGGCAATATGCGCCCTATTCATTTCCATCTTTGCCAAATCTTCTTGGCAAAGATTACTGCCACTCGATCCGCCCGATTGTGCTGCGTCTAGCGAGGAATAATAAGGCGCTTCGTAAAAAGCAGCGCCAAGTTTAGAAATAAAAGGAAATGTGAGAACAACCCTTACTAGCATAGTAGAAGCGGAATAGTTGATAAGTGGCCTCTTCCCTCCCGACCCTGAGTTTGGTGGAGAGTTGCTTTCGAGGGCCTCATGGCCATCAAAAGCGTCCTTCTACGGACCCGATGTCGCCAAAAAGAGTATCCTCGAGAAGATAACTCCTTTTGCTTAGTGGCGGATCCCTTTAAAAGCTGAATCCGCCACTTTTAATTTGTCTAAAAGGGCGCTTCTCCGCCTCAGCCTATAAAATAGAACCTAAGTTAAAAATTCTACCCTTAGAAAAAATATATATAGAAATTCTCACCTCTATGAGAAGGATGTCCTCCGGTAGGCTAGAAGAAGGACCCTCGGAAATTGGGGATAATCTTGGGCGGACCTCTTCCGCCATCTAACCTCTTCCCGAGGCACCCCCACCGCTTCTTACGCAGAATTCCAGGGACTGATCGTCCTCGGAATTCTTTCTTTTGGTCCTCCTCTCCCGTGAGGACCCTACACCCTTCTTGGAAGAATCCGTCTCCTTTCTCTTCCTCTTCTTTCTTTCCTCCTTGGAGGTATCAGCCCCTTGGCCAAGTACCACTTCCTTCTTCTTCAGCTTCATGAGGCAAGGCGGGTGAACTCGCCCTCGAAAGAGGCCAAAAGACCCTTAACATAGCTTAGGTCCTCATCCTCCATCGGATTTCCTACAAAAAAAGGCCAAAATAAGTCAATTACGTAGTTAAAAATCGGACCAGCAAGATACACGAATAATGCCTCTGCGGGACACTATTAAATGACATTTAACAAGGTTTTCCTTTGTCAAGAACTCATCCATGTACACTTTGGATAGCCACGTCATTGACTTAAGAAGAACCTCCTCTTCTCCCGTCGTTTCCTCATGGCGATGTCCGTTAGGGGAACCTCCCACTTTGTTGGACATCCCACTCGGACTTACTTTTGACAAAGAAGAATTTACTCTTCCATGCGGCTTAATGGAAGAAGGAACTTTCCCTAAAAATTTCCTCCCGAGCAGCGAAAAAGTAATACCAATGGCGTTAGACTCTAGGCATAGGCTAAAAGCATCTGGAACCAGCGGGCCGGTGGACTTATTCCGTAATGCTTGAAAACAATAACAAAGTCGTTCAAAAGTCTCCAAGAATTTGGAGCCAAGCATGAGGGACACAAATGATACTCTTCTAGTATTGCCTTAGCGAAATCGAGAAAAAGGAAGCCTAAGGCCACCCAATAGAGCATCTTGATAGATGGCTATCTCCCCTTCCCTAGGAGAACTTGCCCTCTCCCGAGCAGGGGAACCCTAACCTCAAGCAGGGGACAAATTTATCTCATACTTAAGCTACTGGGCTATCTACTTCCTTTTTGTCCAAGAAGACTTATGAATGTGTCCGACCCCCTACCCGTTGCCCTAGAAGCGGGGATGAACCCGCGAACCACGAGGCAGGGGGCTCCCAAGTTCGCCCGCAATCGCCGGGATCGCAACAGAAATCACAGGGTTGGATGGAGAAGGGACCAAGGGCTCATGAGAAGAACTAGAGGAGGAAGAAGTAGCGCTAGCCATTACCTTAGGAAAGAAAAAGATAACACAAACATAGAAAAACCAGAGCTCGCCGGAGAAGAAGAAGAAACCTTAGGAAGAAGACACGATTCAACTTTCGAAATAAACCCTTTTTGGCCTGTACGATTTCGCATATATATGAAAAGCAACGAATCCCTGGCCGTTCGATCTCAGTGTTACATTCCAATCAAAACCGTTGAACCAAAGCCCCCAAATCCTGACCGTTCAAATAGGCCATTATTACTCCTCCAAGAAATCCGTCCACGTCAGCATACCAAACGCCGCCTGACACATATTGGTAATCGCGCCCATCATGCTGTTGACAAAACGCACACCGCGCATGTCACGCCATATCACCCCTTTTAATATGAAACAGTGCCAGAGACACGTGTCCCCCAAAGAAATAATGAGCACAATACCATAGAACCAACACCATAAAAAACAAAACACGCATTCCAACATAGGATCGCCAGTGAAGGCCATATTCCAACATAGGATCGCCAGTGAAGGCCATAAAAATACCAAAGGATTTACAAACAAAACGACAAACGTCATTTATTCAGGTTACAAACAAACAAAGCAGAAATAACAAAAACATGTTATCCGACGGACTAAAATTAAAAATCCGCGGATTAAATCCTAAACCACGCTTCGAATGAGACTTCGAGAGGAGGCATACGGACTCCATAGCCGTCACTATCCTGCGTTCCCACTAGGGAGAACACGGATTAGCACGAGAGGCGAAGGTAGGGACCCACTTCCCTACGGCGAAGTCGTCTCCCAAACATCTCAAATTGAAGCGTACACCCCTGCATAAGTGACAACTAAAAGATCTCCGCCTCCATGCCATGATCAACATGAAAAGCCTCCCACCTGCATCGATGCATATCTCACTGGGTCCCCGTTAACCAATAGAGCGCTGGCCACACACCGTTCGGACTTACTAGGTGGATAAACCCAGGACCTTAATTCCGGCGGATGTTAGGTGAAAGGAGCTAGGAATTAGCATGAGTGGCGAGAGCGCATTGGCTAAAAGTGAAGAATTTATAAAAAGACAAGCGTTGAGCCATAATACAAAAGATTTCGACTATGAGCGTTACCCATACAAGCCTTTAAGTAGAAAAATAGGCGAGAATTTGGGAGAAAAATCTACTTGATAACAACGCCAAAGAGAACACACTAACCGGCCTTCACCTCTTGCCATGGACTGAAGCCCACCCCTACATAGACATGCCAACTAAGAAGAATACTTGTTCTCGAACCAAGCCAAGCGTCTGATTAAGCTCACCTCTCGCTCAGATTCTTGAACAAAGTACATTTTAGGGGGACTAGTGTTCTGGATATATTTGGTAAGACGGATGTCAATGACCTAGGGACCACACTGTCACACACAGACCGTCGCGTTCTCGGCCCGCGTAGCATCGTTGGCCGCGTGACAATATCACCAAATAACCTTGCACAATTCCGTTACGGCAATAGCGTGAGGAATATATCCACTGCCGAATAAGTCCGTCAGATTATAATTATAACAGCCCTCTTATACAAGGCGTGGGGTGGAAGGAGAGAAGTAAAATATCTAGCGCCTCTCTGATAGGTAGGTCTTATCCACTTACTACGGTGGGCGGATATTTACCCTACTTGCCTCTGAGCACCTACACGCTAAGCGAGATATTTTCCTACAGCCTTAGAAGATATTCACCTAGCCCACCGCCTTACCCCACATGCCTTGCAAGATATTTGCTTAAACCGCCTCTCACTTGCTATAAAAGGAGAGGAAGGACAATAAGGAAGGGGACGAAAAATACTCACTACACATTACACAAAGCATTTCCTAGAACTTCTTACCCTAATTTAGACTTAAGCATCGAGTTAAATCCCGGGCGAAGGCCCAATTCGATTATTTCTCCTCCTCTTCACAGGTCTATCAGTGGATAAGTCCGGACGGAATTGCTGAGTGCCCTCCGCGTCTCCTTGCTCGCAAACAGAAGTAAGCGTCCACACCAACTATAAATATTAACCGTTTGTCAAAGGCTGAGACCAGACCACGAGGCCACAGTAGCCAAAGAGTGAAGTGGACCAGTTTTTGGCATCAACAATTGTAAATACATCTCTAACCTTTATCATGTTGATCCATACATGATCTTTATGGGAGTCTGGAATCTTTTGCCATTTTTCATATCCGACGGGAAAGATATTACAATTGCTTGCAATATGCCCTAAAAATTGAGCAAGCATCCCCTGCAGGGCGATTCAATCAATCTACCGATCAAGATGATTCCATTGCACAATTACTTTGTCCCCTGGAGGAAGAGAGAATATATCAATTGCTCGCATTTTCTTTTGTCTAACTTCCCCATTTTCACCTACATTCAAAAAAAAAAAATGTATAAGACATCATCATATATATGATTATAATCTATAGCATAAAATCATATAAAGTTGAAAACCTTTCATTCTAAGATAACAAATAAATTATACATATATACTAATCACCTCTAACCCCCACATCCTGGCTACATTCTTAGGAACTTCTTTTACTGACCGATAACTTGTGCTCAATTAGTCTCAACTGTAGGGTGTTGCATAGGGGCCTCTTGTTGTTCCTGTGCATCAATCGGCGGGGGTGGTGTAGATGTACTCGGGCCAATAGAACGATCATAGTCCGCGACCGGTCTCGATGGATCGGTAGAAGTGGCATGTCGTCTTGTCCTCACCATACCTACAAACAACTCACATAGGTAATAAATCAATTTAATAATATTAAAAAGTAAAAAAAAAATATCAAAACAAGTACAGATGGAAGAAATGATTTCCGGTTAAAGAATAGTTGGGTGGACGGTAAGTAAGTTCATGTTTAAATTTTTTTTTTTTTTTTTTGTAGAAAAATCTTAGCTCTAAATCATACCGTTAAATTTTATTTGCAGATACAACCAGACTTATTTAAAGACACTCGTCCCCATCTATTTACACTATGGACGGTAAGATAGATTTTTAAGCATTGTTTTCGCTCACCTAATTTATTAATCACATGTTGAAACTGAATAAAAATACAAGAAACTAACCAATTATGTAATCAGTAGTCACATATTATCAACAATACAAGAATTTCCTTGGCAGCATCAACATAATAAAAATTAAAAGAGAGAGAGAGAGCGAATAGCCAACCTCAAGAACTGACAGTGAGGGATGAGTTGTTGTTCCAGACAGGTGCACCTGAGTTGATTGTCCAGAAGGGTGAGTTGAAGCTGCTCAATGAATAGTGCTACAAACCCCAAATGCAGATACCAATCAATCAAAGAAACAGAAACAGGGATTGAAAATCCAAAATTTTACACAATATCATTATAAGTAACAGAAACATAAACTGAGATTGGAAACCCAAAGATTCTAAGAACATTACAGAGGCAGAAGTAATCAAATCCGTAAAAGAAACAGGCTGCCAACCGCACTCAGGCCAAAGCACCTGTTTGTGTTAAATAAAATAACTCAGTAATGACAACACAAAGTGTTCTCTGTCTCCACGGATAAACATAGTTAAAAACCGACTATTGAAAATATATAAAGAAAGAAAAGAAGACATGAGGCTTCAGCTTCACAAAATATCTGATGCTTTAACCAACTAATGTGGACTTTGGCATGAAAACTGCATTTTGTGCCAAGTGTCACATAATCAAGAATTGGACTATAGCAGCTGCAAACACATTACAGAACAAGCAAGGCTGTCTTCTTCTTCTTCTTCTTCTTGGCTTTGAGAGGATGATGGTTTGTATAAATTAAGTTTGCTGAAATTTTTCTTTTTTAAATTTAGTTTTTGATAAAGTATAGTGGGGATGATGGTGTGACAAATTAACACTACCCTATATATGCAGGTTTGGTATTCTGTTAAAGCTCTTTATATATATATATATATATATATATATATATATAGCTTTTTATATACCCCTCTCTCTCTATATGTTAGTTATAAGTTTTAAATATATATATGGAAATTAAACATAGATAACATGTAGACAAATGTTAATATCAAACAAGGAAAATGAAGAAAAAGGGGAGTGATTATGGGATTAAAAATCAAAGTTTACATCCCTTTCAATCCCCAATTAAAATGGAAGACAACTAAGTAGAGAAAGAAAGAAAGAAAGAAAAAAACTTAAGGAAAAACTTCTCACTTTCTTTTTGAACTTCGAGCTCTTGTTTGTTCTTTTATTTTCTCATGTGTTTAATTAATTTCCATTTGTGAGAATTTCAGGTCAAGTATATATTTAATTTTCTCATGTGTTTAATTAATTTCCATTTGTGAAAACCTTCTTATTTGATATTTTTTCAGTAAAATGGAAAACTGAATGCATGCTTTTGGTTTTGAATGATAATTCAAATTCTAATTCCATTGTTTCCTTGTTTAACTTTAAACATATCTTTCATTGTCTGGTAAAGCAGCAACCAACTCTAGACAGCATCATCTTTGCACAAACAACTTATTAAAACATGTTTGTGTTTTTCTGTCATCCCACTTGCCAAAAGGAAAGTACATTTGTGCACTTTTAATGCAAACATCAAATTCTAGTAGTGCCCTTATATGTAGCTATGTTAACAGTCAGGTAAATAAAAAAGATTGTCTATCTCATTGATAGAGCCCTTTTTTTTTAATACATATGTCAGCAGTCAGCTAAATACATTATGAATTAAGAATTTCAAGAAATTCCTAAAATAATGCACTAACAGTGAGGAAAAATATTAAAAAGGAATATAGATAACATTGAATATTTGCTGAAGAAAATATGGAAAGCAATGAATATTCAATAGTTTTCAACAATTAGCTATTAAAAATAAAATCGCACATTCAAGAATAAACACCCATAAAATGTAAATTTAACAATGCAACAGAAGGTATGCAGTTTGAAGGCGTAGTACAGAATATTAAATCCCACCATCTAAGACCATCAATTACAAAAGAAAGGCAACAATAATCAAACCAAGTACCCAATCCAAATGGCGATATTGTTCTAAATCCCAAAAAACACTCACTACTCCCAATCGAAAGACACCTGAGACGAGATGAGATGAAATGAATGAATATATATGCATAGATAGATGTCAGTCTTCATGGAAAGAGTGTAAGAAAGACACCTGCAGATATCTGTCCTTTGTTTCTTCCAAAAGAGGATGTTTAGACCTAATTTCAATGCCAATTGTTCCTAATAAGTGCTCTAATAACTGCTCAAACAAGGAGGGTCATGGTAGTTTCATGATGGATTTGGAACAATCAGTGCTCTAATAACTGCTCAAACAAGGAGGGCCATGGAAATAGATTCACGATGGATTAGTTGTGGAGCAAATCTAGTGATTGTAATTAGTTGTGGAGCAAATCCCAATGAGCATTGTAAAATTAGGAATGATCTAATAAAATGATAAGCCAATAGTGAATCCTCAACCTTCTATGATGTTATCTTAAATAATCATGTAATTAGAGATGACAATGAACCTACAAATGTTCTATCCTGTTTCCAAGTTCATGCATCAGAATAAGGAAAAAAGAAGAGCAGCTTCACCAAGGACATGCTTGGATGCAAAAATCTACATCAGAATAAGGAAAAATGATACAGTGAAAGGTTGATCATCAACTATGCATAAGGTTTCCATCTCCCATGTTCTCACAAATAAAGAGTGATTAAAGAGTGATTAAAGCAACCACCCAATCGAACAACAAAACCTAAAAATTAGGGCAACCACCAAATCAAACACACAACAATCTTCATGCTTTATTACAAAATCCCATGAAATCAAAAGAGAAAAATAAGAAGAAAAACCTTACAGATCTCTAATCAGAAGCAGGAGAGATGGCTTGTTCTATTTCCAAATCTAGAACTTTTCAAAACAATCAATATGAAATTGATCTAAATGATCTCCTTGGCATGAAACTGAAAGCAAAACCTAGAGACATATAAAAAACACAAAGATTAACAGCTATAATTAAAAAAGATAGCTCCAATCCAAAGAAAAAGCACCCCATGAGAAACAAGCCTTGAGAAACAATTGTCAAGAACACGGCCTCCAAAGTACCCCCTGACAGAGCACAAGAAACCACAACAACTTCAATCTTCTACACTTTTACACTTCAATCTCTTCACCAAATCAAATAGATTCACCTCTACAAAACCATAAATTCCCAGATGAACCACAAAACAACTAAAAAATAAAGAAATAAGGACCCAAACTCACCTAATCAAAGAAAGAAGAGGGAGCAGCTGGAAACCACGACCAAATCCATCAATACCCGCCCAAGATCGAGATAAATTCAAATTAAAACTCTCCCAAGATCCACGTTTCAGCGGCGAAATCCGGACTTGAAGTTAGGGCTGAGATTTTCACAAAGGGGGGAAATTTAGGCGCCAACAAGAGCAAGTACGCGGGGTGGGGAAACTGAGGCATACGCGGGAGGAAACTGTGGCATACACGGCGGTTATAAGTAAACTGCCGCTAAATGAAATCATTTAGCGGCGGTTTAACAATAACGGCCGCTAATAGATATCATTTAGAGGTGGTTTTTCTAAAAACCGCTGCAACATGATATATATTAGAGGCGGTTTATTAAACCGCCCCTACAACTGCCTCTAAATATAACTTTAGAGGTGGTTTTAAGAAACCGCCGCTAATGTACCGACCCAAAATGCCTCATTTCCTGTAGTGATAGCAGTGCATAGACTATATTTCCCTACTCGATCCCGCTTAAAAACCTGGATATAGAAAGTAGGTTAGTAATGGTTACCTAGGTAAGAGGCTTTTCTTCCCTGTGGGGTGCCAACACGATCCTTTTCCCCTTAATGATGAGGGAATAAGTATTCTTTCTTCCATTATGAACTATGCTCTGATCATACTGCCATGGTCGTACGAGTAGTAGGTGACAAGCATCTATTGAGACGACGTCACACCATGCACCTCTAGCCAATGGAGAAAGATACGAGACATCGCCGATCTACTTTTACCTCTATACCTTTGATCAGCCATGATAGATTGTAGGGCTTCGGATGAAGCTCCATCTGTAACTACAACTTATGGACAGTGTCCTCAGACACCACGTTCTCACAATTACCGCTGTCGATGATCACCTCGGAAACCTTGTCGGCCACTGTACAGGTGGTGTGGAAGATGTTGTTTCTCAGCCAGTCATCCCTTGAATCATCCTTGGGTGTCAGCAGACTCTTGCGAACAATGAGAGTCTCATGGCCATCCCCAATCCGTACATCACCGGCCCCATCATTATCACCTCCATAATCATCATAAACTCATTCCTCAGCCTCCTTAACCTCGCATATCTCGTTCTCTTCAATCATCAGGTTCTTACCTTTCTGACTAGCAGGTTTCTGACACTCGGGTGCTTTATGCCCCTGCTCACCACATCGGTAACAACGAACAACAGAGATAGAACTACCTGACGGTGGTTGGTGGACCGGGCGGGGTGCTTGAGGGCGAGCTGGCCGGCTACTCTGATCGCCCTTGATTGGTGGTCTTCTATTCTGTTGCTTTTCAATAGCGAGGGCGCACTGGTATGCCTCCAAAACAGTCCACAATGTTTGTAGACTGAAAACATCTTACAATGGTTGGCGTAGACCTCCCAGATATCGAGCCACCAGTTGCTCCTCCGTCTCGAATAAGTTGTTCCACGCGATCAATTGGTAGAAGTCCTATGTGTACTTATCTACCAATCTTATGCCCTACCTCAACGTATGAAGCCGTTGAAACAAGGTCTGAGAATAGCCGAAGGGGACTAAGTGCCCCTTCATCTTCTTCTTCATCTTGTCCCAATCAGCGATCTTCGGGTTACCTTGCCAATCTCATGAACGCTACAGCTGCTCCCACCGCGGGGATGCTCGCCCCTTCAACTTGATAGCAACTAGCTTCACCTTCAAACGATCGGGGACCTCCTTGTACTCAAATATCCTCTCTACCTAATTTAGCTAATCGATGAAGACTTCAATATGTGGTGTTTCAGTAAATTCAAGCAACTCTACCTAAAAGCTGAGATCTCCATGACGCTCCTCTCGTGCACGGCGCTCTCTACACTGCCCATGCCGGCAATAGGGGTTGACGAAGATGGAGTCAAAGTCGTCGTCTGAAACCTCACGATCCTCCAAATCTTGCTCCGCCAATAGTTGGCTCAAATCTCCCTCCGCCAACAGTTGGGTTGTTTGAAACCTCACGATCCTCTAAATCCTTGTTCATCGTTTCCAAGGCGATTGGGTCTCGAGACTAGACTTCCTCTATTGGAACATGTCCACCACGACGACCACCACGACCTCCAGCCATTGATGCCGATGCCGCAAGAAGAAGACGAGCACTCTGATACCATTTGGCCTTGGGTAACTCGGCAGCGTGTGACAACTGAGGATTGACAAAAGAACAAGCAAGGGGGGAGACAAACAAAGAAGAAAGTCTCTGAAACTTCAAAGAAAAAGTATTATCCAATATTCAATGAATAAAATTCAACCCACAAGCCGGGTTTAAATAGGTTCAAAAAACTAACCTAGAAACCTATCTCCTTATCCAAATTTGCCAAAATCGCCAAATTTTGGTTCAAAAGCAAAACTTATCCTTTTTTAGAAAAACTAAACAAATGAGATAACTCTTAAAAATCTGAGATAAAATCGGATTCAAATCCTATACTAAATTAGCATACGAAGTATTACAAAAAACTAGAGAAAAAAAAACACCAAAAAAATGAAGAAACGATAGGGAAAACTATTGAATTTGAGGATGAAGGAAAGGTCACCAAGAAAAGCTACGTAGATACCACGTGTGCGTCGATACGAGCTTTCTGAATTGGGTTTAAGCGGGCGAATCCGATATCTATAGCGAAAGTTATGGCCAAAACACCGAACCGTGTACAAAATTGTTCCCCAATCACGGAATTAGCTCGATCACCGCTAGCCTTTACATCGATCAGCCAATTTGTGATATGCTAAATTCCACATAGTATAATCAGATAGTTCAGCATTGTCTGAATCGTGTTCTCCTGCACCACTTTCCAACTTACAGCTGTTTTACACACTTTGAACAAATATCCTGTGACAGATTTCCTGGTATCTATACTACCAACATAGTCTAAATCAACATAACCCACAATCAAGTTATCTTGCTCAGGTTTATGTGTGAACTTTAAAACTATATTCATCGTATTCTTTAGATATCTAAGTATCCATTTCAGGACCTCTCAATGAATCTTCACAGGTTTCACCATAAACAGACAGACCATACTTACTACATATGCTAAGTCTTGTCTTTTGCAAACCTTCGTATACATCACACTTCCCACTACACTTGCATAAGGAAAGTTCTCCATAAATAACTCTTCCTCTAAAGGTGCCATAACTGCTCTACTAATTGCCATGACGGTGAATGCGCAAGTGAGTGTAATAATTTCATCATTCCCTTCATCGTCTTCAATGCACAGGCGTGAGCCTTCCATTCGAGGTAGTGTTGATGGTGAGGCAACCCGAAAGTGTTGATGGGGGAGTAGTAATGGCATCCTCATGCGCAGGTTGTTTTGGGCCATAGAGTATTTATTCCTTTGAAAGTTACCCTTCACCAATGTACCTGCAAAAAAAAAAAAAAAAATACTCAAGAGCATATTAAGCTGGAGTCTCTCCATGTCCTCTATCTTCTCCTCGAGGCTCATACCTCATTTACAAGCCATTCACCCCCATTTCTCTTCCTAAACTCTAAACATGCCTTAAATCAACGCATTCCCATAAAAATTTGACGCAAAAAGGCATATAATCACCTCAAATCCATTCAAAATACATTCATGCAATCCCTAGGGTTCTAAACATGATAATGATGGATCAAATGGACAAATCAAAGTATTAGAGATCATACCTAGGGAGAATGAGAGCCCAAATCAAGAGTATAGGCTGCGTTGACGAAGAGAGGACTCGAATCGACGTGGAGGAGAGTGGGGTCTGCTAGGGTTTGAGAAATAAATGGGGGAAATTGTCTTTATAACACCCCAAACCCTGCTGTATACGAGCCCATATACGGGCTGTATATCAGCCCATATATGACACTAGACGGGTCATACGGCACTGTATACTGGCCGTATGATAGCCCGTATACCCCACTGGAGGATCCATAGGGCCGTATGATAGGCCATATTACACCCCATATGGGCCTGGGTTTGGCTTATGCAGTCAATACAGGACTCCATTCGAATCCTCCACACTACCTAATGACAATTATGAATCTAGGGAAAGGAATGGATCGACAACCAGCAAGATGGTACGATGTATTAGGAAAATGGACATGAAACATCTCATTCATTTTTTTCCAAACACATACAATCTAGCTAATCAAAAGAAATTGTAATTAAAGAAAATTTCTAGGACTTGGGTTGCCTCCCAAGAAGCGTTTGTTTAACGTCACAAGCTTGACGTACCTCCACCTTACCTCATGGGGGTTCAAATACCTTGAAGCTTTCATTGGCTCCTCCCTTAAATCATTGTCCAAATAAAAACATTCCCAAGTTGGAATAAATTGATCTATTGTAATTCTCCATACCTGGGCTTCCTTTGGAAGTGCTCTAAGCCGATGGTTTTATGCTTACCCCCTTCTCTTGCACCTTCTTCTAGTATATTATAGGTGCAAAGGATTTTTGCTTCTTTTTCTTGACCTTTACTGTTTCTAGCCTTGATGGAGTGGAACTCTCTTGCACTTCCTCCGAGTGTCCCTCTTGTTCCCCCAAATAGTAGTATAGTGGATCCACCATTGGTAAGTCTTCTATACACTCGGAAGTGATTTCATCCACCTCGTCAATGCAATATGAGGTGTCATCTTGGGCCATTGAGTGTCGCATTGCGTTGGGCAATTGAAATACGACCTCTTGATCTCCCACCCTCAAAGCAAGCTTACCCTGTGCATGATCTTCTAGGGCTTGAGCGGTGGTGAGGAAAGATCTCCCAAGAATGATAGGCACGTCGACCTCATCATCAACATCTAAAAGCACAAAATCGGCCGGGAAAACAAATTGGTTGATCTGAACAAGCACATCTTCAGCTATTCCTTTCGAACTTCTCACAGATCGGTAGACCAACTGTAGTGTCATCCCCGTAGGCTCTTTCGAGCTTCATGTATAATTTATAGGGCATCACATTGATTCTTGCCCCAGAATCTGCCAATGCCTTCTTTCTGACCCCTTCTCCAAGGATGCACGGGACCATAAAGCTACCCGGATCCTTTAACTTCTTTGGCATAGCTTGTTGGATGACGGCCGAGTATTGAGCATTGAGCGTTACTGCACCCACATCTTCCAATTTCTTCTTGTTGGAGAGGAGATCCTTCATAAATTTTGCATATTTAGGCATTTGGGCTAGAACCTCTACCAACGGTATATTGATGTGTAGTTGCTTCGACATACCCTAGAACTTCATCAATTGGGCATCCACCTTGTCTTTGTTTAACCTTGTCGGGTAAGGAACCTGAGGTTGGTATGGAGGTACGGGTGATGTCTCCAAGGGTTTCTCCTTTTCCTTCTTCACTTCTTCGGAGTTAACGACAGGTTTGGAATCCTCGATCTCTATGGGAGTGTTTACTTGAGGCCTTGGAACCGAGAGTTCCACCTCTTTTCCACTTCTCAAAGTGATGGCCTTACATTGTTCTCCCTAAGGGTTCTCCTCTGTGTTGCAAGGAAAACTACCTTGGGGTCTCTCGGCTAGAGATTTTGCCATTTGCCCATTTGATTCTCCAAGTTGTGGACTGTGGCTTGTAGAATCCAAATTGTAGTGTCATTGTTTTGCATATACTTCATGATCATCTCCTCCAAGTTAAAATTCTTCTCTTGAGGCTTTGGAGGGTGTTGGAAACAGGGAGAGTATTGTCCTGCTTGTGGATTTCCATAAGACAAAGCCGAATGGGTCTATTTAGGAGCATATAGTCGATATTGACCATCCGGTTGCCTTGGAGCATTCCCCATATATTGTATTTGCTCCATGGGAATCATTTCAGTGCTTGCTGTGGGACAATTTGATGGTTCATGCCCTTCCCCTCAAGTATTGCAATACATCACTATGGCCGACCTTGAGCTATTACCGGTTTCAATAGCTCAATTTTCCTTGTCAACATATCCAACTTTTCACCAAGAATTGGATCAGAAATTACGGCTTTATCCATGGACCCAACCTTTTTAACTTGCTTATCTCTTGTAGACCAATGGGCTTCGTTGCTCGCCATGTCTTTAAAAATTTGTTCGGCATCCTCCGGGTATTTGTTCCCCAATGACCCGCCGGCGGGGGCATCCAACAATTGTCTAGTCGAGTTGTCCAACCCATTGTAGAATGTTCTCACCTTGGCACAGGGGTCTAGACCATGTTGTGGACAACACCGGAGCAAATCTTTGTATCTCTCATAGGCTTCAAAAAATGTTTCGGCGGGGCCTTGTTTAAAGATGGAGATGTCCAACCTTAGCTTTGCAACCTTGCTTGGTGGAAAGTAGGGGCCCAAGAATTTGTCTAACATCTCGACCCAAGTACGGATGGAACTGGCAGGTAATGAAGTAAGCCATCAATATGCACCTTCCTGCAAACTGAATGAAAAAGTCTCAACCAAATTGTATTATCAGAAGCCCTATTAATCTTGAACATGTTGTAAATCTGGATAAACTTTGTTAGATGCGCATAAGGATCTTCATCGGGTCTTCCATCAAATTGAGTTGTGTTCTAAATCATGCTTATTGTGCTTGGCTTGATCTCAAAATTGTTCATGTTGACATTGGGACGGTGAACACTGAACTCCTCCCCAGTATAATGAGACCTCTCATATTCGGCCAATGTTTGCCTTCTCTCGGCCATAATTGGTACTTCCCTTACTTCACCAATGACTTCGGTAGGACTGAAATTTTTTGACTCTGAAGAGGATCCCGGAAGTGCTCCTTCAATCTCTCTCAATCTCTCTCAATCTCCGGTGCAAGGTTCTCTCAATCGCACTATCAACTTCAAGCAATCCTTTAGAGTTCTTGTGTGTCATGCAAATTATACCTCGCAAGATATCTAGAAAGTGAAGATTAGTATCCAAAATTTCAATGGAAAGAAAAACAAAACAAAGAAAGAAAGTAAAGAAATAAAAATGACTAAAGTAGTAAATTCCAAGCTTTCCTAGTAATCCAATTCTCACAGCAACGCCAAAAACTTGATGCGATCTGCAGACACAGAATTAATGCAGTCGTAACAAGTAATAGAGTGGACTTGAAAGTCGGGTTATCGATCCTCAAGGAGATGGAAGTACTAGTACCCACTATTCATCTACTATCTAGTCTATCCAAAGGTGGTTGATTATGCTAATTCTAAAATAATCAATTGAAAACACAAATAAGAGAATCGAGTTGCTTTTAAGGTTAAACAATCATAAAAGGGGGATACTCTGACAATTGAATCCCCCTTGGACTTCTAAAAGATAAATGCTACTCTCTATCTCGACATTTGGTTGATCCTTGGCCAAGGGTTCCTATGGTGCTTTCACTCCCTCTCTCAAGGCGAGTTACTAATCCTAGTGCCCTTACCGATGATGTTCTAGGGAACCTAATTCTTGGAGGGATTATGAGAATAATACATCTAAAGGACTCGCTCTCCTTAGTACCCGGGTTCCCGGTATACTCACAACCCCCTCTATTGGAGATGGTCTACACACGTGGAGGCGGTCGCTTCTTCCCCCATATGGACTCACACTTAAAATCCCTCCTGGCTCTACTTAGCGTAGAGGGATTAACATACATTAAAATATCCAATAGACTCAATGAAATTCAACCAAACACTCAAAGCTAGAGAGATAACATTAATTAAAACATGTCCAAGGGTTCATCAATCATCTAAGCATCTACAAGATTAGCCCTCCATGAAAGGAGGGCAACAATCCAAGGCAAAGATGAAAGCAAACAAGGAAATCATGAGAAATACACTAATGAATGCATCGTTGATGGCTTCCTTGATCCTCTCCCAATGGTTTCCCCTCTTCTTGCTCCAATAGATTCAAGATGAAAATATCCAAGCTCTCCCCAAGATTAGACTTTCTCCCCAAGCTGCTTCCTTCTTTCCTAAACCCTTATTAGTCGGCTTTTATACCTCTAGGGTTTTAGGGGTGAGATTTACCAATTTGCCCCTATTCTAAAGCTACAGATTCGCTGAGATTTATGACATACGGGCCCGTATATGGGCGTATATCAGCCTGTATATGGGCCAGCCAACTCCATACAACCTATCATACGGGCTGTATATCAGCCTGTATACAGGCCAGCCATCTCCATACAACCTATCATACGGGCCATATACTGGCCCGTATTCCCCTCAGGTGCCAGTATACGGTCATATGTCAGCCCGTATAAATGCCGTATGGGCCCTTCGGGGTGCTCTGAGGTCCAGGTTTCTCTCGAAATGCTTTCTCTCTTCCGGGGTCCTGGTATTCTGCCATGTTTATCAGAATGAATACATTTTAAGTATCGGTGGGCAAAAAGTCTTCAAAATTACATGCCAAGCATATAGGAATATGATATAAAATTATGCTCAAAAGAAAACTTATCAAAATTCACGAGAAAACTCTACAGATCATCTCCCAGGTAACTACAATAAACTCACAAGTCCGGTAGCACTACTATCAGAAAAACGTGTACGTACATAGTCAGCATACCACCCCACTGACGGGTATACGGGACAAATCGACACCACCAGAGTATCCTAGTACAATACAGCCAAACAAACGCTTATAATTTTCGAATGAAAATTCAATGCTTATTTATTCAAATATTTATGGTGATATTTCGGTAAATATTTAGAGTCAATATTTCCTCCGAACGTAGCTTAACACTCTTCCGCAATATATGATAGACGAAGCTTAATTTTAGTATTTTTTTCATAATTAATATTATTCAAATACCCCTATGTTACCAATCTTGGGGTTTAATTACTAAAATGGGCTACAGTAACCCACTTTATTCTCTCTTCCTCTCTTTTCACAATAGCATTCAATTTCAAAGTACTGGGCCGCAGTCCACCGTTTATCAACCCTTAACCCATCCATTAATTAAGTATTAACAACTCATTGGGTCGAACCCATTTTGGCTTTGGTTAAACTCGTTTGTGCACGTACTCCTTCTTCTTCTCCTTTCTGTCTTTCTTATCTCTTTAACTCTTCTCTCTCATTTCACTGGTATTAAACCCAACTGTTAATTAGAACCAAAACAAAAAATAAGAGAAAGATATGAACGAACATTGGTATACTATTCCCTCTCTCTTTTATTCCTTCCTTCTTTGCTTCCTCTTCTTGTTTTCCTTTGTCAATATCCATGAGGAAGTGGTGTTTCAGTTTAATCTGTAAGCTTTAGTGTTGATTTAAATATACTTAGTGCTTGTTCATGGGTTTGCATGCTTTTTTCTCCACAAGTTTTATATTTCTCTATACAATCTTCCATCCTACCATTAGTTTATAAAGGTTCTATGTTACTCAACAAATAGCTCACATTTCTCTCCTATTAGAGAAGTTCTTGTCTTTAACCACTCAACATAGTCTTGAGAATTGAATACACCCACGAATAGGAATAAGAAGAACGAAGAGAAGAAAAAGAACTCAGTTTTACCAAACTCAGGAGAGGTCGCACAGCCTGCAACACATCACAACACTCCTAACTACCTCTCAGAAGTGATGCACAGACTCACAAAGATTTGCTAGAGACTGAGAGGAACGAGCACTCATAGCGAGTCTCCTGGCCCTCTCCTTTTATAGACACAGAGAGCTCGAGATGAAGCTTCAAAGAAGGTGAGAAGTGAGATGGTGGCGGGCATGCCTCAGTTTCGGATCTCTTCACTGATGGACGTCAATCTTGTGCTCTGCGTAGCCGATCCGAGGAGAAACCAGTTCCTTAGTTATCCATAAATGCTACTTCAGTAAATGGCTTCCCTTTTATTCGTTAGGTGGATTACAAGATAACACATGTGCCTCGACTTCAGGTTTCTCCTTGACGATCGGTGGATAGCCGTGCATGTTGATATCTTTTAATGTGTGAAATGCATTTCTCTTTATCGTGATTTATTTCTGTGCAATGCATGGCGCTTCCGTCAGTTAATGGTGAAAAGAGAGTAACGCATTCTTTGTTTTTTTTGCCACGTATCTTCAGCTAATCATTAGATTATTTTAGCTCAATGTCTGCTTTTTATCTGAGTTGCTGCTTCCTTATTGTTTTAACGGTTAAATTGCTTGATCTCAGCCGTTAATGCTTCCTTTTGCATGGGTAGTGATAGGATTTTGCAGTGAACCCCCCAAACTTCCCTTACATTACATGGAAGTCTTGAAATTGTGAGAGGGTCTTTTTACCAATATTAGTCCCTACGCTTATACCTACGTACAACCAGATTCCTTTCCTTCATTATAACATAAACTTATATTATGGAAGTTAATTAAACATAATTAAGAACATTAAGGGTTTGATTAAATCCTAAAAAGTGTGGTTCTTACACCTGTATATATCAGGTCAGATAATTTTGTTTATAATATATGACCTTTCCCACTACTTAGTGATTGGTGCTAATTGCTTTCTTGGATAACACCTTTGTAAGCAGTTTTCCATAGGGGTCGCCTTCTCTGTCGGCCATGCTGCACTCTTTCTTGTGGTCTTAATTCGTAAAGATTCTTGCATCTTTTCCAGTAGAAGAGTGACATAATATTGGCGGCCAACTGGCTAGTCGCCCCTAAGTACTGCACAACCTCTCTCGGTTGGGAATTTCATTAGCAAGTAGTAGGTCAAGATTGTTACCTTCAAGGCATTTAAGCTCGACCTACCCAATAAGACATTGTAGTTTTAGGGGCATCTGATGACTAGAAAACATACCTTTACTGTGGAATGCTAAGGAGAGCTTCCAACAGAAAGAGGGAGGGTGACCTTTACCTCTGGCTGCACTTCACTCAAGTGAAGCGGATCAGAGGAGGTCCAAGGCCCATCCTATTCAAGGTCTCTCTGAAGATGATGTCAACTAAGCTCCTATTGTCAATAAGAACTCTTCTCACTTCGTAGTTGGTAATCGTTACTGTGACTACCAATGCATCATCATGGGGATGGTGGACCCTCTTAAGGTTGTCATCGGAGAACGAGATAGGCTGTCCAGCACATTGTTTCTTTCTCAGTGGTTCTCCTCTAGCTTACATTGAGGCATGGTTCTTCTGGGCCGAGTTACCATCACCTCTGTTAGACGGCCCTTCAACTATATAATCTATGACTCCTGTTAGGTTCATTTCCTTGTTGAGACGATGGTCCCTTTTTTTGCAAGTCTTACTGTAGGTACTAGGAGAGGTGACCTGGTCAGATTAGGTCTTCTATCTCATCTTTTAATTATATGCAATATTCCGTGTCATGACCTCAATTATAGTGAAATTTGTAATACTTTTTTGGGTCTTTTTGATACACTCACGAATATGTGCGACACTTCTCCCGCAAGTATACGGGGTCGATCAAATAGTAAAGTATTTAATGATAGGGTAGTCAAATCCACAGGGACTAGCCACTAGTACTAATTATCCTCTATTACCTAGCCTAAACTATATGATGATTTGGGTGATCAAACTAATTAAATATCCTAATCAAAAGCTAATGCAAACAATTGGTGGATTGAGGGTAATCAGAGATGAAATATGGCACCTTAGATCACAATTCCCCTAGAATTCCCTTGCTAATGATTGGCTCCCTATTACTGGCTAATTAGTGATAACTCCTGGAGGATGTAACAATGTACTTCTCAGCGCAACACCCGATCTCTCGTGACGTTCATGCACACCCTAACACCTGTGTCTGACTAGAACCTATCTAGGAAAATCCCCAGGCTAATGTGATACTCTAACCATCTGAATCACAGCACAAGCACTTGTGGTGCTAGATGCTCTAATAAGGTAGATGACTTGAGGCTCACGCAAGGAAAAAATACACAAGGATATCTTGAAAAATAACAACTCTGGGCTAATGCAATAACAACCACACAACCATCCAACATAAACAATAACGTGCTGATGCTATCTCCTGAGGAGATGGATGATTAGGCTTATGCACTGGAAAACCACACAGAATTGAAAGCACAGACAATCAAGATGCTACACAGTAATTATCAATAAAGAAAAAACCGAACATAATAGGAAATCAGTACCAAGTTCATCCTAGGGTTCAGGTGTCCGAGGCACCATAGAAGGTTTAGCCTCTCATGCTATGGTCTACCATAACTAAGATACAGGAGGAGGTTATACAATTAGACATAGAAATCTTCCCTTCATTATGCCTCCTCCGTCTTCGATTCCTCTCCTGAAACCCTAGACATAACTGCAGGAATCGCCCCGATACTACTCCGCCAAAAGTTCCTCGTTAAGGTTACATTGATGACTTTTTATAATTTTCCAATCTACAAAGCACGACCGTGTTGATATAAAGCATGGTCGTGTTCATCTCGAGCATGCCCGTGCTGACTTTGAACATGCCCGTGCTCTCATCTGCTAACGCGGTCAACGCTCTTTTAATTAACAGAGAGTTGCACGGGTTTGAATACGCCCATGCTTCATCAACACGCCTATGTTGAGTAAGAGCACGACCGTACTCTGCTCTGCATGTATAATATTTCACCATTTTCGCTCTGAAATGTCCCGGTTCCTGTTCCTTTTACTCCCGGGTACCTATTTATCTGTTCAATCACACAGAAATACCCAAAGAAATACGAAAATAGAGAATTGATGCTAGGAAATGGCATAAGTGCATGTAAATATAAGCGAAATTTATGTATAATCATGCACTTATCACTTTTTGACCGCTAGTTTGCTTCATTTTGACTGGCTATTTGACAATCCTCTCGTTTTAGATTTGTATGAGGATGTTGGACCTACTAGTATTAAAGGGAGCATAGTTTTCAAATCTAGTTTTTTATGGCTTCTAAGGTTCCCTACTCAGATTGCGGTCGCTTCTTTGCTTATCTTGTTTGACCTCCTTTTGCCTATAGTTTGGATCTCTTTAGTATTTATATATTTTTTAGCTCTGGAGAGTAAATCCACAAGATCTCTTGGATGCTTCTTGAAGGGAGAAAATTTGAGGGGAGACTTACGCAACCCTTCCATTAATGCAACCACTGCGAAAGTCTGGCTAAGGTCAGGTATCTCCAACATTTCTATGTTGAAATGATGGATATAGTCACGAAGGCTTTCTCATTTATGTTGCTTGATCTCATCAACATAATAGAGGTCTTTCTTTGTTTT
Organism: Dioscorea zingiberensis; assembly: GCA_026586065.1. Taxonomy (NCBI): domain Eukaryota; kingdom Viridiplantae; phylum Streptophyta; class Magnoliopsida; order Dioscoreales; family Dioscoreaceae; genus Dioscorea; species Dioscorea zingiberensis. The sequence goes on from CM048826.1 coordinate 24,054,975, forward strand.
TTGTTGTTGATGAAATGGCCTATGAAGAGCTCGCTCAGTTCTTCGAATGATAAAATGGACTCGGAGGGCAGAGTAGTTAACCACATCTATGTTGATCACCATAAAGTGCGAAAAAGGCCCTCTACATAATGTCCCCTAGTGCCCCATGGAACAACAAGACTACCTTAAAAGATTCCAGATGATCAACCAGATCCGAAGTGCCATTATAAGATTTGATGGATGGAAACATGAATTCGAAGGGGAGTGGTGTACTCTCCAAAATCTCTGGAATAAACTAGGAGATGGTGCGAGAAAAATACCTTGATTGTTCCCTAGTCTCTCCGGATATGATCTTGTGCCGAGGTCTTGATGAATCCCCGGTTTGAGGCTAAGGTCGGGGTGATCCCAAGCTTCCTGCCGATGATGTGGCCTCCACTTTTCTTCTAGTACATGATTTTCCCTTAGGCTTCAGTGCATGCGTAGCAGATTATTGGGCGATATATGATGGGTCCGCTATAGTATCTCTCGTTGGGGGTTGGAGTTGGGATATCCGCTGCTCTACCATCTGGAAGGCTCGAGTGAGCACCTCAATCTTCTCCTCAAGGTCACAATACCTTAGCTCTGGGACAATATCTCCCTTGAGGACTCTTGACAGATACACTCAACTTCTTGGATAGCTTTGTATCCAGTGATGTTGTCGTATACCTGTCTTTTCTTGTCTCTCGCTATGGGTGAGAGCTTCACAGCTTCTTGAGAAATCTTTCCCACAAACGACACTTAACTCTTGATGTTGAGATCTGCTCTTTCCTTAGGATTAGAAAAATCCTGATCAATGGGTGAGAAATCAATTGAGGTGGAGAAATTTCATGAATTTAGGGAAAGATCAGCTATGTGGATAATTCTACGAATAGGGTCCATGCTCACAGGTTCTGATGCACCATGGATTGGACTTTCAAGAATCGCATCTCACCAGGGAGATGATCTGTAAGGAGAGGAGGTCTGGGAGCTCGTGCCACAGGGTAGTCTTCGACGATTAAGTTAGAGATATTAACAGAAAGAGGGGAAAGCTAGAAGGAGCTTAGAGAATAGAGTGAGAGTGAGAGAGAGCTCTGGAAGAAAGAGAAATGCTTGTTCAACGATTAATCTTAGTGGAGTCAATAGGGTATCGAATACTCAGTTGGGAAGATGAGTGAAGGTCTTCCTTTTATAGTGAGTAGAGGTGGTTAGGATTCACTTGAGTACTAAGAGAGTGCCACCGCGAATGCAACAAGGCTCTAACTCGGACACCTGGTTGGAGACAACTGTCAAAACTCTTTGGGGCCTTCTGGGACTCTCTAGAGTTTTCGGAGGGTTGATCTCTACCATTGGTTGATTAAATAGTTGAAGGATGATTAGATTTTAATTTAAGTCCTTATGATTGTGCCACGTGTTTTTTAAGATTTTCTACCCCATAACACTTTATATAGAAAGAATCATAACTATTTATAATTCTAGGTGTTGATTTGATAAAGCGTGTAAGTTATTAGTGTCACGCCCCGAACCCGGATCCCGGGCCTCAGCGCACGCGACAAACGCCGCGTGCTTATAGGGCCGCCCCTAGAAGCACGCAAGACTAAGTAACACAAGCAGATAATCAATACAAAGTTAAAAATTTTAAATTAGCGGAAGAAAATATATGAGGTTTATACAAAACCCTAACAAGTCCTGAATGTCGCAAAATCCTCACTTTCGAGAGAAAGGAATGGAGGCCCCGCAAACCTCAACTCAACATATCCCCATCATATTTGCTAGAGGCATCGCTTGAAGCTCTCTCACGAAGTTCCGCTCCTAGCTACTCGTAAGATCCTCGTCTAGTCCCGACCCTACTCCTCATTGTTACCTAAGAAGACATCCATCAAATGCATGAGCCAAAAAGGCCAGATGGGATGCATAAAATAAATCGATAAAGGTGGCGAAAGCCACTAGCAAGGAACAGTATAAAAGAAGTATAAATATGTAAGTACAACAACATCAAGCAAATAACAAGTATCGGGAATGTGAATGTGTACACAGAGGGTAGTATCACCCTCTGACAGAGCCTCGTGGCCAGATATTATACACCCTCTGTCGGGGGCCTCATGGTCAGATATTATACACCCTCTGCCGGGGCCTCCGTCCGATGAAGCACCAAGTACTAGTGGCCAGACCCTTTACCGGGGGCCTCGTGGTCAGATATTATACACCCTCTGTCGGGGCCTCCGTCCGATGGAGCACCAAGTACTTGTGGCCAGATATTATACACCCTCTGCCGGGGCCTCATGGCCAGATATTATACACCCTCTGTAGGGGCAAACTCCACTCAAATATGCATAAGAAAGTAAGAAAGAACAATCTCCCAGAGATATAAAGCCGATACATATGAGGAAACCCATCTCAATATGTATTGGGAACATCTCGAGGAAATAAGAATACAAGAAATCAAAGCAAAGGAAGAGAAATGAGATACTCACAAACCCCGTGCAAGATCCTACCTTATTCACCTCCAGGACCTACTCGGGTCCGAGCCATCCATTGAGGTCCTCAATCACCTCACCACGTCCTAAACATGGTAAATGTTCGTCACATAACATTTTATATCAAAAGGAATGCATTACATGCATTAAATCACCCTACTTGTGAATTTACCGAAATGTCTTCTTTCAAATTCGTAACCGATGGATCCGGGCTCTTAGATACCTGCCCGCACCATTTTTATTAGTTTAAACATACACCCTAACTATCGGGGCGATCGGAGTCGAATTCCGAGTCTTTTGGAGAACATTAGAATTAATAGTTCACTCTGTCGGTAGCTACAGTAACTGTATAAATCTTGAACTCGAAACTTCAAATCGAAGTTCCAAATCTTCACCGTCCCTTCCAAAATTTCTATTACATTATATTTTCAATATTATCTTTCATTTCCCCCAGATTTGGGCTCGTTATCAACTCTATAAAGCTCATAATAAAATGAACAAAATCCATGGTCTGCAGGTGCTACAGTAATTCCTGCACTTTTACTTGAGAGATCCAACTGTAGCCATTTTAACCTTCATACAAGCTCCACATTTGCCATACTAATCATGATTATCATCCATAAAACTACAGCTTATACATGAACATTTTCCCTCACAATTCTCAAGTAGCTTCTATACATGCTTATGCCCACATTTACCTTGATAAGAAACTCCAAGGTTCAGCTCTATATCATTGTTTCACCTAAAGTATATAAGGAACTGCATCTTATGCTCATGCTAGAAGTCATCACAGAAATGCATCTCAACACCATGGTCAGTTTAACAACCATCTTAGAATTAACAGTAAGGCATGAGTTCCAATCATTAAGACCAACTATTCCATAAACTTTGCCTCAATCAAATAAAAGATTCTAGATCTGATTCTATCCCACTGCCTTACTGCATTTTACATCTCCTTACCCTCGACTATTCATTTGAATAGAAGCCAACTACTCAATCTTTAATCACATCACAACACTTGCAATTTATTTAAACACCCTTAATTGAACCAAGTGAGGTTTACATCTAAAGTCATATTCAAGCCACCTTTACTTCTCTAATTTACATATCCACAAAAGAAATCACAAGACATAACATCCATGAACCTTTGAGGTTCTAATTATACAAACATAAATCCATTGACAATGACATTCTCACTAGTATGTATTTCTACCAATGGAATCAAGCATGTACAATTAGGTATGTTACCATGAATACTAATAAGCATTTATACCTAGAGTTTTCATGAAAAATTGGCGGCACCTCCCCTATATTTAGGGCCCCGAAATTCATACAATCATTCATCCATAATAACAATTAAAACATATGGAATTCATCTTCATCCAAGGTACAATCCAAGGCATCAAGCACATTCATTTCACAATCCTTAAACCCCCAAAATACAACTTGATTTCAAGTATAGCCCCTCCATTTCACTGCCCTAAAACTCATAATTAAATTCATTAACTAGTCTATTAAACAATGTAATGATCCCCCAAGTTGAGGCTTACAATCGCGAGGAATTGAAGAGATCGTCGGCGTTCGTTCCTCGCCGGAGATGAAGGAAAAAGGGCTGCCCTACGCCGGAGAGGAAGAAGACTGGACAGCGGCAAGGGGGGCAAGGGGGGCAGGGGGGGGGGGGGCATGTCACGCCCCGAACCAAAATGGGACGTCGGCAGATCGGCCGCATACTTGTGGGGATGGGCCCCACTGTGTATGCAAGGCCTCATAACCTGTTTACAATTACTACAAATAACTGAAGAATATGAATTTATTGCTAGATCTCAAATGTTCAATTCAACATTCAACATAATCTAACAGATGGGCAAAGTCTATGAAAATAAACCAGTACAACTTAATTTATTCAACACACTAGAGAAAATCCCTAAGACACTAAGGATAAGATCAGGCTCTGGACATCTCATCTACCCACCGACTAGCTACTCCTCGTGATCTGAAAAAAAAAGTCCAGAGATTAATGAGCTTGGGAGCTCAGTAAGTACCCACTAAAACAGTAAACCATGCAGTGTTTTAAGATAATAAATAAATATGAAACAAAATAGTAAAAGGAAAAAGAATTCGTAAATAACTCAATAATTTGCAAAAATTATAGTTTCTGAAGTTATCATACAAACATACTAGCAGAAGGTTTAGTTATACTCAAAATACTAGAGTCTCCCAGACTTTCAATAACCACTAATAACCCGTGTACGGGTGTTCGAGGAAAGCAGAAGGTCAAGTATTATAACCGACAAAGACATGGGGAAATGTAAGCGAACAGAAGGTTGCTATTGTGACCCATAAAGCGGCCGCGGGTTGAACTAGTTCATAACAGATACGTGTCGACACGGTCAATGTTTAACCCCCATTGACGAAGGTCAGAACACAGACAGTTTGGAGACGTACTCGAAAATCAGGATAAATATCGCAGGAAAAATAAGTCATGCAATCAGAATCGGAGAGTATGTCAAGCAAGCAAATGTCAATAGTTTTAAACCGAACATACATGCATGGTTCAGTTTTGTACAGAAAGTAGATCGATTACAGTTTCTTTAAAATGTCAGATAAAATCAATATATAATTTAAGTTATAATAACAAAAATAATTTCTATAAGTTGATAAGAAAAACATTGCTTAATTTAGGTGGAATACTTACCTCCACGCTTCAAATTATTCTAACCGCAACTCACACCTCTGTTGTATCAGTAACAGGATCTATAAAGCCAAAGATATAATTTTAAGAACTAAGATATACAACTTTAATCTATATTAAACTATACTTAAGTGTTTAGAAGCGAGAGCCATTCACTGTTGTTGAATGGAAAGCTTCATCTTGGCATTCTAACAAAACCCAATATACATATAAACCAAGGTAACAACTATAATTATTTTTATCTTATTATAATTACTGTTATAATAAGTAAAAGACAAGGAACAGAGGGTGTCCGAAATTATCTAGTTTTAATATACATTAATGCCAGGAGGTGCCTATTTACATTAGTAGAATCAAATTAAGTTGATCCTAAATACATAAGAGCCTCAAACCTATTTATAGTTCAAGTTTCAGAATCATAACTTTAAAATTTCAACTCTCATCATCACATGGTTATAAGTGGCAGAGAGTTCACTTAGAGCTCTTTATTTATTTAGGTCAACATTCAACTAACAAATGAGGATTTGACACAATTACCACAACCAAGATCAAACACTAATAATCATAACTAAAATAGAATTTGACTATGCTACAATGCCCAATATTATTATTATTATTATTATTATTATTATTATTATTATTATTATTATTATTATTATTATTTTCTTTTTTTTTTCAGTCATGCTCTCTAAATATAATACACTCTAGTGGTCAGTTTGTACTATTAAATGTAATTGCATGATCCGACTCCAAGACAAGTATGCATTTGAAACACTTTCTACATTATATATATGTACAGTGGAGTTTATTAAGTACAAAAAAAAAAAAAATACTTTCAAATACAAAGGTCTGCCACATTAATTACCAAGACTATTGTTAGCACATTAGATTTTATTAAAAATATGTAATGCTCTTACAAAAATTGCTATATTAAACAACTATGTTCCAGATCAAGGACAAATTTTCAATCAACAAGTGATACGGAACTAAGATCTGTACTTCTCTACAAGTCACTGTGTAAAATTCTTAAAAGGATAAATAACGATTTGAGATGGAATTCTACAGTCGCCTAAATCCAGATCTTCGAAGATGAAACATAAAAAGAGGCTTTTTCTCTCCACAGAGAATATCACAAATCGAAACAAAAATACATCTAATGGAAGATAGTGTAGAGAGAGCTCACCATAAGAGAGAGCCTAAATTCCTTGTGTCTCGTAAGTGAGATGGAGGGGAAAAGAGAATATTAGGGTTTTGTGAATGCGAGCGGCGCCGTGGGGAGATAAATAATGAGGTTTTTATTTTTGTAACCAAATTTAGGATAAAATCTTTGACCTTATCATTAATTAAGATAAGTTTTTACCAGTTTTACTTTTTAATACCTATACTTTTATATATCTGTTTTCAGTTTTTTTTTTTTAAGCGTATTATTACAGCACAGCCTCGCTGCAGGCTCACCGATGGGCCGCAGGGACGCACCGGTGGAGGTGGAGGAGCTCAGCCCGAGCCACTCTGTGGCCTTGAGGACTTGTCAGCTTCCTTCAAGCGTGGCCAGTGATGGTCGGGTCATTTGTCGGCGGAAGTAAGGTGATTGGTGAGGAGGAAGAAGAAGGGAAAGCACGACCTCTCCCTCTTTAATTGAATTTCAATTTAACTTCTAGCCTAAGTTTCATTCAAAGATATATATACATATATTATTATTATTATTATTATTATTATTAAAACCATTTAATCAATTTCTTTATCCCTTAGTTTTGTCACATCCAAACTTAATTAAACTTATCTCATAAAAAGATCACAATTAATTAATCGATCCCACAACTTTACGTCACATCAACTAAAATTGATATTATCTTTTTCATACTTCATCAACCAAGATCCTAAAATTCCGGTCAATGATTCACTTGTGGTCACGCGTGTATCGAAATCTCACGGGGCTGTCTCCATCCTCACTGTGTCCACGCGTTTTCCTTGGATTTAAATAATTGTCTGTTTTTTCAGTAATTAATTTGATTTGATTAGTACTTGATCAAATCTGGATTAATTAGCCCCTTTATAATTTTTCCTAAATTTCATCGCTTACCACATTAAATTACTATTTAATAAAGCCTGAAAATAAATAAATAAAATTCTTATTTATTTCGGGGCGGGTCTTACAATTAGAATCATGAAACATAAATATAGTATATAGATTACACATGTATGATTCTGGTTTTCAAAGAAAAAACAATTTTTTAAATACTTTTCTTTCATAATTAAGATAGTTGGGTAACATAAATATAACTAAAAAATATTAACTAAATTCAAAAGTTACTTACATATAATTTTGATGTTATAAATATAAGGATATCCAAGACTAAATCACATGACTTTACAAGAAGATAGTATGTTGCAATAGCAAAAGACTCATTTCCCCATAGCTATTTGAAAATCAACCTATTATAATATTATTATAGGTTTTATCAAAAGAACAATCCACTATTCCCAATACATTTTAATAATTAGATTTATAATTAAATTGGACATGTTAGATAATTTATTAGATCAACTTTAACTTATTCTTAAATCTTTCCACTATTGGTAATAAAAATTATATTGAATCTATGTTTAGATCCAAATAATCATAATATTATAGTTAATACAACAAACAACTAAGCCTTAATCCCATACTAGATCAGTTCCGCTATATGAATTCTGTATCTCTATGTCGCTCTATTGAAGACAAGATTCTGCTCAATATCAAATATAGGTAGGTCCTTAGACACTATCTCTCTCCATGTAATCCCAGGCCTACCTCTCCCCTTCTTCTTACCTTCTATTACTAAACTATCACATTTTTTAATCAGGGCACTTGGAGATCTACGAATGTGTCCAAACCAACTTTAATGTCATTCTCTTATTTTATCTTCAATTGGTGCAACATACACCTTCTATCGGATATGTTAATTTCTAATCTTATCCAATCTTGTATGACCACTAATCCACCTTAACATCCCCATTTCTGCTACACTCATATTATGAATATGTTGAACTTTAGTTGCCAACACTCGCTCCCGTATAGCATGGTTGGTTTAACTGTCACCCTTTAGAACTTTCCCTTCACTTTGTTAAACATCTTCTTATCACATAATACACTAGTGACACTTCTCTATTTCAATGATCCTGTTTTGATTCTATAGGTTACATTCTCATCTATCTTCCCATCACCTTGAAAAATGGAACCTAGATACTTAAAATGGTTACACATGATATTAGTCTTAATTCATCTTATTATTTTTAATAAATAATTAAATATAAATATAAAGAAATTGATTATGAGGGTAACCTCACCACTTACTTCACAGGTGATCAGACACCCAACTTACATCAAACCAAACAGAGGAAAATGAAATGCAATATTTACAATCACGGGAAACCAAACAACCCTTGAAGTAAGTCAAAATACAGTAATTCAAGTTACATGTGATTCGACTTTCACTGTGATTTGAAATACGGGAACCAAACAACCCTTTAGGCACTACCACTCCACCTAGTTTCACTTTCCCTCCGTTTTTCCTACTTAGACTAAAATTACAGTGTATATATTATGTCTTACTTTTACTTAGTCTAAAGCCTCTATTTTTAAGAGTGTTTCTCCACAGTTCTAACTTCTGATTAACTCTATCCCTAGTCTCATCAACTAGGACAATATCATTTGCGAATAACATACACCATACAACTAGTTATCTCTTCCATTACTAGAGTAAACAAGTATGGGCTTAAAACCAATCCCTGATGTAAACCCACTATTATAGGAAACTCCTCCGTATCTCCTCCTACTATTCTCACCCTCGTAACTGCTTCTTGATACATATCCTTCATAACATTTATATATTTGCCATGAATGTCTTTCTTCTCCACTATTCACTAAAGGATTTATTTCTGTACTCTATCACATACTTTTTCTAGGTCAATGAATACCATATAGAGATCCTTCTTCTTCTTTCAGTAGATCTCCATCAAACTCCTTAACAAAAAGAAGGTTTACATTTGTAGGTCTCCTCGGCCTTCGTAATATCCCTCATGAGTCGATACTCTATTACCCTCTCCTAGAGTTTCATTGTGTGGTTCATTAACTTAATACCATGGTAGTTAGTGCAATTTTGAATATCTCCCGTATTCTTATATACAAGAACTAAAATTCTCATTTACCAATATTTTAGTTAACCATGATACCCTACTTCTCCAAGACACTTCCAAACTTCAATAGGGATACTATTCGGGCCACACGCTTTCCCAGCCTTCATCTTTTTTAATGCCTACGTATGTATCTCCGGTTTTTCTCTATCGTTGATGCATAAAGATCTGTAAAGTTATCCTCATGACTTGCATTAAATAGGTGATCAAAATAGTTTCTTAATATCTCATTGATTTCTTTATCATCTATCAAGACCTGTTGAGACTCATCATTAATGCACTTGACTTGGTTCAAGTCTTTCACTTTTTTTATCTCTTAGCAATGCTATCTTATACATTTCTTTTTCCCCTTCTCGCATTCCTAACTTTTGGTACAAATCGACTAAAGATTTACCTTGAGCCTCTCTAACCACTTTCTTGGTCTCTTTTTTTGCCCTCTTATATTTTTCAAAGACTTCCTCATCCTGCTATGGGTAACTTCCAATACTAATATCTTGTCTCTTTAATAACCTTTTGTATTTCCTCATTCCACCACCATGATTCCTGTGGTCGAGGTCTTAGTCTCTTAGAGACCCCTAGGACCTTGCTCCCTATCTTCTTAATATGATTCACTATCTCCTTCCATAAGGTTTTTGCATCAACTTCTACATCTCTGAATCCCTCTACCCATATTTTATTCTTAAATGCTAATTGGTTGGTCCCTTTTAAAGCAATCCATCTAATCCTACATTGCCTAACCATCCTTTCTTTTTTTACTATACCCTTTTTTCACATCCAACACCACTAACATATGCTAGGTAGTTAGTGCTTCACCAGGTATAACCTTGTAGTCTTTACATACAAACTTATCCCTTCTTGTAATAAGGAAGTCTATCTGGCTATGGTTACCCCTTCTCTTAAAGGTAATCAAATGATTTCCTTTTCTAAAAGCAAGTATTGGTCAATACCAAATAATGAGCAAAAGCAAAATCTAATATAGTTTTTCATTCCTCCTTCTTGTTGCCATATCCATAACCTCCATAGACTTGCTCATAGCCATCACTGAGTTTGCCCACATGCCGATTAAGATCTTCCCTAATAAAATTTTTTACTCACATGGAATCCTTAGAACTACCACATCCAAATCTTCCCAAAACCTAACCTTAGTTTTTTTCCCCTAAGCCTACTTGAGAAGCATACACACTTACTATGTTGATTGTTTCTTTTCCCAACTTTAGTCTCAAATGTATAATCTTGTCTCCTACCTTTTGTCACTTCAACCACTTTGTCCTTAATTTTTGGTTTTACAATAATTCCCACATCATTCGTATATTTATCTCCTCCACAAATACCATAATTTATAGTCTGCATTACCAATCTCTCTAGCATTATTTTCTATCCACCTAGTCTTGTGCAAATACACTATATATTTTTTGAAAATAAAGTGGATAAACCACATTTTCATTGATTAAGATAATTGGTAGTACATGTTACTAATGGTTACAAAACAAATCCAGATCGACATATAAGTATATCCGTGTGTGAGTGCGGTCTGGATGCAAACACACTATATATATCCTCATCATTTTCAGAGTGTCTATTAACTTCATAGACTTTCCTGTCAAAGACTCTATATTCCAACTATTGATCCTAATCCTACTCTCATAGACTAACTTCTTTACTTGCACCCGTCCATTAAGATGTGAAGGACCCTTTCCTATCTATCGCCACATCCGAGAATCGATATGGTGGGACTAACTTCTTTACTCACATCTGTTTATGATGTGAGAAGCCTATACTTGCACACACCCGGGCGACGATGCGAGGGAATCTCTTACTCATTTAAACTGCATTCGGGTGCCGATGTAGCGCGTGCCTAGTTGGGCACGCCCCAACATTATAATTTAGCAGGGTATTTATATCATATGTGTGCCTAGATTTTTACGTTGCCTATAAACCTATCGTAATCCTCCTTATTTGCTGAACTTGGGACCTGCTACACTCGTATATTTATAATTATAAATAATGTATTATAAACATTTGATAAATTTCATTATTTGGTTGTGCCTCATTATTTTAAAAGTTTAAATAGGTTGATTTTGTTATTTAGGATGTTATTATTATTTTTTTATTTTTTTAATATCCTGTTTGTTTTTGCATAATATAATAATTATAAATGTATATTTTAATAAGAAAAATGTGCGTTTGTAAACCCTGACCACCAACCGCCTGCTTCGCTGCTTTTCTTCCGGCCGCAGCTTTGAGAGACTGGCGACATGCTATACATCGTCGGACTTGGTCTCGGCGACGAGAAGGACATCACCCTCCGCGGCCTCGAAGCTGTCCAGAGCTCGAGCAAGCTCTACGTTGAGGCCTATACCTCTCTTCTCTCCTTCGGCCTCTCCTCCGATGGTCTCTCCAGATTGGTACTCTTTCTCTCTTTTTTTTTTAAGTTGGCTTTTGATTCGTTGGGTTGCTCTGGTGATGATTTGAGAGTGTTATGGGATTCCGTTGGGCAGGAGAAATTGTATGGGAAGCCAGTGACTGTTGCTGATAGAGAGATGGTGGAGGAACGGGCGGATGAGATCTTGTCAGAGGCTTCGGAGTCTAACGTGTCTTTTCTGGTTGTTGGTGATCCTTTTGGGTATTATTCCTCCCTTCTTTTCTACTTTCTTGAAGTATGAAAGTTTTTCATTGAAGTAGTTGTAATTACTGTGAGGAAATCGGATGTTTTTGTCAAGAAATGAAAAAGGGATCCCTTTTTCTCAAAATGTTTGGATGATGTTGTCTTATCATATGTTGCCAAGTGCTGATTGTACTTCTCACCTTTGCGGTGATTTAGAGGTGCTTAATAAGTTATTGAGTTTGTACTTGGTATATGTTGCATTCATGTTTGGTAAGATTGCTTGTTTGTGCTTCTAGTGCCCTTGGTGAACAGGCTTGCATTCAGCTGTAGAGTGATTACGCGGTTGTTTTGATCAATCTTGTTAGTGAGGAAGTATTTCAAGTTAAATTCTTGATAGGATTGCATGTCATCGAAAGATTTATTTAATGCAATTTGAATACGTGTTGGTCGGTTACTTGTTCATCAAAATGAACAATCCTAGGACTGGCATTCTCCTGATACTTTGTTCCTCAAGGCATATTCACCCACTACTTATTGTAAGTTATCCCAAACATAAAGTTTATTTTTTTTTATCACATTCAGACATCTTTTGCCCTATTTCTTCTCCTCAGATAGGTATTCTCATATGTGCTATTATTGTATGTTCAATTAGCATCACTAGAAATACTTGAAAGAATGAATTAGCCTGGTATTGGTCATACGATGCGATTAGTAGAGGGATTTATGCAACTTTCAGGTGCTGCAGCATAGTTACTTGATGATCATGTCCTGTTGTCTAGTTTCCTGTATAATATATAATTTACTTCGAATTTTTGTCAATTGAACATTGAACTTTAACATGAAATGCAGAGCTACAACACATACAGATCTGGTTGTACGGGCCAAGCAATTGGGTCTAGAAGTTAAGGTGATACATAATGCATCTGTAATGAATGCGATTGGAGTTTGTGGATTGCAGCTTTACCGTTATGGTGAGACAGTTTCAATACCTTTTTTCACGGAGACATGGAGACCAGACAGTTTCTATGAGAAGATAAAAAGAAATAGAGAGCTTGGGTTACACACCCTTTGCTTATTAGGTAGGTTGCACGGATGTCTAACATCATCTGACTTGTCTAGCTGAAAGATCTGTATTGCTTTTCTTTTTTGATGATTCATCTCAGTGGGCGCCCTCATGCTTTAGGGTATCCAGGTTGAGTGTTTTGTTGCAAGTTCTGTTGTTTACCTTCCGAACGCATATTGTTAATGTTATTATCTATTTCTTATTACTTCTTGCTCATGCAAAGGTGCTGGCTTTTCCTTTATGCCCCACATGCACTCTACTCAAGAGTTTATTGTTGGAATTCTAAATTTTTGGAAACCCTTCCTGCATACACAGTGATTCTTATTTTCTTGCCTTTAAGTGATGAACCGCTGCTAGTCATAGACCAACCATACTGGTGCCCAAGGTTCACTCTCATATAAAACAATGGGCAGTAAACAAAAATCTAGAATTCAGATATAACAACTCTTGAACATATTGATTCTCATTGTGGTGGTCGTATGGAAGATCAAATTGCTTTTCTGTACCCTTAACATTATGTTGATTTGGTTGGGCATTTATATTTTTGCATAAATTTGTTCAAAAGGTATACAAAAAATTATCATTATTATTAAAAGCTACTTCCTTTTTAGATTTACATCTTGTATGCTTGTAGCAGCACTCATTCACATGTGCGCACCCACACACACATGTACTAGTTTTTGTTTTGATCAACATCCTTCTCTGAACATGCATTAGTCTTGTTTGAATAGGGGACATAGAAAGAGTAATGTTTTGGCGTAAGATATATCTTCAGGTTCTTAGTGGGATTTTCCTAATTTTGCAGATATCCGTGTAAAGGAACCTTCATTGGAATCATTGTGCAGGTATGCATCTACAACAATTTATCTTCCTGATCCTGATATTCCGGTAGTATTGATGAAAGCATGAAGAAGTTTTTGATATTCTGTTCAGAACAGCTTCATGGATAAATTTTATGCTCTAAAATCATTTTTATTACCATTGCCCATGTCAGTTCCTGTGCCATCATACTCTTTTGTCTACAAATAGAGGGACATTCTATTCTGTTGAGCTCATGTTATTATCATTATTTCTTGAATTGATTTTTGCTGTCTTTTTGTTCTCTCTTTCTCAGAGGAAGGAAATGTTATGAACCTCCAAAATATATGACAGTCCATATTGCGATAAATCAACTCTTGGAGGTCGAGGCCTTGCGAAAAGGATCTGGTAATTCATCAGTGGCTCTCTGAAAAGATTATTGCAATTTCATTCAAGAAACCAGGATATCTATATTTCCTAGTCAGCCAGTCATAGACAATGTAATAAATCACTGCAACTGCTGTAATATATCACTATTAAGGAGCACCCAATTGTTAGATGAACTGTGTTATAATTATTATTGATGTCATTCCGACCCTTCCCCGAACCCCACACATAGCGGGAACTTTGTAGCACCGGGCTGCCTTTCTATTCTTTACTTTTCCTCTCTACATACCAGAGAAATGAGCCTTTGAAGTCTATATAGCTTAGATTAGTAGATCGGAACAAATTATCTGTTACTTTGTGGAGCAACTAATTAAGAACTTAATCAATTATTTTGCCACCTCACTGCTTGCAGCTTATTGTGAGAAGTCAAAATGTGTTGGAATTGCTCGGCTTGGCAATGAGGATCAGTTGATAGCTTCTGGTTCTATGACAGATCTACTTAATGTGGATTTTGGGGCTCCACTTCACTGCCTTGTTATAGTTGGAGAGACCCATCCTGTGGAAGAGGAGATGCTAGAGTTCTACAAAGTCAAATGAGCAAGAAATTCGCCAACTTCAATCCCACTAATGTAATGACTGCCATATAAAGGTTGGTCAAACTACCAGGCATTGGAATCTGAAACAAATTCAGCTAGTCATCTTTCCTAGGTTAATGAACTATTAAGGTAGTCTAGACCTCTCTTGGAATTTGTGGGAACTATCCCATGTTTTATAAGTTAGTATTCTTGTTTTCTTCCAGAATTTTGTACTACACCATGGGATAATTCAACTGTTACTTATATGATTAACCTTTCTATGTGCACCTACCAGAAATTTTCTTCATAATTGTCCATTGTAAAATTTTATCAGAAAATGTTTTATGTGTGCCACTATCAACTTTAGATCACTTTGGCATGCATTGTTTTGAATGTTCAAAAGACTCCATATAAATGAGTACAAAGCTTAAATGAACTGTAAGTCATTAATGAAAGAACTGACCAGATGAAAAATTTTGCATCATTGAATTATAATGCATTTTGAAGAAAAAGTGACAACTACTCGACTATTGAACCAATGTCTTCTCTCTATTTATCCATTATTGTCCAAGAAATACCCACAGGTCACACCATTAATTTGATTGTCTGATATTTTACTTTTCCACAAAACTTTAGTCAAGTTCTTTGTGATTGTAGAATTTGTGGTCTCAAATCATCTTTCATTTGTTCTTGTCTTGTTTCCAAATCTGGACTATCATATGCATCAACTGATCTTTGCCAAATTAATTTCTGTATCTTGCATCATTAGGAAGTAAAGAATCCCAATATCTTTTCCCATGCAATCATTAATTGCATTTGGTTATTGTTGATTGCTACTATGTCAGTACCATGAGTAATACCATGAAATTCATGGACAAGTTTAGCTGTAGCTTTTTCAAGATTTTCCTTTCAGTTCTCTTTACAGGAGCTTTTTCAGTTTCTTGTTTTGGAGAAAGAGTAAGAACCACTAATTCATTAAGAAAATCTAAAAGAGTGTGAAATTCCTTTATACAGCTTCCAAGGAAATGTTAAATAGACAATAATAGGGCCCTGACAAATAATCCCCCTAGAGAATGTTCTCTTAGGAGTTACCTGGTGAAATTTAGGATCTATATTTGCTGAATGTTTGATACGTTAATTGAGAACCATTTACGCATCACACCACAGTATATATGTTTTACCCCATAGAAGATTCTTTAGCTCATTTATACCTTTTATATTCTGAAATTTCTAGGTTTTTTCCATACATGTGTTTTCTCCTTGCACTTGAAAATTTATCTGTCATGTTTCCTATGGTCGCTGAATTTTGGTCCATTGCTACAGCTGTCTATTCTTTGTACTGATGTTTTGTAGCATCATCAAAATACAGGATTTGTTTATGATCTATAAGAGAAGCATATCAAGGATATTCCCTTTATGGGGATGGCAGAATTTTCTTCAATTTATATCATGGTGGATTCTCTTTTATGATTCCTTGCATCCGTATCCAGGTATGTCCCAGATGCAAGGATATCAGTATGATTCTTAATTTGATTGTAACTTAAGTATGAGACATCAATGGTTCGCCACCTAGAGTCACTTGTAGAAATGGATGATATTTATTTTGAATTGATAGTGAAATTTTGAGCAACTAGTATTTGATCCGTTTGGAAAAACTTAAATTGTGATATTTTTATTTCCTATCCCAATTGGCAATTATCAAGTTCTACGAAGAATCAGAAGTTCCTTGAACTGATATTAAAATTTTGCAGCATTTCTTATAATATAGAAGGTCAAGAGTTCCAAGATGCTTCTTGTTAAATTCTATTCAGTTACAGAAAAGATCTGGACCTAATGAATCATGTGAATGGCATAACCTATAGTGCTGCCATAGGCTGCTTGAGCTGACCTCAATCAAAGTTGAAGTAATTGTTTGAGAACTTTTTATTTTGAGAAAATTACTGCATGCTCTAAGCTTATCGTTGCCATTGTAGTCTCCTTATTCTTATTACAGAGTCTAGTCCCTAATTTTGTTGGTAATGCTTTCATCATGAACACCAACTGGCAGTGAATATGGAATAAAGAATTGAGAGACATATATTTAGATTCTCATTTAAAAATATAAATTTCATGCATAGCTTGGCTTTTTCTTCTTAATATTACAAACTTTTTTTTTATTTACCAAAACGCGCATCCTGCTCATTAATTACCAAAATGCGCAGGATGTGCACATGCATGCATTTTGGTCTAACCATGCTAGCAGGGTTAAGGTTGTTAGGCGGTTGATGGGCTAACCCTGCTAGCTGGGTTAGACAAATTGCATTTGTTTTGAACTCAATTGCATTTGTTTTGATATCCAGCCAGCGGGGTTAGACCATCGACCACCTAACAACCTTAACCCCATTAGAGTGATTAGACCAAAATGCATGCATGTGCGCATCCTGCAAATTTTGGTAATTAATGCACAGGATGCGCATTTTGGTAAAATAAAGAAAAATTTGTAATTTTTTTTTTTAAAAAGCTGCATAGCTCCTATCTATTATGAGCAATATTTAAAGATCGAAGAAATTATGAAAATTGTGAAGTTCCTAAATTTATATATATATTTGTAATTTGAAATTTTAAACCTTTTGTACCAATCCATTTTCCCATTTCTTTTAATTTTAATGAAATGCTAAATGCTTATAACTTGCTGGGTACTGAATTGCATTCTGAATTTGTACCTATGGATACACATTTATCCGGAAGCTTTGAAAAGTGAGCCAAAAGTTTGTGTTAAATTAAGTTTTGGTTTATTGATTTTTGCTTTAATCTTTTTCAGTAAAACTCTACCTTTTTGCTATATGTTCTGAGACGCATAAATCTGTGGCTGTTTACCTCTTTTAGGCTTTTATAAACTCTACCCAATTGGCTGCTACATCAATTCCTTCCCTAGTTTAGCTAACTTTCTACCAGCATGATTTCTTGAGCTGTGGAGTGTTGTTTGTGGGGCTCATCGTATGTGTAAAAATCGGTTACTCCTGGCTACCTGCAGTGCTACATCAGTGCATCTTGTTAGAGTTCTCTTATGCTGAGCACTTGGCTAAGTATTGATAGATCGCAGTGGACTTCTGAATTCCCTGCTCTTAAAACTATGTTCTGTGGTCTCTTACTTATACCTGGATGTTCTTGGCCTCCTAATTGTTTTGACTTTGTTAAATAGCCCTTAAAGAAGGATTGAGATTGTTGTTGTTTTTTTCTTAGAGTTTAGTTTGAGTCATGGAAACAACTTTTTGCAAAAATGCAGGGTAAGGCTGCGTACAATAGACCTAAATGGTCCGATCTGGAGCTTTTCAGCACCGGGCTGCCCCTTTAGATTATCATACCCTTAAGTTTCTTATTAGTCTCTTATGTTATTGAATTATACTTGTGTTTACGTAACATCAGAAGTTTGTATTCTTGCTTGCCTTTGCACTAGGTGTACTTAATTTCATGACTCCTGCTAAGTACATAGTCAATAAAAGATTGTGGTGAAAGCTTTAGCAAGTATTGGTGACCATATTAGGCATTTCTGGGGCCTACTTGTTCTGTAGTTACAGTTGTTTGAAAGCATAATGAGGTTACAGGTATCCTTGTTGCATATCATATTAATCTTAACAACTATCATTAGTACCATCTTCATACACTAGTTTTCAGGTTAGAGCAAAGTAGGAAGCTGCATGATATACATACAAACCATATTGGAAATGGTGTGTACATTCTTTTTTTGTTTTTTATTTGTTTGGTGTTCTGTATGAAATCTCAAGTTATCATCTGGAGCATTTCCCTTGAGCATTTTTGCTAGGAAAGCATAAATGTAGAGGCTAAAACATACTTAACTGTTGTTTCACTTTACAAGGATAGCTCTCACTGCCACCATGTGTTTATTGGTAACAGTTTCATGTCACACACTGGATGAGCTAGCTTTGAATCAAGTTGAACTTTGGGAAGTCCTTTCTATTGACATGACCTTCCTGTGCCTTGCCTAATATCATATCAGGTGCAGTGTCCTTGTGCCTTTGCATTTGCACTCCTTCCTTTGGGATTCAAGTTATGCACTAGAGTTTTCTTGCTTCTTTGACCATATTAGGTGTAGCAGTGACCATGAAATTTTGCTTATTGGCACATTCAACTTTTTTTAGGCATGAATATTGACAATGAAAGGAAAAATATATGGTTACACTGATTTTCTTCGGTAAGTTACTGCTGATTTGGTTTGATTTCTAGAGGTAGTAAAAACCAAGGAAAAGCTAGCTCAGTGTGGATATCTTGTATATGGTTTTGGGAGAATGATAGGTGGTGGAATCTTTGTTCACAATGGAAATATGCTTTTTTGTTTAAACAATGCTAATGGCGGTATACATTGTTCTTCTAACTTGACCTTATTTGAGGACATTTTCAAACTTAGTGAGCATATGTAAGTTCTTTTTCTTGTTCTTCTATGGGATTTATAATACTTCATTAATTGATATAAAAAAAGAAGAAGGTTGCATTCTGCTTCTGTTCCGCATATTGCTGACTAGATTTGAAGAGAATGCAATAAGAAAGATAAGCCAACCATTTCTTAAGATTGTGAATCTTAATTTTTGTTTACTTTTTCTAGGGTTTTTTTTTTTTTTTTTTTTGTTGTCTTGTATTCATTGTCATCCAAATGAACAACATGCGATGGAAAGAAGTTATTTCTGCTCTTTTAGTTTATTGTGGCTTGAAACAGGCAATTTACCTTGATGATCCATGTCTCTCTTTTGAGAATTTAATGATGTGAAGAGTGTTAGGTTTAGATACAAGATATATTGTTCTGCATTACCTTGACAATACCATGTTTCTCTTTGATAATTCAACAGTGTGGGATATATATTTGTGATTGCCATTAGAAGTTTGGAGGTTTTCTTTACATCTAAAATTGGGTCTGTCTTTAGTTGTGTACAAGAATCGAAAATTTAGTCACTCAAGGATATGCAAACTCTCTCTTTGTATAATAACTACTTTGGATTCAACTGTGTTCATGATTTGCTTATGTAGACTTCATTTAGATCATTGTGGGAAATGTCACCCGGTCAACATTTGCATTTTAATTTTATTTTTGCAAGATCTTCTATGTTGGCACTGTGTTGTATTTAAGCCTCAACCAAACTTTACCAGCCCAGTTCTATGAAGAATCAATTGCACAAGGCAACAAAGATCACAAGGAGGGTCTAAGCTTAAGAGTAAAGCACACACCGAAATCATCTCTCAATAGAGAGTAGAGTATCAAGTATTGTGCACGGTTACAGGGTTCTAGCGACAGCCCCCTCCCAACCGAAATCATCTCTCAATAGAAAGTAGAGTATCAAGTATTGTGCACGGTTACAGGGTTCTAGCGACAAGGAAGGAGTTACAATCAACTCCTGACTTGGAGAGATTGAATCTTGTGAACTAGGTCCGCTCAACAAGTATACTCATGTCTTACCCTGCATCATTGCCTCATAGGAAACCTCATGCAAGGCTCTTTGCTTAATAGGAGTGTATATGTAGAACGGAAGGTAATGTGTACAACAAAGACTCGAACTAAATGATTGCTTCTATTTTCTTTCTCTCTCACGGAGATACTATTATATGATTCATAGTTTTATTGAGCATTAAATGGTTAGTTTGGCACAATTGTTCTAATAACTAATGATTTCTATTTTACTTTTTGTCTAATACAAAATTGAATTTGGCTTAACATTTTGGAAAATTTAATAATTATTTAATTATATTTTAAATGGTAATTTTAAAAAACTCAGAAAAAATAATTATTAGAAATAACCCTGTTTGAAAACTGTTACACAAGCACCAGCCTATGCAAGGGCCCTAGTCCGACACACAAGTGGCGGGGCCAGTACCCAAAAGACCGGCTTAATGGGTAAGGTTATCCCACCATTTATATGCACAAGACACTCCAAGATATATAGCCGATGTGAAACTAATTTTGGGTCCTTTATAAAAACTATAATCTCTTTGGACTGATTTTAGACTGAGGTGGCATAACAGGAGTCTCATGCTACATTTTATTTTATTTTTATCAAAACATGAATGCTGGTTTAATACGGATATTCTTTTATATGAATTTTTTAAGAATAAAAAATTAGATGTTTATATTACTTTATCACCTTAATTTTTTTGAGAAATTCTAAAGAAGATTTTTCAAATTAAAAATTAATATAAATATTCATTAAAACATTAAAAACTAATTTTAAAAATCTTTAAAATATGATAATATATTTATCAAGTTATACTAAACGTATTTCCTAATTTTTAATGGTTTCTATGAATAATTTTAATTAATTTTAGGTTTTTAACTGTACTAACTTTAATATAGAAACTTAATGTTGTAAATTTTCAAATAGGATCATTTTGGCAATCCATTTCAAATAGGGTTATTTTGATGACCAAGTCTTCAAGGGGTGTTTGGAGTCGCGTCATATATCGCCACTTTCTCTAGAGTTTCCGGATTTTTTAAGGGTTCTTCAGAATTCTCATAAGAACCTAAAATAAGCTGGGAGTGTATAGAAAGGCCTAGTTAGGATTTTATAGAAAGTTTTAGTAGGCTGGTAGAGTGTAGGAGGTTTTAGAACCCGTCAAATACCCTAAATGGTCCCTGTGGTTTCCTAATCTTGCCCTTTTGGTCCCTCTATTCTGAATTGTCCCAATGGGATCCCTGTATTTTATGAACCGGAAAAAATCAGTCCTCCCTCTAACGCCCGTCATCTTTCCCATCCGATTCGATGACATGACATTTTTTATTAATATAATTATATTAAAATATTGCGATAAAATTAAAACAACTTTCTTAACTAACCATATTTACTTATTGGATCCAAATCAACTCTTATCGGATCCAAGGTAAATACCAAATCAACACTTATTAAAATATTCTAAAAAAAGTTAAGACCTATTTAAGATATTAAATCTTATTTAAAATACTAAATAATATAATTAACAACTAATTAATCAACCTCAAATCCTAATTAATTAACCCTAACCCTATTCCCTCTTCCTCTCTCTCCCCCCGCCGCCCCCACCTCAAGCGCGTCATCAGCCACCCCCTCACCCTTGCCCACTGCGACCGCTCCCTCTCGAAGACACCACAGGCGAAATCCTCGCGAACAACCAGCCTCTGCGACAGTAGCCATGCAGCCTTCCTAGCAGCCCTCTCTCCTGACCTCCCAAGGCGAGTCACAGAGCGTCACTCGCTTCCTCATCCTCTCCAAACACCCGGGCGCCGCCATGATGGTGATCTTGAAAGTGCTCTCGGCCTTCTTGTCTCGCAACCTAATACTCACGAAGCTGGAGGTCATCAACCAAGTGATCACCAACAGGAAGGGACCCATTATGGTCTTGGACGTCTATGAGAAAGGATCTCTCAGAGCTTTCCCTCAAGTTTTGTACGTTGACTTTGAGGGTTCATTGGAGGACTCCAGAGTCAACTTCGCCGGAGGCACCTTGGAAGCCCGGTGGCCAGCCACGAGGGTGGAGGGTCGGCGCTACGGAGGAAGAGAGCTTGTTAGCTCCCGCGGAGGGGGGTGGGAAAGAGAGGAAGAAGAGGCGGATGGGAGGCGGGGAGAGAGAGGAAAGGGGATAGGGTTAGGGTTAGTTAATTAGGGTTTGGGTTTGGTTAATTCATTATTAATTATATTATTTGGTATTTAAAATAATATTTAATATCTTAAATAGGGTTTAATCTTTTTTATAATATTTTAATATTATTATATTAATAAAAAATGCCACGTTATCAAACCAGATGGAAAAGATGACGGGCATTAGAGGGAGGGACCGATTTTTTCCAGTTCATAAAATACAGGGACACCATTGAGATAATTGAGAATAGAGGAATTTAAAAGGCAAGATTAGGAAACCATAGGGGCCATTCAGGGTATTTAACCTTTTAGAACCTATTCATGGATTTCCATGAATCTTGAGAAGTTTAGAGAGTTCGAAAAGGCCTATAAATAGGGAGGGCCCCCTCCCTTTAGGAATAAGAAATTGAGGTGAAAGTCTTAGATAAAAGCCTTCTTCGTTCCTTCTAGTTGCCTGGTGAGTTATTTTCTTCTAAATCTTCCTAGCTTATTTCTTCTACTAATCTAAGAGTTATCAAGGGGTTAGATTGTGACTTAGTTCTATTATTGGGCTAAAGTTATACTAAGTCCGCACAAGGGTGGTAAAAAAGGAACCGTTTTGTGACAGTCGGCTTTTTAAAATTGGTTTTCCAAAACGCTAGCTTCCAAATCCTCATCCCTAATGTTTTAGGAAGCTGGTTTTGGGATTTTATTGAAAAAAACACGGAAACGCTACAGCCATCGCTTCTTTGCCATTACAAATGCCAGCTTCATGTTTTTAAGGAAAAAAAAAATGAACATTTTTTTATGGATAGAGGTTGAACATCAATTTGTTTTATTTTTTATAACATATAGATAAATTTTGCTTTATTTTTAAAAAAATTAAAATTAAAATAACATATTTAATTTTATATTACCTTTTTATTTTAAAATGTTAAATTAATATTGATTTCAAAAAATTGGCAAAAGTTTCATAAAATCAATATAAATTTTTATTTTTTAAAAAATATTAATTCTGTGACCTTAAAATTTTCTTTTTTAAAAGTAAACTCTAAATTAATTATGGCAATGAAATTAAAAACTATAGAAATTAATAATTACAATGAAAAAAATAAAAAAAACTCTAAAAATCTACTTATAAACCCCTTCCACTTCAATTGGTGTTGGGGAAGGGCCGAAGGTTTATGGAAGATGGTGAAGAGGTGGTGGCAATAGAGTGACTATACAGGGGAAGGGGCCTACAAATGGGCGAAGAAGATTGCATTGTTATGGTGGCGGCTTCGGAAGTGGAATAAGGCAGCCGAGAATTTGCACAATAGCAAAGAAAAACGGAAGTTATGGCGAACATTGAGGAAATGGATGTCCGAACAACAACCCTTCTTTGCCATAGACATAATTAGCCTAAAGGAAGACCAATGCCAGAAATGTTCTAGGATTACCTGGTTGAAAGAAGGGGATCGGAACACACGTTACTTCCATGCTGTAGCAAATTAGCGAAAGACCCTAAACTGGATTCACCACTTGTAACACCCCAGAATTTTTAAATAAATAATCTGAAAATTTTCAAGAATTGCAATGAGATTAATTAACACAGAAAATAAATTAATTACTTTAAAACTCAATTAACGGAAAATCGAGGATTTATGGACCTAAAATCCAGCTTCGCAATTATTTGGGCCCAGAGGAGGCCTTATTGGGTCAGGCCACTTCGACATGAAATAGTTGGAGATGGATGATAGTCTAAGCCTAGTTAATTAATTGAAAAATTTATTAGTGCTAATTACTTTAGATTAATTAAGTGAGAGATACCAAACAAAAGTTAGAGTCCTGGTAAAGTAGGTCCGGTCGGGTCAAAAGCCGGGAATTCCGGATCTGGTATGGTATGGAGACAAACCCCGTGATGCCACAGTACGCCCGTGATCCATAAAGTATTGAGGGTCGGAAATTCCTAATCTGGGTCAGGAATGGGGACGAGTCAATTAATTGATTGGCCCATGTGAGTACATAGTGGGAGAGAAAATAAAAATAAATAAATAAATAAATAACTTATTATAAAATTTATGGGAATTATTGTTTAATCTTAGGAAAATAAATGGGGTGGTTATTAGTTCATAAACCAAGATTTTAAGATAAAGAAAAATTAAATAATAGCTACACAAATAAAATGGAATGAGGAGCAGGTCCAATATTTCTTGTTTGGGGCCAACCCAACCATAAAAGGGGAGTAGTGATCCGGTGGTCTAGGTTCCCTTTGGATCATCGGTTAGGCTTGAGCCCACTTTGAATCACCACCATAAAATGCGCACACATCCCGAAGCAACATATGTGGTGAGTGATCCAAAGTAGGCTCGGTTCTTGATGATAATCGATGGAACCCGGGCTACTAGATCACCATTCTAAAAGGGTGAGACTTAATCAACTTTTGGCATATGACAAATAATCTCAAATTATTAAAACAAAAGCCCTAGATTGGAAATAAAATCAAAATCTCATTCAACTTCTCCAACTCTTCTCTCTGCATTACCCTAGATGCGCTCGTGCCTTTTTCTCTCTACCTCACAAGCCCTCCACAGTTTGAGCACTCAGATGAACATCACTAGCCCAAGCTCCCTCCGACTACATATCTTGTGGCGCTGTGGGGGTGTAATGCCCGGCCCGACGCCCGGCCTGCCGCCCGGCATTTGCCCCCCTTGCTCCCTCGTAGCCAACCCACACCCGGTGCCACCTTCCCCTCACTTGCGCACCCGCACCCGGCGTACCACCAGCCAGCGGCGGCGGCCAAAGTGACCTCGAGCTCGACCGTTGCCCCTCCCTTCTCCACCCGCTCGGCGGCGGCGATACAGCCTCACGTGCGGCTGGCTTCCCCATGCTGCGAGCTCTGATTTCCCCTTGCAGCTTGCACACCTAGCCGCCTTGGCCTGCTCCGCCCAGTCGCCCTTCACCTTTCTCCCCTACTCCAGTGAGCTTCCTTCTGATGAGATCTAGCAGCTGTGTAAAATCCGAAGATTTTAGGTTATTAATTTTCTAATTATTTTCCTAAAATCTTTGGTTAATAAAGAAAGTCCTCAAGGTTGGATCTAATGAAAATTTTGTTTTCGGAATAATTGTTTCCTAAATATTCTTTAGTTAATTAATTAATTGAAGAAAATTCCCATATTTGGAATTAGTTGGATTTTTAATGTGAAAGGAGGTGTTAAATTGATTAATACCTTAATTAATTAGGGTTGTTAGGGACCTTCAGGTAATTTTAGGAAAAATTGAGGACTTAAAAGGAAGAATGCTCCTCTCACAAAGAGAGGGACTTGCATGAGAGCTTAAAAATGTTTTGGGGTATATTAGCAAAGGGTGGAAATTAGGATATATATATATATATATATATATATATATATATATATATATAGTTGATAAAAAATCAGTGATATTTAGTTTGTGATGAGCTGTGAAATAGTTGATGAATGATGCCATGGATTATGAGTTGATAAAATTTAGTTGTATATGCTCGTTTGTATTTGTAATGGTGATTGGTTGTATGATTTCGGGAGCCCATAAATAGGGGAGGTGTTGCCCAATTTTTCTTGGATTTATAAGGTTAATCTTCCATATTTAGCTATAACATTTGATTAATCTTGAAGAGCATGTTAGATTCTTCAATCTAAGGATGAAGTTAGCAAAGTCATGAATTGAGGTAATTCCGTATTTTCTTCATGCTCTTTAGAAATACCTAAATGCAAGTTAATTGTAAGCATGCTCTAGTTAAGTTAATGAAATTATTGTATTCTTGAGTTTAAGTAAGAGTACAAGCAAAGAATCTGGTTTCCATATTCATGATTTACGTATTCACGAAGTTTTCCTATTTGATTATCGGGGAAATGGAAAGGCAAAGGCAAAGGCAAGGCGGCCTACTTAGAAGGGACCGAGCAAGTCCTAAGTTTCTACTAGACTTCGTGTGAGGGAAGCTGGACATTTTCATATTTTAAATGCATTATTATTTATGAAATGTTTGATTCTACTTTGAAAAGCATGAAATAGAGTTTTATATGAGATTTCCAAAGTTTGGAAATCGTATTATGTTTTTGAAAGATTCTTTTAGAAGTGAACTTTGAGATATTCATGAAAAAGGTTCCAGTAAAGCAATATGAAATGGAAAGAGATTAATTAGAAGTATTAATTCTCTGCACCGTACTATCATACTTGCTTGCAACAGTGGTGACACTTTGATAGCGCCAGTTAGTACGGTACTAGGTAGGAAAGGGGTGAATTGTTAAACTCTGTATTTTTGCAAAGTCCAAACTATCTGTTTTAAAACTTCATGTTTTCAAGAAATAAAACTCACTTTCCGTACTCGTAGAGTGCCTAGTACGCGTATATCTTATCCTAGAGATAATTACCTCGCGGGAGCTATAGTAGAACCGTGAGGGTAGAGATGGTACCCCGACGGGAGCCCTAGAGGACCATGAGGGTTCATCTTGATGACACACTGGTTCCGCAATTATTGAAGTAGAGGTGTAGGTGTAATTGATACTATTGAGATATGAGATATGTTTCTGTATATCCCACCTCACGGGAGCTATATGAGAACCGTGGTGGCTATTGGTGTTGACATTCATCCACCAAGGGAAAAATATAGAATCATACACGGTACCGATGATGAAATAAATAAGATGACCATGCATGTTATTTTACTTATGATTTTATGGAAACTAGCATAATTATATCTGATTGAAGATAATGCATAGATTGACATATTATTTCAAAATGCATTATTTCTTCATACTTATATATCTTGTACATTTTAAAAATTTATTTTAGATTATACATTTTAAGAATTTATTTTAGATTATTTTTATTTGAATTCATACAGGTATAGTATACCTAACAATACTGTTTTCCTCACTTAGCTCGAGTAGCTTATCCTTCTTTTATGTGAAATTTTGCAGGAGATAGGCAGGTACTCGATTATACCTAGAGTCGAGGAGAGAGTCATGTTACCTTTAGTTGGCTCTTACCATCCCGCTGCTATGATGTTATTTATTTGTGTACTTGATTTAGGAGACATGTGAACTCCTTCTTGGATTTATGTTTGTACAACTTTAAGTATTTGGTGTTGTATTTCCAACTGTTTGAGTATTTGTGACATTAGAGTTTGCTTATGTGTTAAGTTTAGTAGTTTAATAAAGCCTCAGGCCTAGGGTTCATCCACCCGACACATTTGGGTACAGTGATACACTGTCCCCTATTTGGAGATGGGTGTTACACCACTTAAAGGTGGATAGTCGTATACTCAAGGAGCCAAAAACCATAGAGAGCGCGATCAGTGATCACTTCATCTACTTATTTGGAAGAAAAAGATTGGTCAGATACTCTATGGACTAAAGGCGGATGTATGAGGGGCATCACAACAAACCAATCTCTCGGTTCAATAGTCCCTTTAACAAAGCAAAAATTTCAATGGCCATCCGGAAACTCAATCCGAAAAAGCACCGGGGACGGATGGTTTACCTATGACCCTTTACGGTAGAAATTTTGAAGCTTCATAAAGGGTGAGATCCATGCAAACCTTTGGGACACAATATCAAAGGCGGGGCAAACCGGGAGAAATTTGAATTAGGCGCATATTCTATTAATCCCTAAGATGAGCTCATCAACATTGATCATGGACTATAGGTCAATTAGCATAGTAAACTGCTCGGTGAAAACCTTTACCAAGGTGTTGGTTAACCGCCTACAAAAGGTCATAGCCGGGCTAATAAATAGAGAACCAAAGCGACTTTCATCAATGTCCGATGCATCCAGGATAGTATTGTGGCGACCGAGGAAATAATTTACGAGATGAAAACGAAGGGAGGAGTACTGATGAAGGTGGACATTCAAAAATATTTCGATACAATAGACCAGGAACTCCTCCTAGAGATACTTAAGGTAAGGGGATTTGGACTATGATGTGTTAGTTGGATTAAGACGATCCTGCACACATCAAAGTCGTACTTCCTAATTAATGGCACCCCTATAGGATATGTACGCCAACAAAGAGGGTTATGACAAGCTGACCCACTATACCCCTGCTCTTCATCTTGGCCACCGATATATTTACAACCATGCTCACTAGAGCCTTATAGGCCAAACTATTCAAGGGTTTCAGGCTTAACCAAGAGGGAGATGAGTAGCTATCCATGCGACTATATGCGGACGATCTCTTTGTACTTAGCTTGAGACAATAGAGGACTTTAGAATCCTCAAACTAATCTTTTATCTCGTTGAGGGACTAATGGGGCTGAGAATCAACTACTCCAAAAGCGCCATAGTTCCTATAGGGGTATCAGTAAGTATCCCCAGAGAGCTAGCCCTGATAATGGGGTATTGGTTGACTACCCTCCTTGTCAACTACATAGCGCTCCCACTATCCGAAAATAGGCCTAGGAAAGAAGAATGGTCGCAACTCATACAAAATGTATGGAGAGGTAAGTTGTTGTCGATGGGGAAAAGAATTACCATTCTCAATTCAATCCTCTCGACCATCCCCAATTACTAGATGGCTATGTACAAGCTGCCGCAATGGGTAATCTGTTGCATCGAGGGCATTAGAAGGGACTTTCTATAGAGAGGGGCAAACCCTGACTCAAAAGCCTAACGAGTGGTCAAATGGGAGACACTTTGTCGGCCAAA
The DNA here is from genome assembly GCA_026586065.1 of Dioscorea zingiberensis. Classification (NCBI taxonomy): domain Eukaryota; kingdom Viridiplantae; phylum Streptophyta; class Magnoliopsida; order Dioscoreales; family Dioscoreaceae; genus Dioscorea; species Dioscorea zingiberensis. The sequence continues at coordinate 24,083,976 of CM048826.1, forward strand.
GGATCTCGGCAGGTGGGGGATTCTCAATCTGAAAGCCTTTAATGAGGCACTACTAGGTAAGTGGTGTGGAGATTGCTGAGGGGGAAACCAAAATATGCTGAAAGGTCATCCTGCAAGCATATTTCAGAAATTCATATATCAACCCGTTCAAGAAAACACTGAGTAGAGCCTCCTAATTCTGAAAGGGGGTATCAGCACAACGGGAGCTAGTCATGGCAAATATATAACCGCACCGAGAATGGGAGATAGATCCAAATACGGTTTGAGAACTGGGTTAACAGCCAGAGCCCCTGCAAGACCTTTCTGAAGCTCCAACCACTGCTGGGGAAGTCGAGTCTCACAATCCAGGAAGCACAACGTCGGTACCAAAGAGGTATTCCGCTACTTCAACCAGGGCTATTATTAGGCGTCACGGAGGAGATGATACACTGGATCCTGGAACATTTAACCCAAGGAAGTGTTGATGGCAAAGGCTACTTGAATCTTGGAGGCTAACCCCAAATCGTGTGGTCACAATCAAATCATTATACCACTTCCGAATGAATAGCTGATATAGAAGCACCCTCCCTGTATCATTCTAGAAACATGCATGTCTCCTGAAAGTCAAACTTTTTACATGGCTGGCATGGGAGAACAAGCTTCTCACACTTAATAACATAGGAAAAATGGCGAAAGAGGGGACGAGAATGTCTTACTTTCTATATGTCAGGAAGATGAAAACCACGGAATACCTATTCACACATTTGCCCATATTTGATAAACATTTGGGCATACTATGAAACGTCTCTTAGGGCGTGTACTCCTCCTTCAAGAGATAAGATTTATGGGGGAGGAAATGCTCTCCAAACAAGTGGAGAAGGAACTACGTACAAGGTGGAACACGTGGTTATAGCCATCACACGGAATATATAAGCTGGAAAGAAAAAGAGAGCGTTTAGATAACAAACACCATGTTTTCAAAGCCCGATCCGACAAGCCAACTTCCTCATCCTATCTTGGTTTGATCTTTGTGCATGTTGCCAAGAAGCCACAGCTACAGGAGATACATGTCCTATGCAAAGCCTTGCCCTAACCAAAGAAGAACATACACCTAGGTTCTTTGAGAAAGCGAGAGCAGAAAGAGGAGCAAGCCGAAAATCCCCAGGGGGTAGAGACATCCCCGTTTTAATGCAAGGATCGGATGTGAACTTGCGGCTTCTTACCAATTCTTTATCTATTTAATGAATGTGGTTTATCCACTTTTTCAAAAATAAAATAAAAATAAAAATAAAATAAAATATTCATTCTTTTAAAATTTTAAATATTAACTTTTTACATCAAGACATTTTAAATTTATTTTGATAAGTTAAATTTTATTAATTTATATATTTTTTTAAAAAAATGAAGCCGTATTTGTCATATATATTTTTTTTTAAAACTATCAGACGCAATATTCAGAAAGCTGCTTTGGAGAGACCATTTTATGAAGATGGCTTGCGTATCATTAACTTAGCCCTAAAGCTAACGTAATCAAAGCCAATCTTCGAAATGCCCGCTTTGACCAAAACATGCTACATTTACAAACTTCGGAATAAGGGTTTTCTTTTCAATTTTTATATTTTTGTTTTTAGAAATATTATCATAAAATAATTAATCATTAATTAGATAAATACAAGATGGATTTAAAACAATAATCAAAGGCCATAACCTTATTTTGCAAATGTCATTTTTTTTTGGGGGGAAATTTAAAGAGCTACCAGGCTAAATGGTCACATCCTTCATTAACTCAAAATACAGTTCCTTCAAGTAATCAGACATGCTTTGGATCTCTGTAAACTCTAGCCTGGTATTTAATTCTTTTGCCAATGCTACTAGTTTATTTGCACATTTGTTAGCCTCTCTTGGGATAAAAGCCAACTCCCAATATTGGATTTGGTTAAGCTGTTCTTTGCATTCTTTAATCCTCTTCTTTGTTGTCCTGTTTATGTCCTCTAGGTTTTGTTATATAAGGCCGGTCCCTGGTTTTCAATATGTATAAGGGCTCTACTGCTTCCCATCTCTATCAGGCTCTTGATTCCCTCCATCATTGCTTGAAGTGCTCCATCAAATACTAAATTGGTCCTCCAACTCCTATCCCTTGCAATGCAAAAGTGTCCCTTATTAGTTATAATTATAAATCCCAATCCAACTCTCCTTACCCCAGCATTCTAAGAAGAATCAGTAAGCAAAAGGTGGCTATATATTTCTCTATTCCATATCTTTTCCATTCTCAGGCCAACTTCCTCAATTGAGATTTTCTTTTGTTGACATTCCTCTACTATTGTGATTGCTCTACTTGCTACTATGAGGATATTACTCAGTAAGGACTTGAAAATTCAATTGTATCTGGCCTTCTAGATTTGCCATAGAGTATTAGTAATAACTAGTTTCTCCTTTGTTGAGCCATTGACCTCTGTTAAATCTCCTCTACTAGTATCCCAAGTCTTCAAAAAGCCTTTCTCTTTTATCTCCACACAAACTCTCTCAGACCACATGCAATCATATAACAAATGTTTAGCAGTTTCGTCTTGTAAATCACGCATTGGGTATGGGTCATTTGGGCTTATGTTCCTAATATACATCTGGTTTTGGGTTGGTAAGCTTCCATGGAAGCATTTCCATAGGAATGTTTTAACTCTTGGTGCAATGTCAAGCTTCCATAGTAATTTCCATCCTTGCCATTCATTAAGCTCATATTTCCTTCTATGTGAATCATATATTGTGGTTGTTGTTGTTCTTCCTTTTCTCCTTCGATCCAGCTCCATGTTTTCACTTCCTCCACCTAGTTAATCTGCAAACTTGTGATCTATTGCACAATTGACCTAGAAAAATGTTATTCAGAAAGTCAATATCCCATTAGAATTCATCTACATTGGTTGTGCAATAATAGTATTCTTGAAGTTGAAGTCCATATTTAGAAATCACGGGTTTCATGTGCAAAGGGATATCAAATAACCATGGACCCAGATGAGGAATTATCAAATGATAAATTGATTGTTTATGTATATGATTTCTGATACTTTGAATCATATGCACTATCGTTCTAAAAATGTTTGAGACTTTAGAGAACTTAGAAATATTCCAAATATCAAAGGGTTATATTTATATCTCATATATTGTACTTGATTTTTCATAAAGGTATTTACCAATTCTAATGCATGTTTTGAGAGTAAAGCTGACTTCATTAACTTCAAATCCTTAACACCTAAGCCTCTCTAAATTTTGGGGTTAGTAACTGTAAAACCTGCTCCGAAATAAATAAGATTTTTCCTAAAATTATTTAAATAGAAATTTAAATATGGTAAGCGATAAAATTTGGGAAAATTATAAAGGTCTAATTAATCCATATTAATTAAGTATTAATTAATCAATATTAATTATTGAGAGAAAACAGATAAATGTTCAAGTCCCGGGAAAGGTGGATGCAGTGGGGGTAGAGACAACCTCGTGATGCCATAGTGAGCACAAGTGACTAAAGTAATTGATTAAAGGCAGAGATTCACGGATGCGGAGTGAGAACACGAGGACAATGAATTATCCACGGTGGACCCCGCATGAAATAATTCAAGAACCCGTGAATGAATAGTAAACATGGGACACTTATAGGATTTTAAAATTATTAAGAACAACTTATTCCTTTATTATAAAGAAAGAGATGAGTGGGCTGAGAGAGAGATTAAAATTTCTCTCATCTCCCTCCCTTCTCTCTCGATCTCATCTTATTGAGAGTATACCCCTTGAGTGAACAGCCGTGGCCCATTACCTTGGTGCCGTCCGACACGCCGGCTCATTTGCGACCACCCACCGCGCCTAGGTGGCGTGAGGACTTATACAATCTCTGCGCCGCGGCGCTTCTGACCGTCCGGCCAGCCTTAGCCGTCGCGCGGTGCCATCCCAGCCTGCAAGCCGCCCACACAACCTCGGCGTGCCTTCACCGCCAGCCACACGCGTGCAACTCCACCCCTTGGACGTGCCGACGCCGTGGACTTGTAGCCCTGCACATCTCCTCCTTTACCCCAACGACAGTGAGCCCTAATTGGGATTAACCCTTCTCTAATTATGGATTTAATGTTAAATTGGGGGAAAACCCTAAACGATTTTTCATGAATCTAGGGTTTTGAATTGAATGGTTGATGTGCATGTGTAAAGGCACGTGAATGATTAAGAATTAGGGGGGGAATGAAGTAGATTAAGGTCTATAGATTGTATTACGGATATGTTTGGTAAGACATGTGTCATTGACCTAAAAGGCCATGTCACACCTGAACCCGTGTTTCTTTGGCCACATGGCAATATTTGCACAATTCCATTGGCAAATATCATGAGGATTCAATCTTACAAACAAGTCCGTGGAATTATAGCAACCCTCTTATACAAAGTGCGAGGTGGAAAAGAGAAATAAATATCTAACACCTCTACGATTGGGCGGGCCTTATCCACTTTCGCTACAATGGCGGATATTTACTCTATTTTACCCACGTGGCACCTCGCATTAGAAGCGATGGAGATATTTTTCCTACCGCCTTAGGAGATATTTTAACTCACCGCCTTATCTCACCGCCTCTCAAGACATTTTCTTGCCACCTTATATTTTCTCATCCAGCCTTACTCCAGCCTTTCCAAAACCGCCTTCAAGGTGCTATAAAAGGAGAAGCGGTAGGGGAAGAATAAGGAAAAGGACCTCGAGATACAAAAAGCTGTCTAGTCTAAGACTTAGGCTTTCGAGTTTTTCACGGCTTAAGCATGGAGTTAAATCAGGCGAGAAAGGCCCAATTTAGATCAACGCCTCTCTCCTTTTCTGAGGTTCATCAATGGGTAATTCCGATCGGACTTCCAGGGTGTTTGATGAGTGTTCATTTGAGCATAATTCTATACTATATTTTTGTAGACTTGGCATAAGATTTTAAGGATTTGTTGCCCACCGGTGCTCAAGATTTGCTTATTTTTATCAACAGGCCAAAATAAGAGGACCGAGGAGGAAAGAAAGCATTTTGGTAGAAGCGGGACCCGAAGCGGTTAGAAGGGCTCATCTACGGGCTAGTATCTGAGGTGACATCTGGCAGGTATACTAGACCACTGGAGAACTATCTGAGGCGAGAATCTGGCCATTACAACAAGAAACACAGGCATTAGCCGAATCTCTGAGTATATATATGGCCGTATCTGAGGCCGATATGGCCAGGTAGCGCGTATCACGGGTGACATACGCCGATATCACGGGCCGTACATCGATTAAAATTAGGCGTCTGCGAGGCACGCCGAGGGTAGCTTAGTAAATCGCATCCCTCTAAACCCTATGAGTATAAAAGGCGAATGTGAGAGGGGTTTAAGGGGGCTTAGGCTGCTAGGGCAAGGGGAGACACTTTGGAGAGGGCTTGGAGGTTCATCCCCTTCAAGGCATAGGAGCAAGAAGAGGAAGCTTCGAAGAAGGAGAAGCGAGAAGCTACCAGCGGTAATTGCGCCAAATCTCATTTGCTATGTATTTCTTGCTTTCTTTTATCTTTGTTGTGGATTATGTAGCCCCCCCTTTCATGGAGGGCTAATTTTGTAGATGCTTGGGTGGTTGGTGAACCCTTGGACATGTGCTAATTAATGTATCCTTTCTACTTTGATTACTTGATTGTATTGTTGAGTCTATTGGATGTTTTAATGTAAGTTGACCTCTCTACGTTGAGAACACGGAGGGATCTTAAGTAGTCCCATCTGAGGGAAAGAAGTGAGCGCCTCCACATGTGTAGACCATCTCAATAGAAAGGATTACGAGTACAGCAGGAACCCAGGGTACTTAGGAGAGCGACCCCTTTAGACGTATTATTCCCGTAATCTTTCCAAGACATTAGGTTCGAGAACATCATCAGTAAGGGCACTAGGATTAGTAGCTCACCTCGGGATTAGAGAGTGAGTGAAAGCACGATAGGAACCCTTGGTCAACAGAACCATCTAGTAATTAAATTAGAGAAGGGCATTTATATAATTGAAGTCCAAGGAGGATCCAACTACCCGGGCATCCCCTCTTTATGATCATTTAACTCCAAGTAGCATTCAATTCCCCAATCTAGGTTTCCATTAATCAATTTAGAGTTAGCTTGACCAATCATCGTCTCGGATTGACTAGATAGTAGACAATTGGTAAATACTAGCACTTCTTTCTCCCTGTGGATTGACAACCCGACTTCTATGTCCACTCTTATTACTTGACACGACCCGTGCACTTGCGGTTTTATTGCATCAGTGTTCCCTGCGTTCCCTGTTCATAAGCAGAAGTAAGCGTCCACACCAACTATAAATTTTAACTTAGTTTGTGGTGAGGCCGGATCGCGGCGACGGTAGCCAAAGTGTGAGGTGGACCGATTTTGGCATCAACAGGTTTAAGCGCCCGTCCGTGGGGACCCTTACAAAAGCCAAATGATTACTACTAGAAGGTCAAAGCGGATTCAAGAACAAGGAGCACCAAGTAACCACAGAAGAACACGGAAGTCCGAAGGCATGAGGAGATTCCGTTAAATAATCCCGCGGATCTTACCTCCATTGGAAAATCCTCCGTCCACTCCAAGAACCCATTAGGAGTTTTACCTCCAGCGTCTGGCCGGTTGGAGCGATTAACTCAAAATTTGTTCATGCTTTAACTCATCCGCCCTTGATTCCTCTCACACAAATTCCACCAAGTATTGTCAACAATCCCACCGGCCAATTTCCAGCGAGGAGGGAGGACAAGGACTCACGCGCCTCGGGGAGCGGAAGAGAGAACGCTTTCTACGCTGGCTTCGGAACCCCCTCCGTTCGGCGTGAGAACAAAGGCGCCACAAGAAGCTGAGCGGCGATGCGAGGCCGGGGCCGGACAAGGACCGAGCGGAATAGCCCGTCTATTCCAGCGGTCCTTGAGAAGAACACCACGACAGGATCCCTCGCGAGGAAACAAGAAGTCCGAACGGCACGTTCTCAGCATGTGTTCACCTTTTATCAAGGAAATATTGGAAGAGCAAGTTCCTGATAATTTCAGACCCCCTGCTATGGTTGCATATGAAGGCAAAACCGATCCGTCTCTCGTCACTGAAGTCTTCCGTCGAGAAGATGCTTCTCACAGGGAATTCTGCAGGCTTTCGTATGTCTTAGAGCTTTTCCCGCCGCCTTAGAGGGAAAAGCGCCATGAGAAATTTGGTTTCTTCGATCTTCCTTCTATACCAGTTCCTTCTTTTCAAATTCTAGCGGTAAGCTTCCTAGCTTACTTTGCAAATTACTCAAAACAAAGAAGAAGTATCAACCCTCTTGAAGGTTTGGATTTATCCAGAGAGGTGAACTATCGTGGCTAGCTAATGTGGTTCTTGTAAAAAGCCGTCAGGAAAATGGAGAATGTCGTAGATTTTACGGACCTAAACAAAAGCTTGTCCAAAGGATTAGATTTCCCCACGCCTTCCATCGATGGTTTTAGTTGATTCTCTGACGGGGCATGAGATGTTGAGTTTTCTAGGCGCCTTCTCGGGGCTACAATCAAATCGAATGGCGAAAAAGGCGAGGAAAAACATCGCTTCATTACAAAGCTTTGGGACTTATTGCTATAAAGGTAATGCCGTTGGATTAAAGAACGCATGAGCCACCTTTCGAGAGACTTATAAATCTGATCTTCAAAGAGTAAATGTGAAGCGTTGGAAGCTTACGTGGATGATATTTTGGTAAAAGCCAAAAAGCCGGCGAACATCTACCGGATTTACAAGAGGCCTTTCTATCCCTTGGACTTACAACATGCGCTTTAATCCAGAATAAGTGTTCTTTACGATTGTCAGCTTCGGGGAAATTTAAGGGTTTGTATTGACACAAAGAGGAATAGAGGCAAATCAGGAAAAATCAAAGCCATTCTTGATATGGGGTCACCCAAAACTCTTCAAAATCTGACTGGCTCAGCGGGCGCCTAGCGACTCTGGGAAGGTTCATTTCTAAAAGCCCGGTGAGAAGAACCTCCCACTTTTTCCAAGCCTTCTGAAAGCGCCAAAATGGGAGTGGGACGGAAGAATGTGAGAAAGCCTTTCAAGGACTTAAAGATTATCTCCGATCGCCTCAATTTGCTAGCTAAACCGCAGAAGTAGGGGAAGAGCTTTACATCTACACGGCATTTGCTCCTCGGCGGTCGTGGCCGTTCTTTTGAGAGAAGACAAGGGAGTTGAAACCGGTTTATTACGGTAAGATCCTTAGCAGTAATTAAAGTATATTTACCACTTGAAAAGTTGGCTTTTACGCCCTTATCACATCCTTGCGAAGATTGAGGCCTTATTTCCAAAATCACAAAAGTCATGTGCTAAGCCCGATCAACCACTAAGGCAAGTTCTCCATAAACACGAAAATTTGGACGTCTAGCCAAGTGGGTAATAGAATTGGGTGAGTTGATCTCACTTATAAACCCCGAGCGGCCATTCAAGGCTCAAGTGCTAGCTTGAGACTTTATAAGCCCGAGAGTTAACCATGCCCACAAAGCGGAGATGAGATCCCATGGCCAAATCCAGGAAGAAAACCCTAGCATCCCATGGCTCTTATATGCCGATGGATCGTGGCGGAAGAAGGTCGGGGGCGGTTTAGGTCCTTTATTCTCCCTCTAAGTGGAAGATTGCAGCGGTACTCAAGTTCCAATTCCAGCTGGCGAATAATGAGGCCGAATCTGAAGCCACGATCGCGAAGGTACACTTAGCGAGGGGACTCGAATTGGCGTCTGCATGTATATTACACTCGCGGTGGTGCGTAAACCACACCTTGGGTAGTTTCGAAGTAAAAGAGGAAAACATGGTCAAATACCAAGCTATGGTAAAGAAGATAGTTTCATACTTCGTTTACTTTCAGATTGAAAAAATCGACCGAGCACAAAATAAAGAAGCAGACGCCTTGTCTAAAAGGGCCACGACATCCAACGGAAATCCAGAATCCTCTTTTAACCTCTGATTACCTTCCCACGGGACTATTGAAAGACTTCGAAGAGGAAGTGCAAAATCTGGCCGGAAGAGACAAAATTTGGATTGATCCCATTAGAAACTACCTGCAAGGTGGACCTCCACCGTCTGACAAAATGGAAGCTAGACGGATTTCGTATAGATCTGCTCAATACACCATTATTGGCGAAAACCTATACAAAAGGTCCTATACACAACCCTTCTTACGATGCGTACGTCCCAAAGAAGCCAACTATATTTTGCAAGAGATTCACGAGGGCATCGGAGGAGGTCATATAGGAGGCAAAGCCTTGAGTTACAAAGTCCTGCGACAAGGCTATTATTGGCCAACATTAACTTAAGATCACGGTGGCATTAGCTTAAGTGTCATGGCGCTTGCCTTAGCGGCATTCCAAGATCAAAGGACAACCTCTCTGCTTACACCAATTATCGACCCTCGACCATTTTGCTATGCGGGGGTTGATCTTCTAGAACCATTTCCTACTTCAACTCGGCGGATGAAATTTCTAATAGTTGTTATAGACTACTTCACCAAATGGGTAGAGGTCGAGCCCTTGGCCAAGATCACCGGAAAAAGCGTGTCAATGATTCTTATGGCGAGCGGTTATGCAGGTCCGAATTCGGTCGCCTTCATCTCTCCGATAATGGGCGACAATTTGATAACAAGGCTTTCAAAAGTTTACGCTCCGAGCTTCGAAATCGAATCGAGGTTGACTTACGTAACACATCCTCAAGCCAGCGGCCGGGTAGAGGTGACAAACCGTACCTTGCTCCCAAACTCACGAAAACCGGGTGTCCAAAAATAGAACCAATTGGGTAGAAGAAATTCCGAAGCGCCCTTTGGGCCCTCGGGACGGCTAACGAGAACTCCAGGAGAAAGCCCGTTTTCCCTCACTTATGGGGCCGAAGCCGTCACCCTCAGCCGAAATAGGAATGCCTACCCTCACGGACTACAGAGTTTCTCATCGAGGAAAGCGAGGAAGAATCTCCGATCGGAACTTGATTTGCTTTCGACGAGCGAAGAAATTTCTGAAACAAGGGAAGCTATCTATGCCAAAGAGTAAAAAGGTTCTACGACACAAGGGTGAAAAGAGTCTTCTTCCAAATGGTGATTTGGTCACGAGGAAAATGAATTTCAAGGAAATAAAAGCCAAGCGGGGAAGCTAACTCCTAGCTGGAAAGGCCCTTACGTCATCCAAAGAATTGTCAGAGCAAGCGCTTATTACCTGCGTAAATATGGATGAAAAAACACTCAAGCGTCCATTTCCATCTTTGAGCAGCTTACGGCCGCTACTATCAGTAAATTTCGTAGCTATCTCTTAAAGTTTCATGGGATAAAGCTCAAGTCTTTCCCATTCTACAAAAATGCGGTGAAATTCCCATTCTATAAAAATCTTGGTAAAATTCCCATTCTACAAAAATGCGGTGAAATTCCCATTCCTAAGAGATAAGTCGGAATTATCCTACAAGGATAGCGACAACTCTCATCAAAATAAGAGGCAAAAATCCCGATGAAATATGAGGCAACAATCTCATTTATGAAGGCGAGTAGTCCCATGATTAGGCTAAGAAGAAAAGAACCCGCTACGAAGCTTATCTTACAAACCAAATGAAGAAGGAAAGACTTTACGAAGGACTTCACAAACACTTCTTTCTTACATGGTTAGAACATCCATTACTCGGGAATAAATCTTCACCAAAATAAAGGTTTGCATTTCATTCATATGAATAGAAGATACATTCCAAATGACTAAAGATTTATAAGAACAGTTCACAAAAATGCTAAAATATCCCTAAGAACTAGGACCCTCAGGCTGACCATTAAAGGAACTTGAGTTGAAGGCTCCGAGGGGGCGGGAGTAGAAGCCTCTGGGGTCTTAATAAGTTGTTGCTCTTTTAGTTCCATGTAAGTCTTTAAAACCCCAGCAAGCCCCATAGACAACACTTCCGCCGGAAGAACATGGTGGCCCACCTGCTGCACCATCGAATATATACGGGTGGCTCCTTCTTTAGCTTTCGCCCTAAGCCGGGCAACCTCCTTCTCTAGCTTATCACTTTCGTTCTATTAAATCCTTAATTTCTTGCGAGGTGGTTTAGGAGCTTTCAAGCGGGAAGCTAAGTCTTCCTTGAGTGTGTAGCGCTCCCCTTTACTTCCGCCATGACTCGGCTTGAGCGGCAAACTCGGTGACCTTCATCTTTAGGTCCCATCGGCGGCTTCCTCATCCTAGTAGATTTAAGTTCCTTCTTCAAATTTCTTTGGACTCATTTTGCAAGCGTGTGATATTCTCCTCGTGATAAGAAGAGAACCCTTGGAAATAGATAAGCTGGGCGCTAGATGCGTTCTTCTCCTTTTCCATGGTAGCCCGGTACATTAGCGGCGCTCGGCTTTATCTACGCTCGAGGGCACGGATAGCATCAAGTTATTCTTTCTCAGCTTTTCTTCTAAGGCCACCACCCTAGAGCTTAAGCTGGCGATGTATACGCCTGCTTTCGTTTCCATCTTTGCCAAATCTTCTTGGCAAAGATTACTAACTCGATCCGCCCGGTCGCATGACCCTACAAAATAATAGACAAATCATCGGCGTTAACACGAGACGGAAAGAACTAGAAGGTAAAATAAGAATAGCTCTTACCAACATGACCGAGCGGAATGGCGAGAGGTGGCTTCTTCCCTCCCGACTCCACGAAATTTAGGCGAGAGGCTGTTGGTCTCATGGCCATCAAAAGCAGTCTTTGTAGCGGCGGCGTCCCGAAAGGGGACATCTTGAGAGGCACCTCCTTCCCTTGAGGTGCGATCCCCTTAAAACCGAGTCCGCCACCCTTAATTTGTCCGGAGAGCCGCTTCTCACGCCTCGCTGTAAAATAGACCCTAGGTTCCAAGATTACGAGCAGAAGCATACCCATAGAAAATGTATACGTCGAGTTTCTCACCTCCATAAGAAGGATATACTCCGGCCCATTTGGAAGAAGGACCTTGGAAGTGGAGACAAGGCGGGCGGACTTCTTATACGCAGGCTTCTCCGGAGAGCACCTCCACTTGTTCTCCCTACAATTAGGGACCCGATGCGTCCCTCGGAATTCTTTCTCTTTGTCCTCTTCTCCCGCTTGAGGACCACTGCATTAAGGTCGCACGGCCCCCTTCTTGGAAGAGTCAACTTCTTTTCTCTTCCTCTTCCTCTTTTCCTCCTTGGAGGTATGGCCTTTGTGCTAGACACAGCCTCCTTCTTCTTCCGCCCATGAGAGCAAAGGCGGATGAACTTCACCTTCAAAAGAGGCCAAAGGCCCTTAGCGTAGCTTCGAGGTCCTGCGTCCTCCCGTGGATTTTTACGCAAGGGGAATTCCGAAGCAAGTTAGCTATCATAATTACAAGTTAAGCTAAATCAGAAACACGAATAAGTCCCTACGTGAGACACTATTAAGCGACATTTAACAAGATTTTCTTTTGTCAAGAACTTCATCCATATACACTTTGGATAGCCCGTCATCAACTTAAGAAGAACCTCCTCTTCTTTCGTCATTTCCTCCATGGCAATATCCGTTCGGAGAACCTCCCACTTAGTTCGGACATCCCACTCAGTTTACTTTTAACAAAGAAAATTTACTCTTCCATTTGCTTAATGGAAGAGGGAACTCCTAAAAACTTCCTCCCGAGCAGGCGAAAAGTAATACCGATCTGCGTTGGACTCTAAGCATAGACTAAATAACATACGGAACCAGCGGACGGTCGGATTTACTCCAAGTAATTCTTGAAAACAACAACAAAACCCGTTCAGGTAATCTCCAAATTTGGGGTCAATTCTACTGCGAAGGACACAAGTGATATTCCTCTAGGATGCCTTGGCAAAGTTAGAAAAGGGAAGCCTAAGGCCACCCGATGGCGCATCGATAGATGGCTATCTCCCTTCTACAGGAGAACTTGCCCTCTCCCGAGCAGGGGAACCCTAACCTCAAGCGAGAGAGGGTCTATCTCATATCTTTCCACCGGGCTATCTACATCCCTTTTTGCCCAAGGAGACTTATGAGCGTCACAGGACCCCTACCCATTTGCCTAGGCGCGGGATGGATTATGAGACCACTGAACTACAACATCCCTAGAGTTGCTTTGGAGCCTTTGAAATCATGGGGTTGGGCCGGTGAAGAGGATCGAGGCCCATGAGGAAGAACTAGAGGAAGAAGATGTAAGCACTAGCCATTACCTTAGAAGGAAAAAAGATAAAGAAAAGAACACGAGAAAGCTTAGACCAAGGTTACGCCGGAGAAGAAGTCTTAGGAAGAAGGCGACAGCTTCCACTTTCAAGATAAAACCTTTTTCTTTTTCTACATGCGATTCCGCTTATAAGCAAAGAAGATGGATCCTTTACCGTTGGATCATAGAGCCACATCATAGAGCCACACCACTATGAACCATCGAACCAAGGTCCTCGAATGGGGACCGTCCAAATAACCATCATTATACCTCCTCAAAGCGGTTCAAAATTCCGTCCCGCATTAGCCGCTACAAATGCCGCGACACACATGAAAACCACGCTCGTCACCCATCGTGATGTTGTGACAAGCGCGCCAGCGCGCCGCGTTGCACCACTATCTCCCATTAAAGCCAAATAGTAGAAGAGACACGTGTCTTCTCGGGGCTTTAAAGCCAAATAGTAGAAGGGACACGTGTGTCTTCTCGGGGAGCAATGAGTGTTATATGGGAAGTGGAGCACATCTTTGTAGAAGACAAGACACACACTCCAACATAGGATCATGGTGATGGCCTCATAAAAACACCAAAGAATTTAGAAGCAAAGCGACAAATGATCATTTATTGAGTTACGGGGATGATCAAAAATCAAAAAAAACAAAAAAAAAAACAAACAAACACAAACAAACAAAACAAAGCGGCAAGCGAGACCCTAAACATGTTTTCCGGCGGACTCCCCTAGCTAAACATCAGCGGACCCATCCAGAAGACACGCTTCCGGATAAGACCACGAGAGAGGCAGCGCGGACTTCCGCAACCATCATTATCCTCATCATTATTGGGAGAATGCGGTTGGTAGCGAGGCGAAGGTGGGGGCCCACCTCTCTGGCGAGTCATCTCCAAACATCTCAACTTGAACGCATACCCCTGCATAAGTAAAAATTAAGAGGTCCCCGCCTCCAGCGTAAGTGATCAACATAGAAAGCTTCCCACCTGCATCAATGCTCATCTCGCCCACACCCTGTCAATCAACATAATAGGCGGCCATACCGCGGTCGTTCGGACTTACCAAATGGATCCTCAGGTCCTTAATTCCGATAGATGCTCGTAAAAGAACTAGGAATTACGTAAGTGTCGAGAACACTAAGAAAAAGTAAAAATTTATAAAAAGACAAGCGTTGAGCCATGATGCAAAGACAAAAGTTTTACAAAAGATTTCGACCAAGCGCACTATCCATACAAGCCCTTAAATAGAAGAACCCATCGGCACTATAGGCGAGAATTGCGGAGCAAAAATCTACCTCGATAGCGGTGAAAGGATAACCACGATAGCGTCGGTCACCTATTAAAGCACATGTATTTTTAGGCGTGGTAGGCGTAAATGAAACCTACGCCTACATAGACATGGTGAAAAATACTTGTTCTCGAACTCCAGCGAAGCGTCACGATTAAGCTCACCTAAACTTAGATTTTTGAACAGAACAAGTACACTTTGGGGGGGACTAGTGTTACGGATATGTTTGGTAAGACATGTGTCATTGACCTAAAAGGCCACCTGTCACACACAGAACCGTGTTTCTTTGGCCACATGGCAATATTTGCACAATTCCGTTCGGCAAATATCATGAGGATTCAATCTTACAAACAAGTCCGTCGGAATTATAGCAACCCTCTTATACAAGGCGCGAGGTGGAAAAAGAGAAATAAATATGTAACACCTCTACAGTGGGCAGGCCTTATCCACCACTTTTCGCTTCTGATGGCCAGATATTTACTCCTATTTTACCCACGTGGCACCTACAGCATTAGGCGTGGAGATATTTTCCTACCGCCTTAGGAGATATTTTAACTCACCGCCTTATCTCACCGCCTCTCAAGATATTTTCTTGCCACCTTATATTTTCTCATCCACCGCTTTACTCCACCGCCTTTCCAAAACCGCCTTCAAGGTGCTATAAAAGGAGAACGGTAGGGGAAGAATAAGGAAAAAGGACCTCAAGATACAAAGAACTGTCTAGTCTAAGACTTCTGACTCGTGTTTTCTGACTTAAGCATCGGAGTTAAATCCGGGCAGAAAGGCCCAATTCCGATCACTGCCCTCTCTTTTTTACAGGTTCATCAATGGGTAATTCCGATTGGACTTCCAGGGTGTTCCCTGTGTTCCCTGTTCATAAGCAGAAGTAAGCGTCCACACCAACTATAAATTTTAACCGTTTGTGAGAGATTTGAGGCGGATCCGCAGTGACGGTAGCCAAAGTGTGAGGTGGACCGATTTTTGGCATCAGCAGATTGTATTAAAGCATGTATAATGTAGGTTATGAATATCATGTGTGTATGTTATATGAGCTTTGATACTTAGTAATGTATAAACTATGAAATCCATGTGTAATGGATACTCTAGTGTGTATGATTGTATAATTTCGGGGCCCGATAAATAGGGAGATCGTAGAAATTTTCTTAAATTTATACATCTTTAATCATTTGTTTAATGGCTTTCAAGCATCATTAGTTAGGTTAATCTCTTGATTAGAGATTATTAGGGCCTCATCGGCCTTTCTTTAATTAGAATTTGTGATTCCAATGGAATACGATCAGCTAACTTAGTATTCTAAGAGAATACGTGAACTTTGAAGTTCATAATAGCTAGTTGATTGGTAGAGTAGAAAAGAAATTCGTATTCATATTGATGTATGAAGTAATTAAGTATTATGAAACTAAGAGTTTCAATCCATCTACTAGATCCCAAATCGGACGCGTGAGACGGGACGATGATCAGAGATTTGCTTTCTAGCCAGGTAAGCTCTCGCACGGGGGTTGTGAGTATTCCTTCCTCCTACCTTGCTTATGATTTTGTGCTCTTATTTCCTTAAGATGTTTCCTATACATATTCAAGTTGAGTATCCTCATATGTGTTGGCTTTACGTCTCGAGGAGATATTTGTTTTCATGTTTTCATATTTGTATTTGAGTTAATTCGCTCCTTAAATACGTATTGGCTTCCGATCTCAAGGAGATCATTGATTATTGTATATTCGAGATGTTGCTGCCTTGGATATATATATATATATACCTGTTGTTAGGTATTTGTACTAGAAATCTCTTACATACAGGCATGATACATCGGACGGAGACTTCGGTCGGTGTATTTTTCGATAGCTATCACTGTGTAGGCAAAGGCGATATCTAGAGAATATCGTACGATACTGTAGGTATCTTAGTATCATATATGCCAAGAGATTGAGTACATCTGTAAATTTATTCACATCTCATAGACTTGTTATTTGCTTGTGATTTTGTTTCACTTAGATATTTGTACTTGCTTTATTCTATTCTTTACTTATGAATTTCTCCACATTTATTGCTTTACTAGCGATCCTACTGGGCCTTTTTTTTGGCTCATGCACTTGATTGATGTTTTCTCAGAGTGGCGGCCAGTAGGGTCGGGCCTAGGCGAGGGAACATACCAAGTAGGCGGACTCGGATTTGTTGCATTTCTCTTGAGGTGCAGTGTACCTCCTTTATTATGTGTGTGTGTGAGAGACTTGTATTCTCTTGGTTGTATGGATTACTAGTGGTGACTTGGATGGATCCTTGTATGGGTGGAGTGTAGACCTTAGTATTGTACTTGTATGGGTTGAGTAAACTCCCTTCTTTTATTTATATAAATTTAGTTGTTTTATTTATCTCACGGATATTGAATGTATAGGAGTCTCTAAGGCCTTGCACTGGATGGGGACTTGTCCTTGTTTGGGTGTGGTACGAGTACGTCCGCGTGCGGGCCGTGTTGAGCGTGTGATTTAAGTGGTATCGAGCGTCAGGTCCAAGTCACCCTAGTCGTCTTAGCAACTTAGGAGTTGAGTCACGAATTTTATTGAAAGAGTGGGTTGGGTAGTGTACTGACAACTTGAAATTTTCTCAATTTTCAGAAGTCATGCAATCGAGACGACCAGGCCGACCTCATAAGCGGGTGGAGACCCCTCCCTCGGAGCCCATGCATGATTCTGATGCCAGCAGTTGTTGGCCCCTAAGACAGGTGTACCTTCGGACCCTATGGCAGGGGGTTATCCCGGATACGCAGTAGGAGGATACCACGGTTACACAGCAGGGGGTATCCTGGACCTGCCGCTAGAGGGTACCCCGGTCCGTCTACTGGAGGATATCCTAGACCTGCAGCTGATGGATACCACAGTGCATCTCTTTGGAGGATATCACGGGCTGCGGTGGTGGATACCACGGCTGCGTCTCTTGGAGGATACCTGTCCCTTGCGGGGATATCCTGGCCCCTCATCGGGAGGATATCCTGGCCCATCACCAGGAGGCTTTTACGATCCCTCTGGCCGGTGAATTGCGATCACGGGGAGATGTTTATGATCGCGACTGGCGCCCGGTGAGAAGCGATAGTGGTATACCCCGCCTCCACGCCCACCCTACGGTTGTAGATACGGCCATCGTGCCTTAGCCTTGTTTAGGAGAGCACCGGCCGCCACCCTTCGAGGAGTACAGTCCGGCAGGTGGCGGTAGTGGATATATAAGATAGAGGCTACCTTCCAGAGGTTATCTCTGAGCGGGGAGGGAGATATGGTGAGATTGGCTACTTACATCTTTGAGGAACCGAGCTAGAAGGCGGTACAAGGCGAGAAATCTGAGAACTAAGGTGAAGAAGCTTTTAGACACAGGATCAATTCTAAAGTGATTTCTTCAACAAGTACTTTTTGACAAGCAGAGACAAGTCAGATGACTCGGTAGTTCACAGAATGCAGTAGGGGACTATAAGCTGTTGATGAGTATGAGCCGAGTTTGAGCAACTATCGGGTTTGCTCACATGCTTTGGTAAAACATGTCGGTTGTTCAAAGGCGAGCGGTTTGTTAGTGGCCTAAAGAGCAGTCTCAGGCAGTTTGTGATATCTTCTTTGAGAAGACCGTTTCATGAGTTGGTGGAGATAGCCAAGGACAATTAGATAAACTTGGCGGGGGCCTAGGGAGACCCGCAGGCGTGAGTAGAGCCTTGGCGAGAGGAAAGAACACCGGGGAAGAGTGAGTCTTAGAGGCGACTCAAGACCCTCCGAGAGGGTAAAGCGTAGAGTCCGCGGCCATATGGCGAGATTACAAACCTCCTGCGTCATCCCGGGTCTAGAAGCGAGGGATGCGTTAGAGGCGTGGCTCCCGTCCATCCCATTCGCGGCCGTTGTGGAGCCACACATGCTAGATAGCAGTGTTCGCATACGGCAGATATGTTCTTCCGATGTGATAGCACTGAGCACTTCAAGGCGGATTGCCCTATCGATTAGACCGGATAACCAGGAGGAGACGGGGCTCAGACAACATCGAGGCGGAACAATCGCCGAGGAGGTCAAGACACGCTACCCAACCATGCGAGGGGCCGAGAAAGGAGGTTTGGCGTGGTGGAAAGGAAAGGCGTCGAGATCTACCTTCTCCTTCCGGTGACCAGTTGCCTAGGGTGGTTTACAACGACTCATGAGGGATGCTCGGGCCTCGATGACATAGTAGCGAGTACTATCTCTATTTGCTCTCATTATGCATATACACTATTTGATCACAGGGTGACACATTCTTTGGTATCTACTTCATTTATCGGGAGGAACAATTTGTATGTAATTGAACTATCACATGACCTGTGCATCAATACCCCGGTGGGAGCGACGAAGATCGTGAATAGGTTGGCACCAGGATGCTAAGTCGAGATCGAGGGTCACAGACTCACTGCCGACCTATACTTGTTGGATATACGCGACTACGATGTTATCCTCGACATGGATTGGCTCTCCTAAGACTATGCAGTGTTGGACTGCAAAAGGAAGAGAATATACTTCCGAATTCTAGACTATGAAGAGTTTGTCTTCAAAGGCAGCAAGGGTTATACACTAGCTCGCGGGAAATATTTAGCGGCTTGGGCCTAGAAGGTGATCAGCGAGTACATATTGGGTTTTACGGTATTTATTACAAAGGCAAGTGATGCTCGATTATATGGTGGCGCAAATTGGCGTGAGTCTGCGACTTTCAGGATGTATTCCCAAATGACTTGCCAAGACTACCCTAGAAAGAAATGGAATTTAGCATCGACTTGGCTCCGAGGCGACATCCATATCCAAAGCCCCATACGAATGGCCCATGGTGAAGGCCCGGAAGCAACAACTTGAAAGAACTTTTGGAGAAAGGTTTCATCACGTAGAGCATGTAAGCCTTGGGGAGCCAGATGCTGTGCGTCAAGAAGAAGAGCGGTCGATGAGATTGTGTATTGACTCTGAGTGAACTCAACAAGGTGGCGATCAAGAACAAGCATCCTCTACCAAGGATTGATGATGCGATGAAGACGATTCTGAGGAGCACAAGGTGTTCTCCAAAATCAACTTGAGATGCACGGGTACCATCAGTGCGGATCCGGGCGAGGATGTCGAAGGGGTGCCTTTAAATTGCGAGGTATGGGCACTATGAGTCTTAGTGATGACGTTTGGGCTTACCAATGCCCCGACAGTGTTTATGGACTTGATGAACCATATATTCAGATGTTGCTTGGATCGGTTCGTGGTTGTCTTCATCGATGACATTCTGATCTACTCAAAGAGCAAGAAATTACATGCGGAACACTTGAGGCTAGTGTTGGAGACGTCGAGACATGAAGAGCTGTACACCAAATTCTCCAAGTGTGACTTCTAGCTGAATAGCGTGGCTTTCTTGGGGCACGTTATAAGCGAAGATGGAGTTTCTGTGGACCCCAAGAAAATTGAAGCAGTAGTAGATTGGAGTAAACCGAGCACCGTCAGAGAGATCAGGAGCTTTCTAGGATTAGCTAGCTACTACAGGAGGTTTGTAGAGGGGTTTTCGTGTCTAGCATTATCCATGACCAGACTAACCCGGAAGGGTACTCCTTTTATCTGGATGGAGGGGCTAGCGAGTTTTATGGGCTGAAGTGTCGATTGGTGTATGCACTTTTGTCTTGGCCCTACGAGAGAGTGGGTGTGGATATGTGATCTCTGGTGATGCTTGCAATACAAGCATGGGGTGCATTCTTATGCGAGGAGTGGGAAGGGTCATTGCCTATGCTTCAAAAGCAATTGAAGTCGCATGAGGAGAACTACCCCACACATAACATGGAGTTGGCAACTGTAGTCTTTGCCTTGAAGATTTGGCACAACTTCCTCTACGGCGTGCCATGTGAAGTGTATATAAACCATAAAAGTCTAAAATACATATTCACACAGAAAGAGCTCAACATGAGCTAGAGATGCTGGCTGGAACTGATCAAAGACTATGACCTCAGCATCCATTACCACCCGAGCAAGGTTAACATGGTGGCTAATGCACTGAGCAGGAAGGTCAACTACGGAGTTGCAACAAATCTTACTGATCAGGTATCTCTTCTAGAAGAAATGAGGAGACTGGAGCTGAAAGTGATCAAGCCGAGTTCGAAGGTGAGCATGGCTAGTTTGTGTATCCGACCCAATTTATTGGAGAGGCTCAAGCGGATCCGACTACGAGGATCACGAATTATCAAAGCGGTGGAAGAAAATTCAGCAATGCATACAAAGCCCGAACTCAGAGATTTTTACATGAGGATGGTACCTTGAGATGAGAGGATCGAGTTAGTGTGCTTGATGTCCCTGAGGGAAGTCCACTACTCAAGCTACACAATCCACCCTAGAGGCACCAAGATGTACAAGGGACTGAAGACTACTTTCTGGTTGGTCAACATAAAGCGGGGATAGCCGAATTTGTAGTTCGTTGCCTTATCTGCCAGGTGGGTAAAGCGGACCATCGAGGAAATTAATTTGGTGACATTGCGGCCCTACCTATACCATAATGGAAATGGGAACACATCACAATAGACTTCGTTAGAAGCTTGCCTCAATCTCAAAAGGGGAATGAAGCTGTATGGGTGATCGTTGACCGACTGACCAAGTCGGCACATTTCTTGCCGTTGGGACTTAGGATGAGTCTGGAGCGATTGACCAGGTTATACATGGACAAGATTGTCTGTCTACATGGCATATCGGTGACAATCACATCCGATCGAGACCCTAGATTCGTCTTAGCATTCTAAGAAAGTCTACATGCAGCTCTGGGTACTCGATTGACCTTTAGCACTGCCTTTCATCCTCAAATAGATGGTCAATCGGAGAGGACAATCCAGATCTTGGAAGATATACTGAGAGCATGTGCCCTTGACTTCACCGATTCATGGGATGAACACTTGGGGATGGCAGAGTTCGCCTATAACAACAGTTACCAAGCGAGCATTGATAAGTGTTCAAATGAGCATATTTACTTATCACTTATACACATTTTTTCATATCAAATGCATTGATTTATAGCCTACTGGTACTTAAAATGCTTCATATTTTGTAAACAGGGCATATATAAGCAACCCCGACGTAGAGGAAGCATTTATCAACAAAACGAAGGACAAACGAAGACATTTTAAAGAAAGCGAGGGTTAAGCGGCACGGTGAGCGACCATTCACACACAGGCATAGGAGCGGACACCCAAGGAGATGAACGACCTTGTGAGCGGCCGTCAAGCGCCCGTTGAGCAGCAACTTGGTGAATTGGTGATGAACCGCCCGGTTGAGCTGCGGTTGGAGAGAGCAACACAATGAGTTGAGCGGCACGATGAACCGCCGGTTGAGCTGCGCGGTTAAGAGCAACAGCTGTGTGAAATTTGAACAAAGCTGATGAGCGAGGCCGTTCCGCGAGGCCGTTCACCGTAACCTTTGCAATTCCACGGGCCCAATCAAGGGCAATGTTGTAATTTCTTAAGTGAAACCCTAATACATGGGTATAAATAGTTAAGTATGAGAGTTTAGAGAGGAGGTTGGCTTGGGAGAGAAGCTAAAAGAGAGAGATTAGGGTTTGGGGGTCATCTCCCCCAAATCTTGAGAATAGATAACCATTGGAGTTGCAATCTTGGAGGTAATGGTGTTCTCTATTACCTTTTCATTAGTTTGTAAACTTTTCCATTTTGGTTTGAGTTCCCCATTGATGGGGAACTAATCTATTAGTACTTGGGTATGATGAACTTTTGGATTATGCATTAATTGGCAATGAATGTTTATGAGGATTTGTTGGTTTTGTTCTTGAATGTCTAATGAATGTTTACATTATTGATTGTGATTTCATTATTAGAAATTACTTGAGTGCATACAAGGGGTTAGAAGCGGATAGCGTCCTTGTATTAGGAACCTACTTCATTAGAAAGTATTATGAGGTACACTTAGGAATGGGTACTAGAATGTGAGCGACTCTTTCAAACTACTTCACCCCATAATCCTTCCAAGATTTGAATTCCCTTGATCTTAAGACAATCCTAGGAGATTAGTTATCCAATCACCTTGGAAGAGAGGATTGGATATAATTTAGAAATTCTTGGCACAAGAACTACCAACTTTGATTCATAAATATCCTTGTTTATCTAAAGAATTGAAATCCAAAAGGGATTCATGCCCAAGTATCCTCTCTTGCTATTGATTTACCCCAATCAACTCTCGATTATCAGTTCTTACTTTCAACTTTTTAGTTCTTTTAGTTTTGAAAAGCGAAAACCCCCAATTTACCATTTTAGACTAGGGTATTAAAGCTTGGTTTTACACTTAGCAATCTCTATTCCACGTGGTTGGACATCCGACTTCCCATAGTCCACTTTATTACTTGACCGCGACCATTATACTTGCGGAATCCACCCCATCAAGCATCCAGGATGGTACCGTATGAAGCTCATGCCGCGGCGGCCGTGCCAATTTCCTATATCTTGGAATGATGTGGGAGGCCGTAAGTTTAAGGAAATTTGGATGAAGTGGGGAAAGCGGGAAGAACAAGTAAAGATAAATGAGGGGAAAGGCGAGGATAGCTTAGAGCCGAGCAAAGAGCTATCTTGGAGATAGGCGCGCTCTAAAATTTGGAGTTTCAAGTGGGCAATAAAGTACTTACGAGAATATAAGCCCATGAAGGGTATAATGAGAGATTTGGAAAGCGCGGGAAGCTTAGCCCAGCGTTACGTTGGACCCTTTTGAGATATTGGGCCGGGTTGGACAAGTGGCGTGTCGGTTGGCCCTACCTCGGACTTGGCTTTCCGAGGTTCACAAGCGTTTTCCATGTTTCCATGTTGAGGAAGTGCTTCGACCAACCCATCTCGGATCATAGAGTATGAGCCGGTGGAACTCAGTGAGGATCTGTCTTATGAGGAAGCGGCAAGTAGAAATACTTGACTACAAAGAACATCAACTGAGGAATCGAGCTATTCCTTTAGTCAAAGTAAGATGGAACAACAACACTGGTGGTTAAGCTACCTGGGAGTGCGAAGCTGACATGAAGGAGCGTTACCCTAACTTGTTTAGGTGACCCCTGATGTGAGTTTAGGGGACTAAACTTTTATAAGGGGAAGAGATTGCAAAACCTGCCCCAAAATAAATAAGAATTTTTCTAAAATTATTTAAATAGAAATTTAAATATATGGTAGCGATGAAATTGAGAAAATTATAAAAGTCTAATTAATCTATATTAATTAAGTATTAATTAATCAGTTAATTATTGAGAAAAGCAGAGACAAATGTTAGGAGTCAGAAAGGTGAATGCAGTGGGGGTGAGAAAACCTCGTGATGCCATAATGAGCCCGTGATTAAAGTAATTGATTAAAGGCCAGAGATTCCGCGGATGCAGGTGGAACACGAGGACAATGAATTATCACGGTAGACCCCGGCATGAAATAATTCAAGGACCCATGAATAAATAGTAAACATGTGACACTTATAGGATTTTTAAATTATTAAAAACAACTTATTCCTTTATTATAAAGAAAGAGATGAGTGGAGAGAGAGAGATAGATTAAAACTTTCTCTCATCTCCCCTTCTCTCCGATCTCATCTTGACCGAGTATACCTTGGGAACAACCGCCCGAAGCCGATTACCCACGCCGACTCACCGTCATTGTGGCTGCCCGGTCGACTACTACCATCCACCTGCGCTGGGTCGCGAGGACTCCATGCCTTATGCTGCTAGCGTGAGCGGCAACGGCCGTCTGGCCGGCCCAACCTCTACCACCGCGCCCGTGCCTTAGCGCCCGGCCCACCGCAGCGTGCGGCTACTGACTCACTTGGGCGTCTTGAATAGCGTGGACTTGCAGCCCTACACATCTCCTTCACCCCCACGACAGTGAGCCCCAATTAGGATTAACCCTTCTCTAATTATGGATTAAATGTTAAATTGGGGGAAAACCTTAAATGATTCTCATGAATCTAGGGTTTTGAATTGAATGGTTGATGTGCATGTGTAGGCTGTGAATGATTGAGAATTAGGGGGGGAATGAAGTAGTTAGGGTCTATAGATTGTATTAAAGCATGTATAATGTGGTTATGAGTATCATGTGTGTATGTTTGTATGAGCTTTGATGCTTAGTGATGTATAAACTATGAAATCCATGTGTAATGGATACTCTAGTGTGTATGATTGTATAATTTTGGGAAATAGGGGAGATACCGCCAAAATTTTCATAGAATTTATACATCTTTAATCATTGTTTAATGGCTATCAAGCATCATTAATTAGGTTAATCTCTTGATTAGAGATTACTAGGGCCTCATCGGCCTTTCTTTAATTAGAATTTGTAATTCCAATGGAATACGATCATGCTAACCGTATTCTAAGAGAATAAGTAAACTTTGAAGTTCATAATAGCTACTTGATTGGTAGAGTGGAAAAGAAATTCGTATTCATATTGATGTATGAATTAATTAAGTATTATGAAACTAAGAGTTTCAATCTATCTACTAGATCCCGATTTGGATGCGTGAGACGCGACGAGAATCAGAGATTTGCTTTCTAGCTAGGTAGGCTCTTACCTTGGGGGTTGTGAGTATTCCTTCCTCCTACCTTGCTTATGCTTTTGTGCTTTTATTTCCTTGAGATGTTTTCTATACATATTGAGTTGAGTTTCCTCATATGTGTTGGTTTTACATCTCGAGGAGATATTTATTTTCATGTTTTCATATACATATTTGAGTTAAGTGGCTCCTTAAATGCATTATTGGCTTCCGGCTCTCAAGGAGATCATTGATTATTGTATATTAGAGATGTTGCTACCTTGGATATATATGTACACACTGTTGTTAGGTATTACGTACTAGCAATCTCTTAAGTATAGGCATGATACATGGGACGGAGACTTCGGTCGGAAGAGTGTATTTTGACCATGTATACATGATTGATATAAGCGCTATCCGGCGTAGGCCAGGAGACAATATCTAGAGGATATAAATGCGATCTTTGTAGGTATCTTAGTATCATATATGCCAAGAGATTGAGTACATCTGTGAATTTTAGTCACATCCCAGAGACTTGTTATTTGCTTGTGATTTTGTTTCACTTGCATATTTGTACTTGCTTTATTCTATTCTTTACTTATGGTTTTCGTCACATTTATTGCTTTACTAGCGATCATATTGTGCCTTTTCTTTGGCTCATGCACTTGATTGATGTTTCCTTAGGTAACGACGAGGAGTAAGGTCGGGCCTAGACAGGGAACATACCGAGTAGCTGACTCAGATTTGTTGCATTTCTCTTGATGTCTGCGTACCTCCTTTATTGTGGGTGTGTGTGTGTGTGTGTGTGTGTGTGTGTGTGTGTGTGTGTGTGTGAGAGAGAGAGAGAGAGAGAGAGAGACTTGTATTCTATTTGTTGTATGGATTACTAGTAGTGACTTGGATAGATCCTTCTATGGGTCGTGTAGACCTTAGTATTGTACTTGTATGGAGTTGTGTAAACTCCCTTCTTTTATTATTATAAATTCTGTTGTTCTATTTATCTATGGATATTGAATGTACATGAGTCTCTAAGGCCTTGCGCCTTGATGAGGACTCGTCTCTATTTGGGTACTGCCGGTCTGTCCACGTACCAGGGCCGGGTTCGAGGCATGACAGTAATAGTCTTCCTACCTATAAGATGGCCACCATTACCATTACTCCAGCACCAAAGCAGTATTAAGGAAATGATGCGTCCCCATGAAAGGAAGACCACAAAGTCCAATCGACCCGGTGTTGGACCAATGCGTTTTGGAAAAGATCATCCTCCATGAGGGTAAGACCACAAAGTCTGGCGATGCATCTCTAGGAAAGATCATCCCCTCGAGGGAAGACCACAAAAGTCCCTCTTGATCACGGGCGAGTTGGCCCACGGGAAAAGTCATACACTCATAAGGGGAAGACTACAAAATCCTATCTATAGCATCTTCAGGGAATGATCGACCCTCTTAGAGTGAAAGACCACAAAACCCTATCGATCTTGGCACCAAAACCCGCTCTCGGGATACTTTCCCCTCAATTGGGAGGAAATCATCAAAATCCTTTCTAATTGCGGAGCTCTCACTACGAGCTCATCAAAGTCCCTTCTAAGGGCTGAGCTCTCCCTACGAGCTCGTCATAGTCACTTCTAAGAGCTAAGCTTTCTCTACAAGCTCATCAAGATCCCTTCTTAGAGCCGAGCTCTCTTTACGAGCTCATCAAAGTCCCTTCTAATGATCGAGCTCTTCCTACGCGCTCGTTAAGGTCTCTTCTAAGGGCCGAGCTCTCCCTACGAGCTTATCAAGGTCCTTTCTAAGGGTCGAGCTCTCTCTACGAGCTCGTCAAGGCCCCTTCTAAGGGCCCAGCTCTCCCTAGAAGCATGTCAAGTTCCCTTCTAGTCCCTTTTAATGGCCAAGCTCTCCCTATGAGCTCGTTAAGGTCCCTTCTAAGGATCGAACTCTCCGAACAAGCTCGTCAAAGTCCCTTCTGAGGGTCAAGTTCTTCCTACTATCTCGCCGAAGTCCTTGAGGCATGAACCCCTACCATGAACTCGGGGCCCAACCCCATTCTCTAAAATTTCTCAAACCTAGCGAGGGGGACAAGCATGATGAAAGGCCCTAACCCTACTTTCGAACGATGGGATCAGCAGGCAAAGAGGAGGCATGTTTAACACTAGAGGAATATGTACATCTTGGAGGAGGCAAAGAAGCGACCACAGGCACGATCTGCTTGACTCGACCCGGCTGCCCCCATTTGTGCATCGTCGTAGCCCTAGTTTCTTCAACACTCCGACGAGGTAAGGAGAAAGGTCTAGCAGGAGCTGCCGAAGGACCGAGTGATTCCTAGGAATTTGCGAGGACTTCAGGCGAGGGGATTTCACCGTAGATCTAGAGATATTTCATGTGTTTTATCGGTATTGTGGTTTTATCGTATGTTATTCGGTTTGTGAGTGCCGATTGATTTATGGTTATACTTGCGTAGTGTTTTCATGCCTGTATAACTGATTTAATTTTAAAGAGCATGAGAAATGATTCAGAAAACCCTAAGGGGTAGTTAAAGATTAATTCATGTATCATAAGCTGCACCTTAGTTAGTTATGTATGAGGGACCCAGCGGGAGGGCTCAGGATAGAGCCCAGATATTTGAGTAGATGAGACCGGGCTAAGGAAGGGGATTTGTTTTCAATCGTTTTTCTTAAAACTAAAAATGTTTGCGAAAGTCATTTTTTTATAAAAACCCCTTCCTGTCTCTTGAGAGAGCCCGTATCGGATCTGAATGCTTTCGCTGTGATACACATGTAGATGTATGCCTCTTGTGTAAATTAGGGCCACTTAGGGTTCATGTAGATGTATGCCTCACTGTTCACGGCATGGGATCATGTAGATGTATACTTGTTCTTGGTGATTGCTGGAGACCTTACGGAGACATTTTGACTAGGGGTGCACGCTTGTATGATATGAGGTCATCGCACATATAGACTTACTATATGCCTGATATGAGATGAGAGTGCTTATGTGTTTGTACTCGGATTTCTGATTGTATTAGCATGCTTATCAAGATTAAAGATCACTATGTTGATCTTCATGATTTATACTTGCATTACTTATGTTCCAGTATTTAGTACCGATGACAGGTATGTATAATACCTGGCGGAGTAGTCTATAGTCACTGAGCTTGCATAGCTCAGCCCCTCTCTATACTGTTTTTCTGTTACAGGATCTAGACTTGGATCAGGATAGTAGCTCATGTCTCGAGCAGGGATCGAAGTCTAGTTGGCTCTGGTGTGCCTGTTTCCATGTTTTATTTCCTTGGGTTGTATTAAACCTTAGTTATGTTCTTTCCGTTGTATTTAGGGGCCGTAGTTGCCCATAACTCTGTGTGTTGCACTCTGCTATGACTTTGATTTGAATATGCCCCCGGTGTGTAACCGGGTATGCTTTGTCATTTGAACCTTATTCAGAGTACATGATTCTTGATTTCATGTTTATTTTGTACAACTTATGGGTTGGGTGCACTCCCGGCCCAACTGGTATGACATTTGTCTCATGGCCCGAGATGGGTGTTACACCCGAGACCCATGAGTCTGAGGCCCAGGATGACACGAAATGGGGAAGAAGATCGAGAGTTGGAATGGGGGATATAAGTCCGCCTCTTACGTACCCTTCTCTTGCGTCCCCCCACCCACCCCACAGCAGGCTCACGTAGCCTTGGTGAAGGCAAAAAGGAGTTCCCCGAAAACCCCCTAGAGCACCGCCATGCTCCTACACGCCAAGTGGAACCTCCCCGGGCTCCGAGGCGAGGCTGGGGAGGCCCCTAGCTCCTTTGGAGGGGACGCCGAAGATAGAGCGGTCCTTCTACGTGCTTGGACCTCTTCTCAGTTGGAAACCCCTTCATCCTGTCTCTTTGTTTTCTTTGATAAGGAGGTGTCAGAGGCTGAGACCTTGGAGCCTTGATCACTCTTCTTCATCTTCTTCGACATAAAGGCGTCGCTAGAAGAGATCACTCTGAGAAGACATAAAAGATGAGTCGAGGATGAGTCATACCGCATTGCTTCCTAGAATGGAAAAGGGGTCAGTCCCTCAAAAGAAAGCCCAACCTCCAAGAGATCCTTCTTGGAGAAGATCTTACTAAGGACAATGGAAGGTAGGCAAAGAGGATGGCCTTACGCTTTCCGTTTCTCCCTCGATCAAGTTGGAGTCAAAATCAAAGGCTGAGAAAAGTGGCGCCCCATTGTGTTGGGATGTCTAATCACACTTCCACAGGGAAGCCAAAAGAAATGGGACTTCCAATGCATTGGAGCTTTGAAGGAAGAGTGTTCAAGAAAAGACACTTCTTGACAAGGGTGGCTATGTAAATCCAACTGCTGCTGGACCCCGGGTTCTTTTTCATCTTGAAGAACAGTTGAACCTATTGAGGAGTGAGATCTATCCCCTCTTGCTTGAAGATGATTGCCAGGTAGCACAAAGTCCCAAGCCATTGGGGTGCACTTGTCCTAGGCTCACCTGGAAGAACTCAAAAATTCTTTGAAGGGTCTCGGGGATGGGGAACCGAAGACCCTCCTTGAGGGACTCCAAAAAAACTGTAATATCCCTGAGACAAGGGTGATTCGCCATTTCTAAGGGAAGTTGGAACCAAAAAGAGGCCCAGACACCGAAACACTTCGAGTATTTAGCAAAGTTGGACTCCTTAACTTTGCTAGGGAAAAAGGTTGGTTCAAGGGGGAGAAGATGAAGATTTTGTCACCAAGCTATGAACTGAGAAGATAGAGCGTCGAACTGCAAAAGCCCCATGAGAACGTTGGCGAAGAAGAAAGAGAATACAAGAGCAAAGGCGGGCAAAAGCTTGCTAAAAAGAAAAGGAGAGATTGTGTCAGTAGATATGAATGGTTGGGATCCCAAGACCGATACCGCTTGATGAAAAGGAGCCCTTAGATGGTAGTCACGTGGGCCACCACCACTGTCGACCTTTCCAAGGGTAGTCTTTGGGGATGCACCAATCATAACTCCCACCACGTTTCATTAAGGCAAAGACACCAAGGCAAAGGCTCGGGAACCGAGATTGATCAACTCCGTAAATTTGATCTCGAAGGTCCCGCATTGGTTAACAAGGCGTACGAGTCAGTGACACAATTGGGCGAGGCGATGGATTTGGTGTATTAATAAGAGGAACGAGGAGCCGCGGGCTAGGCGGTAAAGAGGATCAGAACCCTTGACCCGCACCCGAAGCAGGTCATGACGGGCTCCACAACTAGGGCCGAGAAGACTATCCCGTACTACTCGATTTAACCCACATACCGACGATCTAACTTCTTTGGCCGACCAAGGTCGAGAGCCTGCCGACCTATGGGAGATAGAAGTTATGGGGAAAAATCGGGTCATATACGTGGTGCAAATCAAACGTAATATGAGCAACAAGGTCGTGCATCAAGTTGATCCACTCATGGAAGGCCAAGCAGAGATTCCTCACTGCCCCTCTCTAAGTGGGTAAGCGCTTACACTGGTGTCAGAAGTTATGTCTGGCAGGCACGCGCTCCGACACAACCAAAATGGACGGTCAGGGGCCGGGGAAGGCACACCACTGTATAGTAGAGTTAGCCTTGTAGCGAGGTGTCGGGGAGAGGCACCCATGAGCTAAGCAGAGGCGATGGTGACTCTGTGAGGTATAAAGGGGAAGAAGAAAGGCAAAGGGATCTTCTTGTCTCTTGGATTTTGGACTCATCTTCAACCTAGAGATCATTACTGTCCTCCCCTAAAACTCTGCCTCACTCACCATCAATCTCATCTTCATCTTTTCCCTTCCTCCATTTTATACTCCAACTGACTTGAGCATCGGAGGGTCCAGGGAGAAGCCCTGGACTTCCCTTGCAGGAAAGCAAGTCCCGACGATGGACGTATCGCTATTTCTCTGCACGACGATCACCCCTACTCGCTGTCGAGCTCACAAAGTCCCCAATAACAAACTTCCCATTTCCACAGTCTCACTTGATCTTTGAGTGGAGTATAGATCCCGAGATCTCGCCTAGTTTTAAGCACCAACACTATAGATTATCTTAATTGTTTATAAGGTCATCTATATTCTCTGTTACAACTCATCACAAATAAAAATTCATGTCCAAAACCGACAAAAATAAAATAAAATAAACAAAATTACTGTTAAAGTTGAGATCAAGAATGATTCTATTATATCAGTAGATCATCATTTCTTATATTCTTTTATGTTCTTGTGTTCTTTTGTTTTTTATTGATCTCCAACAAACAATCAGAATATCTGTTCTCCACAGAGTAGATACCTACCTAAACTTTTTTGGAATAACTACTAAGGGTGAATAAGTAGATCATCACAAAGTTAGAAACAAGCAATTCCAATGAATTTTAGCAAAATGAAAATCCTCATCATTTCAATTGGAGCTTAGACAGATATATATTACAAGGTAACTCCTTGCTAACTCAAATAGTAAATTATTAGAGCTTAATTATGCTGATTCTCTTCAAAGGTTCCCTTAGGAGTCTTAAAAAATCATACCATTAGATACAATAGAACAGCCAAACAAAAATCAAGGACTCAAGAGATCATCAAGAGAGAATAAGAGATAAGATAAAATCATACATAAATCATACCAAATCTACTTAAATATCCTAATATTTGAATATAATTATGATTAAAATACTATATCTAACGGAAGAACACGAGGAGCTCAATAAACTCCCAAAAGGCAGTGGTATCTCTAATGTCCTCCAGCGGATGAGGAAAACCAGTGTCTTGGGATGAGCTCCAGCCAATCAGAGAGGTGGGAACTTTCAGGCTAATTGGCTGAAAGTTGCCATCTAATTCAAAAGGATGGCCAGCTCCATAAGCACCCTCATCCATTGGCTAAAAGGTCAACCAAACTTAAAAAAGTTAAAAAGGCAGGGGATGGGGCTTTTCCCATCCCTCCTTATCAGGAGCAACATACATGCCTTCTGTTTAGTTAGGATGCCTGGCCTGGCAAATTAGTATATATAACCATAGTGGGCTGTTTAGAGTCGCATAATAATGAAAAGGCTAACCATAACTTGAAAAGTTTTTGATAGTAAATGAGGAAGCAAGAATCAGATAGGTTTCAAAGATAACAGAGTTCAACAGATATTTGTACTTAAATACTCTGTGGCCAATGAAATCTCACCAATGGCTCTCATCTGGATGACCATAAGTCCGGGCAGATCAATTTTGCAGCTTGAAGTACCTATTAGAGCTCAGAGGGCCTGCAATTTAATTCTACCTGAACTCTTCTTGAGATCCTAGAATTTGAGCAAAAGCACGACCAGCATCCATCCTCATAATTCCCAATTTTGCAGTCACTGCATCAAAAGCCGATAGGCCTCATTGTTTATCTAAATGCAGCATACTCATATCCAAGGTTCTGAGCTTGATGTTGGAATTCTTTTCTCTCCTCATTTTGGTACTTGGATTCCAACTAACACATTTAGCCTGCCTCACCCTGATGAGATGAAAAAAGAGTGTTAAAGAAAAAAAAACATGAAAGACAAATTTTGAAGCTAATAAAAGAAACCGTAATCATACTGAATGTTGAAGATGGTGCATGATTCTTTTGACATAATTAAAAATTTCTCTATTTATTAACCTTGTTCATCTCATAAATTTGCCCTTTGTATAATGCACATTTGAGTTTGTTAAGGATCTTAAAGTACTTGAAATTATAAAGAAAACAGAAGTACCCAACCTGTGCTTTCGATAATGGAATAAGCTAATATTCCAAGCGAGGGACTGAAGGCATCCAAGAATTTCAAAAGAGCACCTGGCTTCTCAGGAAACACAAACCGGCAAAGAAGTTCATTGTCCACATTTGACCTGCCTCCCATCTGAATATATGTCAAACTAAGTTAAAGAAATATAACACACAATTGACCTTTACATTTAAATTTTCATTTTGCAATAATAAATTTAACCTTGATTGTACATTCAGCAAAAAAAAGGTCAAATGAAATAATTATCACAGTGATGCAGAATGAAGCATCCTGTGATTTACAAATCTAACATGAAAATAAAAAAATGAAATATATGAAATTTGAACCTGTTTTTCTCAAAATCTAACCCAACTATACTCACGAGCATTCACACAAGAAGACAAGCCTACCAATGGGTATTACTGTAGTTCATCAAGCTTTAACTAGTGCAGCAATGCTATATCAAGATCGTATCATCAATATACGAAACAGCATAGATATAAGAAACATAAATACATCAGATGTGACCTAGAAATATATAACCTTTGAGAAGGTTGTCTGCAATCGTGAAAAACAATAATCTTGATTCATGTAATAATACACAAGTCATAATTATGATAGCAGTCAACTTTAAAGTTCATCGAGAATCTTTTAGTCCAATGAATGACTGTATATTCGGAGGATAAGTTCATAACTTAAGAGGATACATAAATGCAGGTTAATAATCATGGTGTATGAAAGATTCCTAGGACTCGAACAATTACAATGAAAAGAAAAGGAAACAAATGAGACTTCTGAGTCAAAGAATCTATGAGGAGAAACTGAAATCATTCTAACCATGCTTAAAGATTACAAAGTGAATTTCATATTCTTCATAATAAAAAGAAAACATCAATAACAGAATGACCATATTCTTAGCAATAACAAGTATTCATACAATTAGTTAACTTCTATAACCCTGAAAATTTAGTTAGAGATAGCAAGAAAAACCTATAATGTACCTGCTTGTATTACCACTTTTATAATTTAAGAACATTTGGGGGACAACTAAATTTAAAAGCATTAACTTTATCATAATTTAACATAAAGAATGTGTCTCTATGTATTACCCTCAAATTTTGCAGAAAGTAGGTTGACGGTGGAAACATATAGAAGGAATTCTCTCAAGGCCTTGTTTAGATATTTGCAGTTCTAAACATAATCATTTGAGCTAAACCAAGCTGAAAGATATGCATGTATTTTTGGAGATTAGAGGAAAAGAAACTACTACATTTATAATATTTTTTACATTTAAGTGCTTTCTTATTGTTAAAGGATGCATGACAGATTATCAGTTAAGGGCAGTACAAGGTGTCGTAGGTGATCCTTTGCCAAGTCATTGTTGGTAAGGTTTAATGTTTTGAGTTGTGAGCTCTCCATGCGATTTACCATTGCTCCAAGTTCACTCTCTGTATGTACTCCAACACTACAAAACAAATGGTAAAAAAAGAAAATGAGTTCTACATATACTATATACATGCATAAGTATATTCCTAAAGGAATAAGCCTTTGAAAGCTAAGTTTAACTATAAAAGCCAAGGGCAACTGGAATAAAAGATGGCATCAATGGAATTTTGTTGAGAAAAAAAAAAAAAACCAGAAATAGTTGACATGACTAACTAGTTTGTGGAATCCTTCAAACGATCAGTGTAATAGACAACACAAAAGTAAAGAAAATGAGTTCCAAACAATATAATTTTATTGTAACAGATATAAAGCAACTGCTTACCTGTAAGGACAAGTGCTCTTGCTTCACGGGCATCATATCTGTACTTGAATTCTGTGATGTTAATTGGACCAACCTAGCAAGAGTTGCCTTTAAGTTAAAACTAAAGAGAATAATTTGTAAAACCAAAAACAGAAAGAATCAAGCTTCTTTTTTCATCCTACCAATTCACTGAAATGTTTAAAACTTCCACGCTCCTCAGGGAGAAAAGTTGCAAGAACAGCCTCTCGTTTCCGACCAACATCAGCAAGTTCAGTAACCAACCTCAACCTATCAAAGTTCATATTTGCTCCACTAGTAATGGCAACAATATTCTCATCTTTCAAGCCATAGTACTTGCAATATGCTTCTGCACCAGCTAGGGCAAGAGCACCGGCTGGTTCCAGGATGCTCCTTTTCTCCTCAAACATATCCTGCAGAAATTCAAATATATTTCAATCACCAATATTAAAAAATCAATGTTTACATTGATATATTAATGAGATAACAAAAACATGCCAAACTCGTAATAAAAGTAGAAAAGAACAAGCATGAGTACTTTGTTTTGCATTTGTCTAGAGTTGAAGAGAATGAAGCAACATAACAAGGAAAATCCATTCTCCAGATAGGTCTTTCATTTTGACAAAGACCATAAAAACAGAAGTTGAACTTAAAGATGTAGGAGTAGCGAAAGGCATTCTAAGTTTTTCTTAAGTCTTTAAAAAGAAGCATTACTTCGACAAAATTAAAAATTAATACACTTTGAAGAACTAGATAAGCCTTCCAGTAGAATTGAACCAATTTTGCAACATATAGAATAACATGCTCCTGAAGTTCAAATAATGCAATATAGGGCACTTAAATTTTATTGTAAATAGTAATTGTTCCCTAGCAGGAGACTAAATTAAAAGCAGAAAAGTACATAATAACCAAACATATGTGGTTAAGCTGGAGATTCTGCCAAGTACCATGCTTCAGAATACTACCATTTAAGAAACCAAAAGAAACTGAACACATTTCAAGGATATCAAGTCATTTCTTTATAATAATTTTTGAAAAGGATGGAAGGAAATAACTACATCTTATAAAATCTGAAAACATGAAAAGATAGCTTACAAATAGCTAAATTGTTACTATGATACTTTGTCCAGCAGGGAGAATAACAGAATCTGATAAGTCAATCTAACCATCATTCAATAATCTGACTTTATTATTAATTTGATGCCAAACATGAATAAGAACTTATGGTTTCATGTATCCTCCTATATCTTCATCCTTCTTCCCAAAACCTATCTCTATCATGTCTCTATCGCACCCTCCCCTTCTCAATCATCATTTCTCTTCAGTCTTCTCTATTCCATTCATTTTCTGAAATCATTTTAGTTTAAGGCTTCAAAAGGGCCATCCGAACATGAAGCGGTTGGTGAGAGTGGCTAAAGTAAGGGACGGGACTTTAGCAACTAGGTAAGACCACCAATGGTGTGGGTTGAAGAGTTGTACAAAAGGCATGTGCAATAAAATTTGAAGGAAAAGCAAGAATACTTTAGGTACTTAACAAATATAAAGACATGGGCATATGATTAAAAAAAGAAAACAATGAACAAATATTGGATATTGCCCTCCACTAGTAAGGAGCTAAGAGGAACCCCTCCCAGCTGTTGGACCATTCCAAGTTACAGGGGCATCTGAATGGCCTTCTCTTTGCTCCTGTGCAGGTTAATTAATAACCTGCACACAATATCGAGTGATTTAATCCCAGATTTGAGAGTTACACCAACCACAAATTATCAATTTTCTGATGTGGGTTTGGTTCTCTTTTTCTCACATTCCCTTGAATAGAATGCTCCCTCCCATCTAACAGTATGCTAAACCAAGACTCTCTTAAAAAAAAATTTCTGAAATGTGGATGGGCCAAGGGGGTGGTCACACAATACCAATTAGTGAGTTGATGACTAGCAAGGAATTAATAACAAGTGCATCCATAGCATAAAATCCATTAAATTATAGTAAGAAAGTTTAATCTCATGCAACAACACAGCACAAGTATCAATTAAATGATCTCAATGGATGATGAACAATAAACTTGAAAAGATATCTAGCTAAATGCTAAATGGTCAAGATTCATAAATTTTTACCTTTGCATACTTGGCCTAGAAAGAATCAACTGTTGTCTTAGATTTGTGTGAAGGTCAGGAAGCTCATAGCAAACCACACATACAATGATCATAGTGAAAGCACTACAACATAATGAGGCATTTTTCCCCGTATTATAATACACACCATGCAAATGTGCAACCAGCATAGATGAAGTACACATCATTTGTGCCTAGTGTGAAAAGGTTTCATGCAAATTGTGAATACATATATGCTTGGGTGGTTTTGGGGAACAAGTTAGGATAAATTTATCCCAACTTATTCCAAACACTCAACAAAAACCACTATTGAACCAACATGGAATAACTATAACTATTTTTACAAAATTTTATTGATTAATCAAGTATAATCATTAATTAAAAATAAGTATTTATTGTAATTAGTATTAATTAAATCAAAGTTTGGTCAAATTTAGATAAAAGTTTCCCTTCAATACAAATTCAAGCTTCAAAAAAACCAAACCCAACTTATTCAAACCCCAACTAAATACCCCTTTGGTATTCATAATCACTATGGATGTGTTTGGTTGAATAAAAGTGATGGCTGTGGTAGTTCCTGCATTTAAAAAAGTGTAAGTGTTTAAGGTGCTTGGTTGAAACATTTCAAGCAATAATTACTAAAATAAGTAATTATTGACCAATCCATCGAAGACTAATAAAAAGAAGAAATGTTAGATGTTTTATTTTAAGACTTCACAAAAACTTGAATATAGATATTACAAAATATGTTATGTTGTCAAGGAATGGGTGTTGATTTAACTAATTATATTTTGGCCAAGTCTAGAGCATAACTAATCCTAATTCCATGGAAAGTGTGGCTGCATAACAAAAAATCACTTCCAAAACTCTTACCCTTTTGGAGCTTAGCACAAACTTGATATTGAGTTCCGACAAACCAAGCAATTGAAGTAACATAAGTAGCTCTAATTGCCACTTCCATCCCCATTTTAGTGCAACCGAATAAACCCTAATTAAAGCATAAAATTATACATATTATCCTAACTTCATCAAATGACAGTAATTTACATATGGTGCTCCCATACATAGATAGATCAAGCAGATTGTGGTTTCAAACTAGTATTCTACCAATATTTCTTAGATTTAGCGAGTTGTATCCTTGTCATTGTTTAGGTGTAATTTATCTATTCTGGATTTCGGTGGATTTCAGGTAAAAGGCCAACACTATGAAATATATTAAACTATTTAATTTCCATGTGTTATCAAGAATAAAAAGGAATTTAATTAATAATTAATTTCTAATATCTCAAATGCCTGAAACTTCTTAGTTTTCAGTTTGACAGATATATAAAACCTAAT
The DNA here is from genome assembly GCA_026586065.1 of Dioscorea zingiberensis. Classification (NCBI taxonomy): domain Eukaryota; kingdom Viridiplantae; phylum Streptophyta; class Magnoliopsida; order Dioscoreales; family Dioscoreaceae; genus Dioscorea; species Dioscorea zingiberensis. Next base: position 24,121,833 of record CM048826.1, read on the forward strand.
AGGTATAGAAAATAATCCAACGTCTAAAATTGAGATTAAGGCAGATATTTGCTAGCATCATCTTATGAGAGTTTAGCTTTTTTAACTAGGAGGATTTGGTGTAACACCGATTTAATTATAAATTAAGGATATATACTTCTTACCTCCTCTATTCCCTTGTTCATTTCCATTTTGATGTCCCTTCTCAGAATCTCAATCCAGAAGATCATTCTTCAATATCCTATTGTAGTTTACCTTTCAACTTGACTGAAAATTAAGATTGCCTGTCTTAGAATTTTGATCACAGACTCTATTACATATTCATGTGAGATGTTGCATTTAACTCTCTTCTAAATTCTACAATTGTCATGCCTTCATACAAAACTTTCCTAGACCTCAATGTTTCTCCTTGGATATAATTTTGAAGTTTCTGACCCCAAGCTTCTCATGCACCTCTTACAAATTTAATGTGGCTTTCTATCCTTAATACCTCACCAAATTTGACTTCAACCATGTACTTTTGTGGAGTTCATTAAGAGTATACAAGAACCATATGCATAAACACAAATATAAGTGAACCCACATCTAGTCATATGGTTGTAAATATAACAGAAAATAAATGAAACTTTACCTTTATAGATGCACAAATAGCATCACGGCCAACAAGAACCACTCCATCTACCAATTCCCTACACAAGCGAAAAGTTTCTTCTCCAACAACCTTCACAGCCACACCATAGCCAAAGCCCTACCTGCTCTAGCATGATTCTCTGCCCATGATATAAAGATAACGCCATTGCATTTGCGTCATATGGCTCTACTCCAATTATCTTTACCTGCACTAGAAGGTAAAAAAGACATGAGTTCTATCCTGCAATCACCGTTTTTGGAAAATCAAAGTGAAAAAGGAAACCATATTATGGCATTATTCAGAATCTTAGACACTAAATCAGTTCCAACTAACTGTGTGTTAAGTGCTCTGAGAAAAACTAAGTAGTTGACAAAACACTAGATTGAATTTGAAGGGGCTTCATTACTATAATTGCCAAAATAATCAGATGCAAGCTTCATATTAGTGAGATTACACATTTATTATAGTTATTCAAAATGGAAGTCAGTTGTCTAGAAACCACACCTTAAATATCCAGTTGCATATGAATGTTTTTGAGAAGCTGACCAATTCAAAGTATTAAAATTGGAAATAAAAACTATCATTTCTCTGGGAAAGTGGCTCTCATACCTTTGTAATATAACATTATTTTCTAAAATTGATGGAGAAGATTACTATCCATTGAGATAACCCTTCATTTTCAATAAGCGGATTGTGCATCTAGAAAAAGCGAGCATAGTTACTTATTCAATTCAATCTACTTGTATGTTGAAAACAGAAAAATGTAGAATGTCTGAGTTTGATCCTAATTAATTTTTGAAAAACTTTTTTTTCTTTGCTGAATAAATTTTCATGATAAATGGAACCTCAATCGATTTAAAGTCCTGTTTATAGTAGAATTGACACTAAAAGTTAATACATTTTGAAATCCGCTAAGATTTTACATGTGCTTACATAAAGAACCAAACTTGATGCAAAATAAAGGGTCGGGCAGTATAATTTGACATAGTGTGGATCTAGAAGTTGTCTAAAGTTAATAATATTTGATTTAATGAATTAAGTGTTATGGATTGTTGGGTAGTTTCAGATTTTGTCCAGCAAAAGTGTGTCAAAAGCAATAAGACCAAGAAGTCATGATAAAGTTCTGATTTAGATAAATTATGTCTTATTTATATTCAAACTTATTTGGACAAGATCTCTAATCTCCATAAAAAAAACACATGGATTTTTCTAAAGCATCTTAAGGAATGAATTCAGTTTTTTTAACTTTATGCTATTATCTTAGAGGTGTGACTGACTTTTTCTAAGATTGCTCTAAAAATCCTGTGTCATTGCCTAGGTCATTATGAATCAAAATTAATTTTTTTTTTTTTTTATACAATGTCTAAAAAACTAAGTTTGGGGCATTTACATATGTACTCCTACAAAAACTGAATTGCGTGTATACCTACGTAAATAATAAAATTGCATGTATGTCACCATAAATAACTTTGGTTAAAGTGAAACTATGTTTTTAATAAAAGAAAAATTTCCCCTCTTCTATTTCTTTTACAGACCCAAGTGGTCCGACCCTTCCCCGGACTCCCCACAATGTAGGAGCTTTGTAGCACCAGGTTCCCCTACCCTAGATCATGGATTCCACCTATGTGGAAGGGAATTTTACTGCTTGTTAATAATACCACCTATGCGGAAGGGTTCCACTTTCCCATGGTTCTTGGGAATGTGAAGCCTATAGAGTTTGAATATTCCCGAGAATTTAATGTAAAACTATGAACTAAATATAGGGTTGTAAAAGCCCATAAAACATACTCAGGAATCTAACAAAACCCACAAACCAAACATCTCCTCGAGGTTATTGTATTACCAAGTATTAAAATGAAGATATCCCTCTGACTCTCCAGCTATATTCTCTAACGTCCTTTCTCCCAATATCACTCAAAACTCTCTAATCTCCTATCTCATATTACCTAGAGAGATGAAGAAAAAGGTGAATAAGATGGGAGGAAAAAAAAAAACAAACAAACAAACAAATTGGGGGAGGGAGAAAGTACTGTTGAGGGATGAGATATAAAGAGAATAGAGTAGCAAGAGAAGGAAAAAGAGATGAAAGGAGAAAATTGTATTTTTAAAGAAATTTTGAGTTGATTTTAACCACATGGGTTATATATGCACAAATCCAAAGTTGTTGGGTGTATACATGTAATTTCATTATTTGTAAAAGTATACATGCAAATATCATTTTGTAAGGGACATAAAAAATTTTCCCAATTCTTTTCCCTCATATTTGTTTTCTTTATCTTCATCCCTATTTCTCTTCATAGTTCAAGGATGCTTACTGATTATAAGTAGGATATTAGCGATCAACAAACAAAAATAAACATTGGGCATCATCATTCTTTTCCCTTAATATTGTTTTCACATATAGCTGTTATTAACTAAATGGATCTTGAGAAGCTACTTTAAAGGTGATTACGTTTACTCCTTTAGGTAGTGTTTGGTTAGGGTTAGGATTGAGGTTTTGAATTTGGTATGAAGGGGAATTTTAAAATGGGTTAACCAGACTTTGACTAAATTAATACTAATTAAAATAAATATTTGAAATTGAATTTATTATTTTCTAACTAATAATTAATATTTATTATTATATTATATTTAAAGAATGGGAGCCTTGGCGCAACGGTAAAGTTGTTGCCATGTGATTTGGAGGTCATGAGATCGAGTCATGGAAACAACCTCTTGCCAAAAAAAAAAACACAAGATAAGGCTAGGCTACGTACAACAGACCCAAGTAGTTTGACCCTTGCCCGGACCCTGCGCATAGTGGGAGCTTTTTTGCACCGGGTTGCCCTTTTATTATATTATATTTAAAATATTAATTAATGATTAGATTAATTTAATTAATTAAATTTTTAAAAATTGCAAAACGGAACCAAAAAGAGAAAGGATATGGAATAACCCAGGTCCCAGATCAATCACACCCTAGTTCATTGTTCTATGTCCAACTTCACAAATTTTGGCTCCATCATTAAGTTATTATGGTATAAAACAAAACCTATACAATCCCACTTTCAAAAGTTTGGGCCGGTGGATAATTAACATACTGTTGTTCAGCTAACTATTCTCCTTAATCCCCATCTATATGTATTAGATCTAATAGTGAGCCCACATAACTTTAAAGGGCAATAACTTTTTGAGTTGATGTTAAAATTATCTACCAACCAAAGTGATGGGATCAACAAGTATTTCAAGAACCATAACTTAACCCATACACATTCCAAAGTACTTTAGGAGATAAAAGGTGATGCATAAATAAATTCCTAGCTTATTGTTGGCCAACACTTTTATGCTATTTCTAATACTTTTTGGAAAATGTGAAACTCACTGCACCTTGTAACTGCTGATTTCTGATTGTAATATACCATATTTCTCTTAATTTGTTTATTTTATGTAAACCAACTTCTTAATTCATTCTATAGTAGAAAGTAGAAACTAAGATCTCAAAGATGATATTCAGTTGGGTTTCTTAATAGTTGAAATAAGTTGGGTTAGTGGTTTTGAAGTGAAAATTGTTATGGTTAGAAACTTTTTAAACAAAATTGGACCATGTTTTACTTAATTAATACTAATTATATAACTATTTTTTAATTTATATTATATTATTATAATTAATGTTTGATATTTTTTCATAATGTAATAATTTTTAAATATTAATTTTTAACTTTAATTATTTATTGTTTTAAATCTTATAAAAATAAGTATTCTTATTTCAAGTGAAGTTTGGTTGGAACTGGCGGGATAAACTAGGATAACACAACCAAAAAATTTAGAAACCATAACCAGAAGGAAATCAAGGAGTATATGGTCGCAGTTTTTTTTTTTTTTGGGCGTGACAGAACTTAGCTAATATATGGAAGAAGAAAAGAGTGTTCATGTGTACAGTAGAAATAAATATATAAAAGAAAACAAATCACTGCATAAAGCTGAGGTAAGAGGAAACACATTAAAAGGGATTATTAATTAATAAGTGCACGCATACATATTCAAGAGGACATGTGATAATTGTTAAGCTACATAACAAAAAGACAAATGAATAGTATAACAATAAAGAAATTGAATTAAGAATTCATTCGATATTACCACACCCTTCAGCTTTGCATACTCAAAGTAGAAAACTTTAGAGTTTTTGAGCATGTGTTTAGGAATGAAAGGAATAGGATCCTTTAAAACTAAAAAGCATAAACAAGGCAATGAACAAACAAGTCCCAAACTGCATAAGCCATTTAATGAATACAATCTTCTTTCAATATTTTTCAATGTTAACAAATAAACAAGATTTTTGATGATTGTTTATAGGTTTTAATTCATTTTACATCCCCTCATAGTTTGGAAAATTTGTCAATTTAGTCAATGAAGTTCCATTTTAGCATTTTGCCTCCTAAAGTTATAGTTGGCTCAGATCTTTAACAGAATCATTAAGTCCAATGCTGACATGAATGATCAAAGCTGACTTGGAGCCCACATAGATGACAAGTGGCATTGATTAATAATGTGTCATGTGTCAACAGTTGCCACATAATAATGCACATAGGGAACAATTTTTTGAATTGTAGCAAGTGCCCCATCAACAATTGCCGTGTGTTATAAGGTGTTGGCGCGCTTAACTTCCACATTTAAAAGTATCGTATGACTAATCACATGTGATCAAAGGTGTACTTTGACAACTTTCCCAAAGTTGAGCAACTAAAAATAATATAAAATATAGACTAAGGAGTTTAAAATGAAAATATTTTATAACTATAGGGGGCTCAAATGACAATAGTAGATACTTATAGGTGACTAAATAAAAAAAGTTTTCTATAGAAAAACACAGCAAAAAATATATATAAATTAATAGGGCACAGCAATTATTTTATAATAGCTTGGTATCTACTTGAACCTTAATTATCTATAATGGGTTTTATATCTTTTAGAATATAAATTATTAATTGGTTCCTCCATTTATATATTTTTTGTCGGATCTTTTGTATAAAAAACTGTTGTCATTTTATTCACCTATGGGTATATAATATTGTCAATTTAGTTCCCTGTAGTTAGAGAATAATGTCATTTTAAACCACTAGCCTTCCCCCATCCCTTCTCAATCTATATTTTATATTTACTTTACTCCCCATAATTTTGTGAAAGTAGTCAAAAGTACATTATTAGTCACATGTGATTGTTTTAAGCATGATACTTGACATTTGACACTTGCTGACATGCATTATAACATAGAGCAACAAATGCTACTTGTCATTAATGTGGGTTCTAAGTCATCTTTAGCGATCCACAACAACATTGACTTAATGGTTCAGTCAAAATGTGATCTAACTAAAATTTTTAGAAGACAAAATGTGCCAAAAATAAAACTAAAACTCTAGAGACTAAATTGATCACTTACTCCAAACTATGGCGATATAAATGAGTTTAGTCCTTGTTTGTATTAATAATCAACCAATATAAACCAAGTGATGATTTTAGGAATATCCTAAGACACAACATGCTCCGTATTTAGGTATAAGGAATGAAATTGGTAATCCTTTTAATTAAGCTTTCCCAATATAGAATTCTCGAAGACTATATAAGCCACTTCCCTCTGAGGGTATGCTATTATCAATGGTTGGATCATGCACAAAGGAAAGCACAACAGAATTTGAGAAAGCGTTAACTAACTAACCTCAGGGCGGACTCGCTTTACATAAGTGGCAATTCCTGCAATTAACCCCCCACCTCCAACAGGTACAAAGATTGCATGCAAAGGGCCTTTCAACTGCCGGGTTATTTCCATTCCAATAGTTCCTTGCCCCATAATTACATCAGGATGGTCAAAAGGAGGTATGAATGTTCGACCTTCCTGCTCTGCTCTCTGTTTAGCATAAAGAGCTGCGCTTCATCATAAGAATCTCCCACAAGAACCACTTGAGCACCTAGCCTCTCAACAGATTTCCACTGTATGCAGATAAACATAAAGATCAGGCGGCAAAATGGAGAAAAACAAAGAAGAAAAAAAAATCTCAGAAAAGGAAGGAAGCTGTGCAGCTCAATGAAGTCACATAAATTTTGAAAATAATTAAGCAGAATCTGTGTTCCATTAGCTAGAATCAATTTAGAAATGCAGATCCTTCATGTAATAATTTAGAGTACTTTAATTTCAGTATTCTTTTCATTAAATCCCTCATCCCTTTTGTAGTACAGAATGATAAACAATTCAACACAAATTTGTTTTGCAATTTGAGATATTTGGGATCAATCTTTCTCACACAAGCTAATAATGAAAACCAAAAATAAACTAGAAAGCAGTGCCATTACAGAGCTAAATTATAAACCTTAATTTCTGGAGTTGTGACCGGCATTGCAATCACTGCATCGCAACCTAGTTTTTGAGCAGACAATGCAACACCTTGAGCATGGTTTCCAGCTGACGAGCAGATAACCCCCTTTTCTAATTGCTCCTTGGAAAGCCTTGCCATCATATTATAAGCTCCCCTCAATTTAAATGAGAATACCTACAAAATTGAAATAAAAAAAAAAACCTAAGCTACCCAAATTTAAAAATGAATTAAAAAGAAAAGAAGAGATGAAGAGAAAGGACCATTACTCACAGGTTGCAAGTCTCCTCTCTTTTGGAGCCTATGAAACTGACCCCGAGCCTCTCCGGATATAAAGCTTCGAAGCAGAAGCTGAAGGGGGTGACTCAATGGCCACATCATAAACCATAGAGAGGAGAGAGGGATGCTCGTGAGATACGACGGCATCGGATTAGAGGCACCATCACCGCAGCTTCTTTCACCCGAGGACCCGGAGAGGAGTCTTGTCCGAGATGCCACCAAGGTATCCACTCTCGTACTGCAAGGGACTCGGAACCACCTTCATCCCGGGGAAGCGCCGGAGGGGCACTGATGCCTCGAAGCGGCATGTAATGGCGGCGGCCGGGGAGGAGGCGGAGGCCGAGGCAGAAGACGATGGAAGCGCAAGCTGATGTCAGAGGGAGGTTGGAAGGGAGGAATGGCCGCCATGGAGGTATTGGGGTGGGCAAAGGCCATGGACTCCATTGGCGGCCAGAACCTCGTCGGCGAACCAGGCCAGAACAAAGCACGAGAGGTGACGATCGAATTCCAACATTCCAGGGGGCAGCGTTTATACTTTATATTCATTCACTTGCGTGGTTAAATAACAAATTCTAGGAAAGTTTTCGTATATATACCTGCAAAAGGGAAAATTGTACATATTTACTTATATACCTATAAATTCATGCATTATTTGCCTCCATTTCATTCCTACAAACCAGAAAATAAAAATTTATTTGAAAAAAGATATTTTCATTTTAATTTTTCATAAGAAGTTGAATAAAGAATGATATATTTACACTCATTCAAATGAAAATTTTTATTTTTATTTACTAGAAAAATCTGTTGGGAGTGCTCATCATCATAGAAAGAGTATATTTGTATAAATTTGATGGTTTTTGTAGAGTTTATAAATAAATATTACTTTATCAGATAAAATATATAGTTACCATTTTTATAAGGGGATAAGTGCAAAAATTACCCATTGAATCGTGATTCCATGCATCCATAGTAATTGTTTTTCTTTTATTTTCGAAAAGGTTTTGATGTTTTCATTTTAAAATACCCTTATGTTGTCTTTACCTATGGAAGCACCAGCAACCCACATGTGGCATAAGATAAGAGCGTTTTGAAATTATCATTTAAAGGGGAAAAACGTGCCTTTCAAATACTTGTTAAAATTGTTTCATACTATAGGTCCGTTTTAAGTCCAATCCAATACAAAAAACTTGGTTTAAATTTAAACCTTAAATATTAGGACAACACAACAAAACCAAGTCAAATTTTGTTTTTCAATGGAAGATAATTTGTGCGGGTATGCAGCCAGATACCCCTTAACTTT